>JARHVA010000306.1:3212500-3417500 GCA_037957365.1 Torreya grandis
ATTTATATAATTTATATGGGATTAAATGTTCATTTTAATCGCATCTATGCCATTGCTTATAGCCTTTGAAAACTAGTCTTTAGTTATGTCTCTCAATCTTGGTTTTTTTATTTTGTTTTGAAGACCCAATTAAAACCTATGACCCTTTTCTTGATGGAATAATAACTAAATTCCATGTCTCATTTATATGAATTTCATGCATTTTATCATCCATGGATTCATACCAATTGCTGTCCTTAATTGTTTCTTCAAATTATATAGGATCAACTCCTAAAAATAAGACAAAATTAATAGTTTCATCCTCATGATATTTGTACCTTGATTACTCATATATTTATTGCACTCTCCTTATTTTGGATGATTTCTATCTTATGCTGGAAGATGATGAAATTTTACCTTGAGCTACACCCTGAATTGTGCAAATGGATATACTTCATTTCCCCATAACATGTACCTTATCATTGTCTTCCATTTTAAATTTTTATTTTATCAAATCATATATGTTGTAAGAATATCTTTATTCACACTCATGTGGTTTCAGTAGCCATGATCTAAGTAAAATTTTTAGTCTTTCTTTACTCAAGTATATTGGAAGTTATAAACAAATTTCCACCCTTTTCATTTTATTTTTTTTTACTTTCTTTGCTTAATAAAAACTATCATTTTATCTATTCATATCATATTATTTATTCTTAAATTCACTTGAATAATGTCCATATTTTTTAAAATTATATATTTGGTCATGAGAATTTTCATAATTTTGCAATGAAACATATCTATAATTTTTGTTGTTCCTTCCTCTTCCTCTTCCTCTTCCTTTTGATTCTAGATGGTCATGTTTTCCTCATCTTTGATGTTCCTAAATATACCTCTTCATCTATTTTTAGATAGTCTCCCTAATTCCTATCACATTTACATTATATTTAAATCCTTGTCTATGAGAAACATCAGCTGATCTATTCATCCTCTATTCATGGGTTTGCAATGAACCCATCAGCTAATCAATTGTCATTTATTTTAAGTCTTGTGAATTTACTATTACTACCATAATATGATCAAATTGAATTGGAAGACTCCTCATAACCTTATCTATTATCATATGGTCCTCAATAGCTTCTCCATCAATCTTGATATAATGTAATATACTCTTAAATATGCTAAATAAGTCATTAATTGACTCAGACTCTCTCATTTGTAGGCTCTCAAAATCTCTCTTCAATAGTTGTATCTTTACCAACTTCACTTTTTCAATACATTGGTTTGAATTATCCAAAATGCCCCATGCTTAATAGGAAATTTAAGCTACTAATATCCTTACAAATGTTTAATCAATCAATGCTATTTTAATGTATCTCAATGACCTTGCATCCTTATTCCTATTCTCTTTTAGCATGTTATTTTGTGATTGTGTGAGAGCATTGAATGTAGCCTGATCTATTAATTCTATGTATCCAGTTTAAACAAGCCCATAGAGATCATGATATAACTATACATTCTTAACTTTAATAAACAAAATTTCATAATTCATTACATCAAATGATAGGGGATGTTTCCATGTGTTGTTACTACTACCATCCATGATCTAATAGGCCCAAAAGACTGATGTTATGATACAATATATTTTTGAAGTAAAAAAGATATAATATCTATTAGTTGGAGAGTATAAACAAAATAGGGGAGGCCGTGTTTACCCAAATAGAGTTGTATGTCCAATAAAAATACTTTTTTAAAGAGACAAAATACACACACACACACACGCACGCGCGCGCGCGCGCACACACACACACACACACACACACACACACACACACACATTGATTATAAATTTAAGAGAAAACATTTATTTATATATTGTACTTTGTTCTACTAAAGGTTTTTATACTTCTAAAACTAATATCTCACCCTTCATTATATTATATTCTACATATTATATTTACCTATTCAATTTTATTTTATTTTCCTTTTTTATGTTTATTCTACTTATTTTATTCTCAATGCTACTACAATATCTTATCCTCACTCCTATTCATGATGTACTCAATCACCTTATGCTAAATTATATCAATCTATTATGTTATGTTGATTTTTATATTCCTTTTAATCTTCATTCCCCTCTCATTTTTTGACAATTGCACACAAAATAATTAAAAACTTTGCACTATTAAAGAGACTTTTATCCTCTTCTCAATTAGTATTTAATCATTTTAAATGGGTTCAACCATTAGAGAAGTTATAGATACCCCAAAATATATTAAATTGAAAAATTTATGTATGTTTATCATGCTCAGATGGTCAAGATTAAAATTTCAGAAAGAAGTAGTCAATTAGAGTCTGAGACTAATGACTAAAGGGTTCTACTTTTACTGTTGTTCTTCATGCTTCATCAAAACTGACTACAGTCCTTATTGTTACATTTCATTTATAAAAATATTATTCAATACTATTTAAAATAAAATTTATAATTTTCAAAGAAATCCAATAGTTATATGAAAAAATAATCAACTTACTATGGGCATGCCAACACAGTAGTTCATGTTGTTGAAGGACCTAGACAAAGGTTGGAAGGGCAAAACCATTCCTTTCTTGAAACCATTACCAAAGTTTGAATTATTTGAAGCATTGTGACATCTCCATTTTGAATTACACCATGAATAAATTTTAACATATTGAATGAATTATTAAAGTAAGTTTATTATGTGATGCATTTACTATCAATTACCTTAGATACTAGTTGTAGATTATTTATTTTTCTCTAAGTCCTCCTTATAAATAACAACATGAGGATTTTTGAGTGTTGATGAAATAGAAAAAACACATTATTTGAATAGAAAGGATATGCTATTATCAATTTAGAGGTACTTATGATCAAGATAATGTAATGCCACTATGTATATAACATTAATGAGAAAATTTTACCCAAAGATCACCCCAATAGAAATAAAATACAACTAAACATCATAAAACGGCCCAATAGAGTGCAATAATTAGATGCCAATGTTATACTATAAAAAAAAGGACCATCCCGCGGAAGCTAGTTTGTATTATACTAGTATAAGTAGTTAACAGTATTTTTTAAAAAAAATTACCATCTTTTGTCCATTTCCTTGCCAAGAAATCATTTATTTAAATGTCATTTTGAGCATACATTATGGGAGAAATACAATAACCTAATCATGTATATAGTTATTTAATTACCTTGTTGTTTTGTTATGACTAGTATAATGCCACATTCTTAGCCTATAATGTGCATTGAGATATGTGTATCTATTGGTGAATTTATTTGCTTTATTACATTTATTATTTAGATTGGTGCACTAACTATTTATTGTAATTATTTTATTATGTTTATTAATAATTTGCACCAGATAGGATAAGCTTGCTTAGCTAGTAGTCAACTTAGGCACCTATCTTGTTACAGTGGAGTTCCACTCCACTATTTAGGGTAAGATAGGATAAGATTATTTAACTAGTAGTCAACTTGTGCTGATCATTTACATAAGTTGGACACCTATCTTGTTAGTGTGGAGTTTCGCTCCACTATTCTTGAAGTCAGATATCAGTTAAACTACATGTGTTGTGTGAGTTCCCTAATCTTTATCATGCACATCTTGATCTCTATAAGAAATGGCTATTTATGTATTCTATATCATACTAATATTAAATTATCAGAGTAATTTATCATGTTTGAGTAATTTATTCATTTATGTTATTGTCTAGGATATATAGTTATTGTTTATTACTATTAATATTTTATTTTTTATTTATGCTTTTTATTAGATTCATTAGATCCTATATCTAATTCTAACATGGTACCAGAGTTATCTTCAATTTGTAGATTGCTAAATGTTTAAGAGAAAAATATCTAGATATAGGATCAATTTTGTATATAGACACAAATTGGAGCTTTGTGGAGAATTATTGAGCTCACCATTGAGTTCAAAGTGCCTAAGATATTCAAAATCATCTATAATTTTGTCCGAATTGGGCACATGAGGCGAAATTGACAAGGGTTTGATCTATAAGCACCACACCCAAATCCAATGGGTACCTAAAAATTAAAGCATTTTTGAGAAAAATGGACCTCATGATTATGTTTGAAAATCATCAAAACCTACACATCCATATAAAATTTGTCAATTTGGACATAGTCACGTGGAAGGCAATTTTTTTTTGCTCCGAAGTAAGGTTGTATAGACCATACGGACTATGTAGGCAAATTTTTTTGGTAGGCCTCATGGATTAGTAGGAAAATTTGGGAGCCCACCATTTGAATACTAGGTGGTATTTTTGAGTGAATTGTTTTTTTAAATAGCTTAAAATTTCATGCTCTTCAGTGTTGTACTTTTAGTTTTATCTAGATTTTTCTAGAGCAACTATTGCCCATCCTCATTTTTGAAACTTCAAAGGCTCATAAATTTCACATATGACCTCGTATTGAGGTCCTATTCTTTATTAAAGTTAATATTTTTTTGAACACAACACATTGGTGTAGAAATTTTTGTAATAAAGTGCATATTTTTTGTATTTTTAGACTAGAGGGCCTAATTGAGCTTTTTGTAAACTGAAAAAATTATAATCCAGCCTTGTAATTGCACTCAATTATAAATTTCTAACAAATACTTAATGGGTGGGATAAAACTAAGTAATTTAAGGGGGTTTTGTGGTGTGTTCTATACTTTGATTTCTGTTTTGTGATAATTTATTTCTAAAGGCATCATGGGGAATCCTAAGTTCTCACTACTAATATCATATAACTACAAAACATGGAAATAGAATGCTTGGAATGCATTAATGATGTTAGGATATATGCCTTACATAAAAACTCTTCTTACTCCACGTACTGATGCAAAAGAGTTACAACACTTTTTATTTGAAACTACTAAAGTAATTGGATGCATTCGGTCTTACATGTCTTTATATTTAAATTTCCATCTTGATAAATGTACAACTCTAAAATATTTCTAGAATAAATTAACATCATTATTTGGAAAAATAGATGAAGTTTGTTGTTACCAAATTGATAATGAACTCATTAGTTTGGATCCTAAAAACTATGTTACAATACAAGACTACATCACTAAAGTCACTGATCTTAGAGCACAACTTTTTGAATGTAAAATTGATAAAAAATATATTCAATTGATTTTTAGTGCCTTATATAAATTAGGTCCTTAATATTAATCCTTTGTCTCTAGCTTTCAGACTCATAGGCTCACATTGGGCACATCATATCAAATGCCCACATTTGAGGTATTCTCTGAGATTTTAATGGCTGAAGAAGAAAAGTCAATAGATATGGGTCTAATCAAGTCATCCAAATATCAAGCTCTAATTGTAAGTCAACCTTAGAATAAGCAATTTTCAACATCAGTATCAAATATAGGTTCAAGTAAAAAGAAGTAGAATATTCAAAATAATCACAAAAAGATAAGAATAAAGGGCAACAATCTTCCTCATAATGAGATTATAAATCCACTAATAAGAATGGGGATTCATAGAAAAGGAGTGACACTCTTTGCCCTTATTGAAAAAAGGGTTTCATAGTGAACAAGATTGATATAAGAAAGAGATTGATGAACTTAAGGGTCTTCTCAATAAGAATATCATCAATCAATCAAAGGATTCTTTCAATCCTTCAAATTCAGGGAAAGGGAAAGCTACAAAATTAGTTGCATTGGAAAATTATTCCAAGTCATGGGTAATTGACTCAGGTTCTTCATACCATATGGGTTCTGATCAAGAATAATTTTTTGGATTAAAACCAAGTTCTTTTCCTCATATTCTCATAGGTGATGATTTTAAGGTAGATGTTATAAGAAAAAGTACAATTGATGTTGAGTGTGGTGTATTTGAGGATGTCCTCTGTGTGCCAGAGTTATCAACTAACCTTCTCTCTATCTACTAAATCACTCACTTTGATACTGGTAGGAAAGTTGAGGTCACACCTAATTCTGTATCAATCAAAAAATTGGAGGATAATGCCATAGTTGTAGTGGGAAAAGTCAACAATAATACTAGGCTTTATTAATTCTCCCACTTTGTGAATTAGTATTCCTCTGTAGATTTGCTCTCACACACTGATTAAGTGAGAAATCTATGGCATGAGTGGTTTGGTCATCTAAAATATCGCTATTTAAAATAACTTAGTTAGTAGGAGATGGTTACAAGACTTCCACATATTTAGTTGTCAGGGGGTGTTTGTCATGGTTGTGCCTTAGGAAAACATCCAGAGGATAAGTTTGATAAAGGGAAGGCTTGGAGGGCTACACAAGTCCTCAAACTTATTCATAGTGATTTAGTGGGTCTATTACCTACTTTGTCTTTTAGTAAAACCTGTTATGTTCTCACATTTAGTGATGACTATTCCAGATATGCTTGGGTTAGTTTTCTAAAATTCAAGAGTGAAGTATTTGGAATATTTTTAGAGTTAAAATCTCTAGCAGAGAAACAATATTGAAAGTATGTCAAGATCATTTGCATAGATAATAGGAGGGAATATGTGAATAACAAGTTTAAATAATTTTTTGCTCTTGAAAGAATTGATCTTCAACATTCAACTGCATACACATCTTTGTAGAATTCTATATAAGAGAGGTAGAATAGATTCTTAAAAGAGATGGTAAGTTGTATGATTCATGAAAAATCATTAGTACCTGAGCACTAGGTAGAAGCTATTAATTATGATGCATATATACGTAATAGAGTTCTTCATAAAGCTTTAATGGGGATAACACCTTTTGAAGCTTGATGTAATAGGAAGCTAGATATATATCATTTTAGAGTCTTTGACAGTCTAGCATGGACTCACATACTTTTAGACAAGCATCGTGATTTAGAAAAACAAAGCCAAACTTGCATATTTGTGGGATATCTTGATGGTGTTCAGGGATATCAGCTCATTGATCCAGATTCACATGAGCTTATTGTAGTGAGAGTTATTTATTTTAAATAAAGTCTTTCATACTTGTCTTCTAACATTTCTCATTATTCTTGATTACAAGAATTAGATAGTAGTGATGATGATACTCCTGATTCTTCTACTCATAGAGATGATGAGGTAATACCTCCCTAGTAGGGTTTAGCAGGTCATGTTCCTCTTCTTCCTCCAGATCTTAGCCCATTGATGCCTTTGTGGGCTAGACAAACTTTGGTAGATGTAGACCCTCTTGTTAGGGATCCATCAGACATAAGGAGAACATGATCATAGCATGATCTTTGACATTCCTACATTTCTATAGCTTCTGATCAATAATATTTTCAAGAAACCATAGGGATAGTTGCGTAGGATTCAATAATGGAAGAAGAGTATCACTCATTAAATAGGAACAACACTTGGGATCTTGTTCCTCTTCCTAAGGGAAGAAAATTAGTATGATTTATGTGGATATATCAGATTAAGTTTATACTGGATGGCAATATTGATAAGTATACAACATGCTTAGTGGCCAATTTTTTTTTTAATTAGAAGACATTGACTATATAGAAACCTTTATGCCTATTGCTAAGATGAACTCCATTTTCTTGATACTAGTTATTGGTGTAGCTCATGGCTGTGTTATACATTAGATGGATGTGAAGAGCACATTTCTTCATAGGGATCTTTATGAGGAGATAAATATAGAGTAGCCATAGTGGTTCATTCAGGATTCTTCATTAATGTGCCACTTATAGAAGTCTCTCTATGGTCTGAAACAAGCCCCTAGGGATTGGTATTCCAAGTTGGACACATTTATTCTTTCAATTGGGTTCTCAAGATGTCACTTAGATCCAAATATCTATATTCTATGGTAGGAGGATTCACTATTGTACTTAGTTCTCTATGTTGATGATCTCATTATTATAAGGAACACAACGTCCATCATCAGTAGTGTTAAGACTGTACTTCATGATAGGTTTTCTATGATAGACATGGGCCTATTGCATTATTTTCTTAGGATTCAAATATCATAATCTTCTTCTAGGATTACACATTCATAGCCCAAGTATTGCATGGACTTGTTAGCTCAATTTCACATGGATGATTGTAGGCTTTCACTGACTCCCTTCGTATCTAGAGTTAGACTTGAGGTTCATTGTTTCACTCCCTTGGTTGATTCCATATTGTATCTCTAGCTTTTAGGTAGCCTCATCTATCTGAATTATACATAGCTTGACATTTCATATGCAGGTGGCATGGTTTCACGCTTTATGTAGACACCACATGAGCTTCATTGGAGAGCTTTCAAGTGCATTTTGAGCTACATTAAGGGCACTATCAGATACATGATTCACTATACAATAGGTACAAGTTTAGACTTGGTGGAATACATAGATTCTGATTAGGCTAGCAATTATGATGATCATAAGTCCACTTCTAGTTATAGCTTTCACTTTGGATCTAGTCCCATTTGTTGGCAGAACAAGAAGCAACATGCTATTGCTCTTTCATATACAAAGGTTGAGTCTCATGGCATTGTTAATGCCACTACTAAGGCTATTTAGATTAAGAATATTCTCACTGAGCTTAGTGTTTCATTTTGGAAAACATCAAGCATCTACTATGACAACTAGAGCACTATTCAAATCTCAAAGAATTTAGTTCATCATCAGAGAACCAAACACATATGCTATTTATCAAGGAGTTAATTTAGGCATAGATCATTGATCTTCAATTCCTATGGAGGAGAAGTTTGTAGATATTTTCACCAAACCTTTCAATGAGAGTAAGTATCTTCACTTGTAATATCTTTTGGGGGTGCGAGACATTAGTTCTTTAAGGGGCATCCATTCTTTAAGGGGGTCTCCTAGAACTTCATTTTGAGGAGGAGTTATTTTCCTTCGAGTTTCTCCTTTCCTCATCTATTTGTATAAAGTACCTAATATGGCTACATATTACCAAGACTCTTTTCTACATAGCCCTACCTAAGCTTCACTTATGGGTGGGGTGTTGGTGGATTTATTTGCTTTATTGCATTTACTTGTATTTATTATTTAGATTGGTGCACTAGTTATTTATTGTAATTAGTCTATTATGTTTATTAATAATTTATACCAGATAGGATAAGCTTGCTTAGCTAGTAGTCAACTTAGACACCTATCTTGTTACAGTGGAGTTCCACTCCACTATTCAAGGTAATATAGGATAAGATTGCTTAATTAGTAGTCAACTTGTGCTGAGCATTTGCACAAGTTGGACACCTATCTTGTTAGTGTGGAATTTCACTCCACTATTATTGTAATTAAATATCACTTAAATTACATGTGTTGTGTGAGTTCATTGATCTTTATCATGCACACCTTGCTCTATATAAGTAATGGCTATTTGTGCATTCTATATCAAATTAATATTAAATTATTAGAGAAATTTATCATATTTAAGTTATTTATTCATTTCTATTAGTGTCTCAGATATACAGTTATTATTTATTACTATTACTATTTTATCTTTTATTTATGATTTCTATTAGATTCATTAGATCTTGTAGCTAATTCTGAAAGTATCTAACATGTGGTTTGTGTAACCCCTTCCTTATGATATTAACTTTATTTATGAGCTCATTTGGGTAGTTAGGTCGAACAATGGAGTAATCATGGCCTAAGTAGACTATAAATATGAGATAGTAAGTAATAATTGATCACCATATTATGAATTATGTTATTATAAGGTTATGGAGCTTTCCCTCTCAAAGTGGCTGGTCAATTTATCATATATTCTTCTTTATTTCTAGTAATATTTTGATATATTGATTATACTCTACTTTATTGGTGAAGTAATTTCATTATAAATGATATTAGAGAATTGATTTGGGTCATTGAGTGGGTAAAGTCTTTATATCACTTATAACTTGCATTTTGTAGAAAATTTATCTCCAAAGGTTTTGCTGGAGTTGGAGGATCATTTGAGGATATATCAGTAAAGCAATTAAGGGTTTGGGGATCCATTTTGAGTGAGTTTTTAAAAATAAAATTTTTATAATTAATTTAATCTATATGATGCATTTTGATTTTTTTTTCCCTAGATTTATTTACATTCCCAGAATCTTTAAAAAATATAGTGTGGATATGTTATTTGTATTTTATGATTTGAGGTGATATCATTGCAAAAACTCTTGGTCAAAGTTGGATTAAAGGTGACAACCATGATTGAATTTGTCAAACCTTGTTATGGTAGGACCACAACTAGGGGCCAAGGAAAGGGTGTTGAAACTCCAAGTAAAAATCCTCAAAAAAGAAGATATGGAGTAATAAGGGGGTGTTTTTAGATCATTTATTCCTATATTTTTTGATATGGATCATGAAATGAGACAACTTGAGTATAATGTGCAAGGAATACATTATGAAATTAATGTCATACATTTTAATTTGACATATATCATGATGAATTTTAATAAATTTTATTAAAAAAACCACATATCACCATTTAACAACCCAAACATGGTGGATCTTCCATCCATCACTATCCCAATCCAAGTACGTAACAACTAAGGAATATGATACCAAAAGTGGAAATCTTAAATTTTGATGAGAAATATACATTCACATGGATCAACCAAATGGATAAATTTTTGGATATGCATAAGATCCCATGTGGAAAAAAAGTGGTCATGGCATCCCTATATCTAGAATCATAATAATTCATTTGGTTTCAATTTTTGTGGGTGTAACATAAGAATAAGGATCTCAATCTCACTTGGTATTATTTTATGGAGGATTTGAAAATATGCTATAAAAATAGTGTGGGTGATAACAACTTTATCCAATTGTAAACATTGATATAAATAAATGAAGTTAAATATTATATCCATCAATTCTGTAACCTATCCTTGTGTGTGGAGAACATTATTTAAGAGACCTAAATGACCTATTTCTTGGAGGTCTCACATTGAACCTGAGGTACAAATGTTTAATCCACTTATTATCTATGAATATATTCACACGTATCCAAGGAAAAAGAAAAATAATTATCGAACAAGAGGCATGCATTCACAAACATAAAATATCTAAGCAATCCAATAGAATCATTTCCTCATCTTATAAAATTGACCCTTCACCAAATTAAAGAGAAGCATGCAAAAGGGTTATGTTTTGGTTGTGATATAAAGTGAATAAAATTACATAAATTTTTTGAGAATATTTTTTTCTACATTGAAGGTTCTAATTATGATGAATAATATGATGTGGCCTCAAGGGAAGATGAGGAAGACACAAAAGAGGTACCTAAATATTCCCAACCTAAAATTTCATGTCATGCACTTTAAGGTATTATCTCTCCTAAAACCCTTAAGGTTGTGTGTCTCTTCACAACACAAAATATTTTTTTTTTAAAGTTGAATTAGGGAGTACACTTAACTTCATAAATAGTAAGTTACCTACTCATTTTAATTATATCATTTATCCAGCTACAAAATCTCAAGTCAAAATTGAAAATGGTGGCATAGTAAATTATTCCAAAAAAAAACCATAGTATTATCTTTATAGTGGAAACTATAGGCTAAATTATCCTACGTTTTATATTCTGATGGGTGGGGAAGACATTTTTGGGGAGTCTAATGGATTGAATCCTTGGGCACAAAAAAGAAGAATTTATAGAAAATTTTTATGCACTTTCCTTCTAAAGGTAAGACATTTGAACAATGTAGATTATGGGAAAATTATCAACAATTGATTAGTTCACATTAGATGACAGAGATTCTAAGAAAATGGGATGAAATATTTTTATCCCATTTTCCCCCTTGAATTTAAATAAAGTATTACACATATCATGGTCTAAAATGATTATTTATGACCACCGATCTATTTTTGGTGCCATTCTAAATAAATACCACCAATAAGAGAACATGATCATGTCATTTAGATTCTTCCATGGAGTCAGCCTCCAATCAAGAGACCATAAAAACATCACTATGCCCAAAAGAGTGAAATTTGAAATATGGTACATGAGATGTTGGAGGAACATATTATCAAACATAGCTAAAGTGAATATTCATATCCAGTGTTCATAGTGCATAATAAGTATGACACTTAGAGGATACTCCATAACTATAGAGAACTCAAAAAGAATACCATAAAAGATAAGTTCCCTATTAAAATAGTTGATGAGTTTCTAGATGAGTTACATGGTGTTATTTAGTTTACAAAACTAGATATGTGCTATGGATACCATCAAATTTAGGTTAGAGATGAGGATAACCCTAAAATAGATTTCACAACTCAAAAGGCCATTATGAGATTTTTGTCATGATTTTTGGTCTCACAAATGAAACATCTACATTCTAGAGTTTTATGAACACTATTTTAGGCATTTTTGAAAGAGATTTATGATGGCATTTTTGGATGAAATTCTAATGTATAGAAAAAATGTGAAACAATTTATATTAGTTATGGAACAACATCAAGTTTATAAAACCTTAAAATGTTTTTTAAGATTACAAGACGTGGATGTTTTGGATCAAATTTGTTTCAAATGAAGGTTTCAAAATATAACATAATATGATCAAATATATGATGGAGTGTAATTTTCTAAACACCCTTAAAAATCTTTGAGGTTTTTTTAATGTTAATATGTTATTATAATAAATTTGTGTAAACGTATGGTAGCATAACATCAACACTCACAAATTTGTTGTAGAAAGAATCAGACCATTGGAATGAACAAGCTGCCAAAACCTTTAAGAAGATAATAAAGGCTATGTACACCACCCCAATTTTGGCTATCAACGAGTTTTCTAAAACTTTTATATTTGAGTTTGATACATCTAGTTATGGCATGAGCACAATAGTTATGTAGTAATAAAGACCCATTTAATTTTAGAGTAATAAATTCAAGGGTAAAAATAATTTTATCCAATCTATGAGAAATAAATGATAGGTATCCTTCATGCAATCAAGGAATGGATAAATTATTTGATGGGTAGACACTTTAAAGTCAATACTGATCATGATAGTGTAAACTATTTTTTAGATAAATGTTTTTCATCAAAATAAAAACAAAAATGGGTGACTAATATGTTGGGATATTGATTTTAAATTTATTTAAGAAGTAAAAGAGAATGTTGTAGCATATTCAATATATACTAAATATGAATCAACCAAATCATTTTTATTTCTATCGATCATCTAGCATGAATATTAGTTGGAAGAGGCAAGATTATAGTGGGATAATGACAAGGATACATAGGTTCTTACTCAAAATAACTAGTATGGGCCTAGTGATTATAAAAAATAGAGCGTAAATAGAACACATTATGGTATAAATATTGATTATACCTATGTAAGAATTATATCCTCAAACACAATATATTTCAAGATCTCAATGCATCTCTAACAAGTGGGCACTCCACATTTTTCAAGACCTATCATAGAATCAAGCATGATTTATTTTGGGAAGGACTCAATGGGGATGTACATAATTTTATTTCAGATGCATGGTGTGTCAATAGAATAAGGGTGAAATGATTAAGAGACCAAATATTATACAACCTTTATCCATTCCTATCCATAGGTGGGAGAAGGTTTTCATGGATGTCATTGTAGGATTTCTAAGGTCTGAAGGTAAAAATTTCATCATGGTTGTTTTGGATACACTCATAAAATATGCTAATTATTCTCTTTTACAGAGCTATTTTCAACGAGTCTTTTAGTTTTAGTTTTTTTGGAATTTCAAAAGATGCATGGTACTCCAAAGATCATTGTAAGTGATCATTTTCCCATCTTTGCCAATAATTGTTGGATGGATTTGTTTTCATGTTTAGGTACTCTATTGGATCATATCTTATCCTATCATCCTCAATTCAAATTGATCTAGTCAACACATGCTTAGATTGGTATTTTCATGTTTTTTCATTTGATAAACAAGAATGGTGGGTTCATTCACTACCACTAGTAGAATGGTGGTATAACACTTCCTTCCACACCTCTTCCCAAATGTCTCCATTTTTGGCATTTTATGGTTATCAACCCCCATCAATAATTTTACCCTTGAGGGTGAATCCTAATTTTTAATTTGTTGAAGAGAACATTTAACATTAACATAAGGTTATAACTAGTCTAGAAGAGAATTTGGCCATGGAAAAAAATAGAATGTAGCAACAAAAATCTCAACACCAGACTAAGTGAAATTTTGACATATATGATTGTGTATTTGTGAACTTACATCCATATAAGAATATGTATCTAAATAAAAATGGATAGGATAAAATAATTTATCCCAATTATTTATGTCCCTTATATAATCCTACATAAAATTGTTAGTGTTGCTTACAAGTAGGGGCTACTCTAGTCCAGTCATATACATTCCATATTTAATGTATCTTTCCTAAATAAATTAATTGAATATAGAGTTTCTACCTAGACTAAGTTACTAAACATTCATTAAGAAGGAAAATTCATTCTAAAAACTCAATTGATACTTCAAATTCACACTAAAAGGATACAAACATGATAAAATAAGGAGTATTTGATCAAGTGGAAGAATATGAACTATGAAGAGGCAACATGGGAGGAGGAATATTTTTTTTGCATCCAAAGTTATTCAAAATTTATGGAAATATTATTTTAAAGGGAAGGGGAATGATAATCCCTTAGAATATAGAATTCATTGGGATATGTGTATCTAATGTTTATCTCACACAACCCCTTGATTATTATATTACATTTTTCTATGAGCTCATTCAGGTAGTTAGGTCATCCTATTGACTAACCATGTCTTAAGTAGAGTATAAATAGGAGGATTTAATTAGTAATTGATCATAATATTTGATTTTTTTTCTTATTGTAATGTTGTGGAGTGGTGTGCCATTTACTCATATATTTTGATTTATTTGATTCATATTTTATTTATTTATGTTATTTTACTTTCTTAGTGAAGTAATTTCATTACATATGATCACATGAGGATCATTATTATGATTGAATCTTATTTTTGTATTACCTATGGATACGTAATGAGATGGAATCATTATATAAAAAATAGTCTTATAGATTGTCTAAATGACTCATATATAAATACATAACTATATATTCATGTTTTGAAATGATTGTATATCACTTTACTAATTGCATATGTAGCCATGTCTCTCCTATGTACCCATTATGGTCAAAGTCAGGGCTTGGGGTGTGAAATTATTGTGTATATGGGTAAAATTATTTTTGTATGTGTGACATGTGACTGTGAGGTGATTAATTAATTTATGGGACATTTACTTCAGATATTTTTCTACATTATTATCTCTAGTAATTATTCTTTGTCATAACTTTGATGTGTTAAGTAACTATGTAGGTGATAGAAATGGTAATGTGAGATTTGATCTCCATTTTTAATACTTGGTTGTTATTATGTTATACCCATCATATTTTTGTAGCATGTTGTATTGCACTCATTGTGTACCATTATTTTTTAATATTTCACTCTTGAACATGGATATTAAAAAATTTTCATTGATACTTTAGTATGAGTAGGGATTAATTAAAGATGTAATGTTGATTCATTATTACTAATATATCTAGAAGGCTTATTAAAATTCTAAGACTGGATATATCTTCTAACCATGTATGAAGTTAAAAATTCACTACGTACCCAAGGTAGATAAGATATATAGTTTGACATGTGTTTCATTATCCATACAAGTATGAGTATATGAGAGAAAAGCTTGGACATTATCCTTATATATGATGTTATTCTAGTATTTTTGTTTTAATTTGTGAGAAAATTTTGATGAGCACATTGATTATGTAGGTAATAGTTATCTTTAAGAAAGTGTTGGGGAGGGGGAGGGGATAATATATGACCATTGACTAAGAAGAATAAATTCCAAAAGTTTTATAGATTTTCTGTTCTCCTACTATGTCATTTTCCATTTCTACGTATTTTTCTATAAGTGTTGAAAACCTCTTGTGATTACCCTTACAATAATGCATTTATAGTTGAAAAATATTTTTGTTGACATATTTTAGATCAGGATTTAAACCATTCCTACCCAAGACTCATTATAGTTTCTTTAATTTTTTGAATTTGTTGAAAATTGATTATGCATATAGTTACAAGTTATGATTAATTAATCATTCTCATTGATCCTATCAATGCTGAATTACATACCATTTTTAGCGTTACGTTTAAATCATTTTGACATGATTAATTCCTATTTTTAAAAACCCTTATGGAACCCGCTCTCTTTATTTAAATTTTTGTAATTATAATAAATAAAAATATAAAAATTTCAAAATACTAATATTTTCTCTTCCATTCACTAAAAATAAGGTAACATTGTTATGGGGGGATTTAGATAAATTCAAATAACTATTCAAATCAAAATTTTGGCTTCCCAAGGATGACCTAAGAAGGGAGAAGTAGCAAGACCAGAGGAGGACAATATTTAATATTTAATATTTAATATTTAATAAGATATATAAAATAATATCCTTTTTTCCCTCTTGCGAGCAAAAATCTTCTATCAACTAGGAATTATTTTAGTTTATTGGAAGAAGAATTCGACTGGGTTGGGAAGAATAGAATTATAATGGCTCTAAGGACTGCTAAGAGTATTATATTATGATAATATTTATATTTGGGTACATCATGCCTCATTAAATAATATATTTATTTTAATTATAATATTGTGTTTATGTGGTATTTTATATTCACATGAACCCTTCCAAAATATAAGCTAAATTATTTTATGGGTGATAAAGTTTTAAAAATTTACATAATTTTTTTTTGTTCTTCTAACTAAGGGATTTTATTATTATAAGTAGGAAATATCCATTTAAATTTGAAAGATTATATATGAATATATGAACCCTATCAAATATTTTTCATCTTGTGTTTAGTTTTATCCCCTTTAACTAATTGTATGGATCACTCTATGTATGGGTGTTTGCCATTTAGCTAGTAGTTTTGACTATTAAAACCTATATTTTTGGAAACCACTTGAATATGTATTAAAATGATTGGGTCACATCTTTTGATTTGGGGTTTATGATATCCATAAATACTTACTGAAATCATATGTATTGGAGGTAATATTTTCCCCTATTATAACATGCCTCACTAAGTTATCAAAGAGTGTTGTTGCTAAGTTTTTGTGTTGGAAGAAAGATGATGTTGTTTCATAAGTTTGGTGATAATATTCTAATTGTGCATGTAAAATTTAATATTTATGAGATAGCCTAATAAATTTTGTATTATTTTATGACTATGAAGAGATATAATAATATACATATGTCTTACATTAGATACTACATAATTTAAAGGTATTTACATATGCTTCAAATTACAGACTATATAGTTTAAGGTTGAGACTAGGGATCCATAAATATATGCTTCCATATATTGAAGATGTAGACACTACATATATGACACCCCAATGTTTCAAATGATCACCATCATCATTATTCACTATTATGTAAATCAAATCTTAGTCATTACTACAATTATAATTTTCATCTCGAATATCAATATTATATTGCTAATTGGATTATCACTTTGTTTCATGCCCTTAATTTAAACCTACCACATCTTAAATCACATAAAAACCTTGTGGGCACCACCTCTCATGAATTATTCATATAGTCCCATTTTCATAATGAACCTTGAAAATCTCACAAATGATAAATCAGGTTAATTGGTTAACAAATCATGATTTCCATAATTTTAAAAAATAAAAAATAAAATACATTAACCCATCATATCAAATTAGTGACATCATCACCCACTTGTCATCAAATCTTCCAAAAATACTATGCAAGGGAAAAAGTGCAAATAGAATCCATTCTTCAAAATTCAAAATTATTGCACACTTAACTTCCCACACTTATTCCTCAACCTATTTAATTCAATAAAGATGAAGAATTATTTGTAACCACTGATATTGGATCAAAATAAATAGTTGATATTCATCCTATCAATATATAAATTTAGCTCACATCCCTTCATTCCAACAATCTCAATTAGCCTACCAACAATTTACATCTTTGAGTTCTAAATCAAGAATCTAGGTCATAAGGCATCGAGCCAATCATCTTAGTTGATAAGGAGAGGTGATGACCATTTTATCAGATGCTTTATAGAAAAATAAAATACATCCATGATTAAATTGAGCAACATCTAAACATCAAGCGGGTCACTTTCACTATTGGTAGGAGAATTTTTCACACTCTTGCTCCTTGTTTATTCATCAGAGGTATCTTTGAAATTTATTTAACATAAGAATTCTGATATTATTTAATTTATAACATATTTTTATTACTAAAATTTTGTCATGTGTATACATATGAATTTCTTATTAGGACTCCCCACAAGTAATCTTTTGTCCATATTTATTTCTAGAGCTTACTTTATTAACTTCCTCTTTGTGAAAGTTTAATTGGGGCATCTTTTGAGTAATTTTGAGTCATTTTTTTCTAAGATAAACTTAAAACATCCCATTCATAAATAAGAAACATATTTGAACTATAAATAAATGTCTCTACATCCAAAAATAATTTTTTTGTTTAGTTAAATGATGCCTAAGTATGAGTTATCTTTTTCATAGACGCTACAATATCTATGCATGTCATAGAGTCTCCACCTTGTAAACAATGTTACTATAAATTTAAAGTAATGTATATGCAAAAGTCCTAGTGTTTTTGTAACTATCAATGTTTGTCAAAATATTAGTGTTTTTAAATTTTTGGCATCATTTCTGCACTATAGAATGGATTTTGTGCATCAAATTTTTTGCATTGAACACTTATTTTCCTGACTCTATAAATTTTGACTCAAGTGTTTGTTTGACCTATAACTTATTAAAAAATGAAGATATAAAATATATAAATGTATCCATGGACAAAATAAATTTAGTTTTTCATAAATTTCCTAGTGTCTTAACCATTGGCACCATTTTTATATTTTTTATAGTGTTTTTACACCATGTAGCAATGTCTGCACATCTAAGACCTTTTTTTGCATTCTAAACATCCTTATTATTAATTTTTTTCTTGAAGGGGTGATATTCAAAACGTTTAATATCCTTAAAAATCCTTTTATACTCAATACATTCATCAAAGGCCTCAACAAATAAAAGCTACCAACATCTTCTTTATAGTTTGTTCATCCAAGATCATACAATCATACCAGATACACAAAAATATAATAAATATATTTATTTAATAAATAAATAAACATTGTTTATGATTTGTTTTTCATATTTTTAATGTGTATGCGTATGATATTTTCACCATGTATGCTCTTCCCTTGCATTACAAAGTTAACAGGTGAATTAGAAATGGGTTGGAATAATTGTGTTACCCTAGGACACGTTATATATGATATTACTTCACACTAAAAAGTTTTTAAAATATCAATCCCACTCAAAATCTATAAAAATGAATAATTTGGGCCAAAATCACTTAAATGTGCTAAACGGTTTGAGCTTATCATAGACAAGTGTTTGTTTAGGCTAATGTATCCCTAAATGGGGCAATGTATTTTATGTGATTATTAACTTTTATCATATCATTTTGAGTCAAAGTGATAAAAATACATTTTTGTGTTCTGGATCACTCTTTTCTTCTAATTTGGAACCACACAACACATGCATGTGTTATTTTGTGTCAATAACATCCTAAATGGGATAATAGTCTATACACAACTAACATAACCTTTTATTCCTCTTTAGCCAAATTATGACCCAGTAATATTATTTTTAAGACTAGTTTGATTAATGAAGTGCAACCAATTTCAAAAGAATTGCTCAAAAATTGAATAAATTTACATAGGGAAATTAAACCAAATTATGAGTTTAAGTAATAATTCCATGGAAGTTAATGAATATTTATTTATTGGAAGTTGACTCCTATTAACTTCATCATCAAATGATATGATTAATGGGGTGGCATCTATAAGCCATAAATGTAACAAATATCAGGATTATGGCTTCCCATGTCTCTCTAATGCCCCTTCCTCCCAAATATTTATGAGGATATTTATGGATATTATTTACATAACTGGATTAATTCATGGCCACACATCTTGTTCTTAATATTTATGGTCATGGTTGATCCTAACCAATTTGGAAAATCTATAAATAAGAGGGCCTAGACCACTTTGATTAAGCTTAATTTGTGTAAACTTATAATGCAATATTCTCTCTACAAGCCATTTGAGTGTTGTTTGGTAATGCTTTATTTACAATAGGATAGATTTATTGATAGGTACATCATTGATTTTTATATCATGAGCATAGTTTATAGTTGGGGTTATTGAGATGGTGGAGGAGCTTGGCCTTGCACCATTGTTGAAGACTTGAGCACCAAATCAAGGGGAAAAACATGTTTTGAGCCATATTTGTGTGATGGGAAGCTAACTTATGTTTAATTTATTTCATTTGATCTTAATTGTCATTTACACACTTCGTTGAATAGGTTAGCCTAGTTTGTTAGTTCTTTATACATTTTTCTTAGTTTTTTTGACTAATGCTTGATTTAAATATCTTTTTAATCCATCTCTACATCTTGGCACACCCAATGGGATCACGCATCCCTCTCAAGCAAGGAATACATTTTATCAATGTTAGATTTCTTTAAAAGTCATTAAAAATCTTTTAACATCAATTTTTAGATTTATTTTCCCTTATTTTTGATGTTTTTTTGATACACAGGGCACACAGTGCTTGACGTCAATTATATGTAATCAAAATTAGTCAAAGATAACTGGTATCAATCAAAGCTAACTAGCATCAGTTAGGTTGTAGGGAAAAATACATCTAAACATTTGAATTTTAAATATTTTCTCAAAGTTGTAGTTGCCAATTTAAGTTTTTAAGTCTCTAGTCTGAACATTTATTATTGATACAAAATTTTTATTTTGGATATTTTATCCTAACTTGTCCTAACAAGTATTTTTTATCAAAATATTTTTCCTAGGTATTCACAGTTGATCATTATTGGTCATTTTAGACCAGTAACAATTCTTTATGACCATCATTGATCTTGCTACAATCAACATTGGTAATTATTGACCAACATCAGTTTTTATGTGTAAATAATAGAGAAACCAAGATCAATAATTCTAAACTTGCTTATTTTATTATAAATTATGTTTCAAAATAGGGGGAAACTCTCTAACCCTGTAGGACCTGTGTGGAAAATTTATCAATTTGAGCATAATGAAGTCTTGAACCTTACCTTTGGTGTTTAAAATGAACTTAGATGGTTTACTTGAATTTTTTATGAAAATTTTGAAAGTTTTTGGAAACTAAGTCCAAGGGGCCAAGAATTTCACTTAACATTTCAATTTTGTGCTTAAAAGTTACACTTACTTACAATTACAATATTTTCAAAAGTGTTTTATTTTATGCAAATCATCTATTACTTTTTTCTTTATTTTAGAAAAATGAGGAGTGTGTGTATGCTCTCCCCTCATCCCCTATAGGGAACTTAGGTGACCAAAAACACTTTTTTATTATGATTTTTCCTTTGTCTAAGGTGTGAAAAGGAAGTTGTGTAGGCTTTCACCAAAACCTGTATGGTTTGGGTGGTTTAAAAACAACCTCTAAAGCCTTTTCTCTTAGATCATTTTATTTCATGCAATTTGGATTGTATAAGGGAGTTCATAGCCTCTTCAAGAGTTCTTTAGGGAAGCTTTGATCGAGGAATTCATCTCCTATCATTGAATTCAACACCTCTCCACAAGAGGTAATATAAATTGAGCTGTTGAATGACTGGGATGGTAGTTTGAGCAGTTAAACTACCTCTATTAGTGATTTATACCCTTATAACATATGATCGATCAAGAGATCACACTACATTGATCAATTGATGGATGTAGTGGTTGTGAAGAGGACAAGACCTTTTCACTACATGTTAATTGACATAGATCCAATTGATGTGTTTTCATCTCTAGCATTAGTGACAGTTGGGACCATCTAGATGGTCATAAATTATATGTTTTAGATAACCCCACTTGTCATGAAGTATTTTTGATGTAGGATGAGTAACTTGAAGATCCATGTTACCATAAAATCTCTTGGGAGAGCAGCGGGGGTGTAAAATACCCTACCACTTCATGTGTTTTTTTTTGGATTAACAATTAAAATCCTCTCAAGCACATGCATATAAATGGATTTTAATAATACAATGCAACCTTTTCAATTTTGGGTTTAGTATGATTTATTTAGTTGTATTTGGTCTTTTTGTCTTTGATTACTTGGTCTTGATTTGAGTCTAAAACTTTATTATAAACAAACATCATAATGAAACACATTTGTCCACCATTTCTTGGATAAGGAGGCATTATGTTGGTTAAATCCAAATCATCTTTGCCTTGTTCAAATCCTCATCTTAAAAAATTATGTTTTTATTATCTAAACATCATAGTTATATTGCCCATTTGAGTTTAAACCACTTTCAAAAATCGTTAAGTCCATCATTAAATTTCATAATTGTACCTTTCTAAGTTCTAGGTTAATGTGTTAATTGGTTTTACCATTTGCACTTGACTTGATTTAACTTGGGTTCAATTTACCATTTGGATTAAATGTTATTTATGGAATCATCATTATCTGATTATTATGAACTTAGGTCATCTTACATGCCACTTATGCTCTAAGTTATGGAGCACATTTTATTTTACCTCCTATTACCATGTGATGGTGTTGTGCTACTCTTTTTGTTCTAGTTTTATGCTTAGGAATTCTTGAAATTTTTCACATATTAAATTTATTAATTCACATTGTCACCTTCATAATCTAAAGGGATTTACTTTAATTTCCTATTAGCAACTCATCAAAGTTGAACTAGATTTTATAGTATTGACATATCTCTCAACTTATGTTTGGTGTACTAGTTTACACTTAGGTCTCTGAGTTATCATACCATCTTCTAATTTATACAATTCCAATCTACCAAGGTTGAGTAATTTTATGTACACATTGTTATAATTGTGTGGTACTATACCACCTCCTTTTATTATAGTCTCATTGTTACCTTGTCACTTATTTAGAGGAAATCAAAACATAACTTTTTAATGTTTGAATTTTTTTTTCCAAATATTAAGAAAATACAAAGAATAATATTCTAAACATGACACAAAGTTATACTCATAATAGGGTCTCTTGTGGCCCTAGTGGTGAGGAAGAGCATTTTTATGGTAGACATGAGCACTCTATCTTGTTTGAGGATGTCACCCTCTTTGAGATTATTTATTAAACAACAATCTGATCGATGATAATCATTATGCATCATCCTCATCCTTCTCCTTCAATTTGCATGCCGCACTCATAGGTTACCATTTTACGATGTCCTCCTTTGGATTATATGGTACATTCAAATGTTACCATTTTAGGTTATCCCTTTAGCTTATGCAATCAATCAAGCTCCATAATGTGTGAAGGTTACCATTCTAGGCTATTATCCTTCAGCTTGCATGAGCAATCAAGCTCTATAGTGAAGGAAGGTCACCATTTTAGGACTTCCTCCTTTGGTTTGTGCAATTATCCAAACTATGCAATGTCCAATCATTACCATTTTAAGCCCATCACATGTACTTATTGATCCTATTATTGAATAGCTTTTATTTGATAAATTGGACTTTGTTAATCCCTTCTTTAAAAGTCTAATTTTTGGATATCCCATTATTGAACCACAAACCATTCTTCACCCTGGGATAATTGTTCCCCACTTTATAAAATCCATGCCAATCTTTGAGTTTCAATAAGAACCATTGCCTCTTCAAGAACCATATTATGAGGATAAAAATATGTTTAAATTTGATATTTTGTAACCAATTTTTAACTAAATCCATGATGTTATTTTTTAAACAACCATTTATGATGAGTCAACCTATGATGAATCACATATTCATATTTCACCTATTTTTAAAGATCCCCATCTCCTTGATAAGTAAGTCTTTATGAAGTTATCTTTTGGTATTTTTTCACTCATTGAGGAGTCTTCGTTTGACAGACAAGTTACTGTTGAGTCATCCCTCGAGTGGTTCTCTCTCTTTGAGGGCCTTTACCTAGATTAGCCAATATATATTAAACCCTTCCTAAATGAATCAATTTTTATGGATACCATTATGTAATCATAGGCCATTACTTATTTTCCACCAAACATTCAACAAAACATTATTTTAGAAACATCCAAGCTAGATGAAGAATCATAATTAGAGTAAGGTTTCCTTTCTGAACTGACATCAGATTTAGCATCAAAAATAGAATCACTATCAAAAATGATATCAGATTTAGAGTCCCTTGACTTGGACTCAACTTTAGAATTAGATTATATTCATGGTTGTTATAATATTGGTTACACTTGTCTTGCAAAAGAATTTAAATATATTTGTGATCCTTTTATGGTTTTTGAGGATTATTACTTTAGTATAGACACATGTTATCCTAGTATATTCTGTGAGGATTGTGCTTTCTTTCATCATTCCATTACCACTATCCAACATAGCTATTATATTGACATTTCACCTCCTAGAAGCATTGATTAGGACTAACAGAATCACACTTTGTTGAGATGCATCCGTGGAAACATAATAGGTGAAAAATAATAAGGGGATCAAGACCACATTCATTCATAAGAAGAATAATCTCCAAGTGAAACCTTCTCAAAGGTGATATGGTATAATCAAAGTCTAAACTTAGAATATTTTAGTGAAACCTTTTCAAAGGAACTAGAAGACAATAAAAGTTAAATGTTAATATCTCTTCGTGAAACATTTTCAAAGGTTTTAGGAGATAATAAAAGTTTGAACTCAACATCTTTTAGTGATACCTTTTTAAAGGAATTAGGAGATAATCAAATGCAAATGTCAATATCTCTTCATGAAACCTTCTCAGAGGCACTATGGGATAATAAAGACAAATTCATTAGTGAAAATCTCATCACGGCACAAATAGATAAGTACAAAAATTATTCACTATTTGAAGAAGACATTATCAAAGAAAAAATCAATACAGCTTCCAGCCTATAGTATAATCAGGTGGTAGCTAATCTCAAGACTAAATAATAGAGTAATATGGTGGTCCTATCGAGAGCATGTTTATAAGTCTTCTACCCCACCACAACCAAAATTATGTTGAATATAAAAGCAAAAATATTGTGTGTGACTAAAATGATCAAACTTCATTTATTTCCCACCCATTATACATTCCATTATCATCCACCTTTGCATTACCAACTTGAATCATTTATCCAATGCCTAACATTATTTACCATCCCTAGTTACACTTTCCTTTATAGAGGCTATGAAGATATCTTATCTCGATGTTTGAAGTAAATAGAATCAATGATCAACAAAGATCATAAACACATTATTTAATTCCAGATCTACATCACGTTTTTAATAAAGTAGTTATTCAGATGAGGTGTTGGATAGTAATTTTATGACTAATTATTCTAGTTGTCTCATATGTTGACTAGGACATGTATCTCTATGTTAGTAGGAGAAGTAAAACCATTTTTAATTTTTAATTTTCCATTTTCTATGTCATTTTCTTTGCCATATCTCTTGGGGGCAACCCTATAGGCCATTTCATTTTAGACATTTTATATCATTGTGTCCCATTTATCTCGCTTATTTGAACTACATTGACTTGAGGTCCTTCAAGAATATATAGGCAACACTCATGTTCTATTGAGGTTAGCTCAGTCACCTTCACCACGCTCTCACCATTTTTGAGTAATTTTTAAGTTTGAATGATCTCACCATTTTGTGAGCAATCTAAGCAATGCTCTCACCATTTTACAAGTCCACTATGCTTGGGGGAAACCTTCTTGCCATAGCTAAGTGTTAACTTATCATTTTCTTCGTGTTGTACCTTATACCATTTTATTATACCATGTCTTTCCTATTGACCAAGTTTTATTTTTAGTTGTCCTACTTACCCCATTTTGATCTTAGTTCCTTTAGTTCTTTTTGCACCTTTCGTGAGGGGATTCTGACCTAGTTTCAATTATTTTATAATTATGTGTTGAATGAAAGTCTATAGAAGTAGTGTGATAGTAGATTTGGAAAGATATATTTCATCTATTATCTTATCTAGTATCACAGATTATAACTAATTATGGGTAAATTAGTATTGTATTTGGTACCCCTGATTATAACCACCTTTGGGCAAATTAGAATTATAATATTTATTAATTATAAGTGCCTATGGGAAAATTAGGTACAACACCTTTTTATCATGCACTACCACATCACATGGTCATTACTATTATCATTTTCCATGTTGTTTGCCTTTATTTGTGAAATCATTTTGACCCGGTCAAATTTTTATCACCTTTTGTGTTAGCAGAACTACCATGACTTAAATTCCTACTGAGATTACATAGGTTGTGCTCGATTCATGTTGAGCTCAACTCAGTGCCCTATTTTCTTACACTCTCACTATATTGTGAGCATTTCAATTTGGCTTGCTTTCACTATTTCATGATTACTCTTTGAAGTACCCTCGCCATTTTTCAAGATTGGAACATTCTATGTCTCATAATACTTAATCAAGTTGAGATACTTAGAAATTTCCAAAAACATTCCTAAAAAACCAAAATTACAATTTTTTTCAATTTTGTATGCATGTTTATTTGATTGTTGTTTCTTTTTTTTGGTCTTTTGTTTTATTATTTGGTCTTGTCATTTTGTTTTTTCCTAGTACATCTTGATGGTCCACATGGATCTTGATTATTTATATCTTTATCTCATGTTATTAAGTTGTTCTTGATTTTTTTATACATTCTTGTTCCTGCTTAAGTCATGTTTGTTTATATCTTGATTTTAATTTAAAGGACTATTTCAAATAATTTGGACTTATACCTACTAAAGTGGAGTGGAGAAAATATTCTCCAAAAATAATTTTCTTATATTTCAAATAAATTAGACTGTTTCAAACCATTTGGGCATAGATCATTTTGAATGAATTGGACTATTTTGAATAATTTGGACTTATACCCACTAAAGTGGAATTGATAATTTTTTTTCTATATTCTAAATAAATTGAAGTTTTTCAAACTATTTGGGCATAGATCAATTTGAATTAATTGGACTATTTTGAATAATTTAGATGTATACCCACTAAAGTGAAGTGGATAAAATTTTCTCCAAAAATAAATTTTTTATATTCTAAATAAACCGGAGTGTTTCAAACCATTTGGGCATATATCATTTTGAATAAATTGGGTTATTTTAAATAATATGGACTTATACCCACTAAAGTGGAGTGAAGAGAATTTTCTCTAAAAATAAACTTGTTATATTCGAAATAAAATGGACTATTTTAAAGTATTTGGGCATAGATCATTTTGAATAAGGCTATTTTAAATAATTTAGACTTATACGTATAAAATAGAGTGAAGAATATTTTCTCAAAAATTAATTTTTTTATTTATTTCAAATAAATTATATTGTTTCAAAACATTTGAGCATAGATCATTACGATTAAATTGGGCTATTTTAAATAATTGGAAATTATACCCACTAAAGAGGAGTGGAGAATATTTTCTCCATATATATGTTTTCTATATTACAAATAAATTGAACTATTTCAAATCATTTTAGAGAAGATCATTTTGAATAGATTAGATTGTTTCAAACTTGTTGCACCTTCTTGGCCTTCATACCAATCAGTGATCCTTTGGAGTACCTTTTGTTGTTGGGACACACGGAATAGTTTGACTAGCCAAATTATGGATGAGAACATATTAAGTAATCTAGTTCATCTATACAATAAAATATCTTGACATTTTTTTGTTATTAATTGGGAAGAACTTCATGAGCAAGTGTCAATATACTAATGGATCAAGTTGGTCAATTTCAAGATAAATCAATGAAGTATCCAAGTGCACTTAACCAAATCAAAGTAATTCTAAACTAGAATCAATTGATTTGAAATTAATTGAAATATATTAAAGATAATTTAGAATTGATTTGTACTATAATTATAGTTTATACTTCATAAATACACTTGAAAGAATCATAATATGGTGAAGTTACATATTTCTAAACATTGGTACATAGCTACTAGCATGGCTTTTTTGATTTCTCCTAAGAATGTGATGATAGATGTCATTTTGATTCTTCAATTCTTTTCATCTTTCTAACTTCTATTTCCAGTATATCTACTTGGCATAACATAACTCATTTTCAATTTTTGATTTGTAACACAATTCTAAGAATTACAATCAATGAACATATTTTGAATTGAAAAATCATCTCCAAAGGTCCCTTTACATATAAATTTATCCAATTTCTTTTTGTTTATATTAAACGTCTTAAAATATCTTTTCCCCTGAACAAAAATGAAATTTAAACTTGTGTAACCTATGACTTGAATGAGTATCCTCAAATGATTTTCCTCTATCATTGACCAAATGCCAATGTGAGAAAAAGATTGTAATACCACCTTCAAAACTTCTTTGGAATGATCTCGAATGCAATATGACAGATTTTCTATTTTATAATTTTTTTTTTCTCATATCATGCATTTTCATATCTTTTATTTTGTGCACAATAAATAATAAGTCATCCAACCCCAAAATCAATAGTTTTTTAGAAGTCAGTTTTAGATCATCCTTTGAAATGTCTGCAATTCGTTAACAAAGAAATGAATCATTTATTAACAATATTATGTTATAAGAAATATAACATGGTAATTTTCTAAGAAAATGTTTGTGTTACTAGATTGGTCGTTGATGCACTTTTGATTTACATTTATTATTGTAACATAAAAACATAATGCATTTCATTTGATTCATTTTTTGTCATTTCCTTAAATCTTATAAAGATTCATATAAACACATACAAAAATAAATACATGCTCAGACACATTGTAACTATAGTCATTATACATGGATGTACCATTTCAATTACCAATTTTATAATGTACATATTTATATAATGTAGGAACTGATAGACCACTTAGAGTGGCAACCACTTACAATGCCAAATGATAGAACCACTTGCAGTATTGAAATAGTTGGGATACTCCCATTTTTCCATAACTCGTTTCTCATATACATTGATAAGAATTTAACATTGATCAACCAATATATATATTCTTACAGTAATGAAAATATCAATAGTAATATAATTATTTCTAGCACAATATACTTTATTATTTTTTAATCAATAAAAAACACATGGATACTCTACATCAAAATTTATTGTATTGAAGACGTAGTATAACACATATTGTGTTATTTTAAATTGGATAAATTAAAATGTAAACAACATTGTAATGCATAAATGAAACATGTAAAAAACATTTTAATTGGTAAATACAACCACATTCAAGTCTACACAACAATAAAATAAAAACCACACTTCCAAATCCAAAGATAATGCAAGTATATATTTTATTGTCTTCTACAATCCCCTGTCCATGAAGAAAAATTTAATTGTAATGTGTTTAAATAAATAAATATAATTAATATATTATAGAATTGCATGAAATTATATAATTACACATTTATTGGAAAGGGTTTTCACCTTTTTTTGCCTTTTTGTAGTTTGTACGAGTGCACTCTTTCATTAAAACTTTGGTTCTTTATTCTCTACAAGGTATTATTTAATGTAGTAACTAAAAATTGTCATCATAAATTGATTTGATATTTGTATTTTAAAATGAGTCTTATTGTAGAGTTTTACCTTGTGTTATTTTTGTGGAGGCACCAACTTACAGAGCTATGTCATGAGTTATTGTGTTGGAGACACAAAGTTCTAGAGGTGTGTTGTGAACTGTTTTAATTGAGATAAACAAATGAAGAAATATTTTGTCATTATAATTAATTATTGATAAATAATTAATTATATAATTGAAAAAATATGAAAAATCTTAGCTTACTTTCTTTAACTTACATTGTGTCATGTTCATTGATATGATCTTCTATTATTATTGTTTCTTCACTTATATGAAATGCCATTAGTGCTAAGCACTAAAATATTGCTAAGTTGATAGGGTTGAAGAATAAATAATGCACATGGAAAGATTGTTAAGATTTTATATTTGGAAAATGAAGCATGATTATAAAATAAATAAAAAAAGTTATGCACCTAGTACTGATCTAAGCGGTTGTTATTATATTGGTTGATCTAAATTTGTCAAATAATTTTGAAATTAAACATTAATAATTATTTTTTCTTCAGTTTTTATAATGAAAGATAAATTTATTTGCAATTTTATACAAGCACACACCAATCCAGCTCCTGTATATACCCTTAGCACACCACATGCATATGAAATGTTGAAAGTAGAGATAATTATCTCACAAAAGATGTTATCTAATTCATTTTCAAATAACCTTCTTGTTTTGTTTGAACCAATCATTCAAATATTGGCACATCTTTGTAGATGTCAAAAACTTTCTCTAATCTACTTTGTTGTGAATGGAGGCTGAAACCTTGTAGCTAAAAATGAGCTAGATCCTGACAAAAATTGAGATCTATAATATGTGTCCAATCATATCCATTACTATTTGGACCCCATAGTATGACACATGTATCTTTCATGTAATGGAAATTACCAACACATAGATTCTTGAGAGAGGTTTGAATGCTAGACCAATATTCTAGTTTATGGATGATGAATACATTGAAGGCTCCAACAATAAATTTATCAATCAATCCCTAAAGAGATAGGTGAAAATGTTCTTCCTTAAAAACTTTAGTGAGATTTAAAAGTTCAATAATTATCAATCTAGAATTCATACCAAGAATGAAAATTTCACTAGAATATTCTAAAATGGATGGCCAAAGACATGGGGGCCCATAATGGCAGATGAATATTTTTGTATATATCCGAGGAAGCTAACCACCATCATTATGTAGATAATTTTTAAATATGCTTAATGAATCTTGAGATAATGATTCCCATCCTTTTTTGTTATTTGAAATACCTTTATTTAGGACACATAAATCATCAAACATTTTCACAAAAATTATGTAATGCTTTATTACCTCTTTGGATGTGATAGTTTTGTCTAGTGGCAGTGTTGTATCATGGTTTTTGAAATAATCTGCAATTTTTGATAGTATGTTACTTTTTAGCTTCATGTTTTTGCACTAGGTATCCATGTTATTATACCTAGGGGTTTTCAAGAAAGAAATAGACCTTATTTTCAGTAAATATTCTAGTTCTAATTTTTGTTTGTATGAAAGCCCTTGAATATTTATAAGTACTATTATATCAATCAGATTTAAATCTTATTTATCTAAACTAGGTAAAGTACCATTTTCAAACTAATAAAATGGCTTATCAAAACAGTGTCAAATGGGTTGTTCCATGAAAAAAAAACATTTCCTCTCATGCAGTTATTGTGTTGAACAATTCATTTGTGTGAAAACGTATCTATCTTATTCATGTATTTCTTCTATCATTTTTTTCCCTATTTCAAGATTCTTCTAACCCCTTAGTTTCATAAGGTCACTTGCATATCGAAATGTTTTTATAAATGAATCCTTATAAATTATTTTATTGGTTTCATTATATTGGTTACATAATTTATGCACAATATGGAATGGAGTACAAGTTTTCAAAAATCTTGCCCTTCTAAAAGAACTTTTATTTCTTAATGATAGTGAATTATATTCCTCATTCAAAAGAATTATCTGTTGTGCTATAATTGTGTGTTGGCCATCTTCAATTTTGAATCTTATAGTTTTTTATCCATCATATATTCTAGGATTTTCTTTGATTCAATAATACATTGAGGGTTGCTTGGATCAAAAGAAGTTAACAAAGAATCTTTCATCAAAACCTCATTATATTTTAAAAATGAATGAATTATATCATTCACCCCTCTTTCATTCAGATTTATTATTTTGATATTAGCATCCTCCAATTCACAAAGCTCTACAGGAACATTCAAGGTGTAATTGATAAAGAAAATATACCATGCAAAGAATTCACTGCTTATCTGATCAAAAGTTTGTGTCAATAAAAGTGTTCTAACCTTTTGTTTGATATTATTTTTCTCTATTGGTTTAGTACTTGTATTGCCTCTTTCAAATCTGTATATAAATATGTTTCCCTTGCTTGTCTTGTTTTCTTCAATTTTTTTTCTGTCATGACTGTAGGGTATATTAAATACATGTTTTCAAGGTGGTAAGTAGAAGAAGTTTTTTCCCCTTTTTCATGTTTTTATTTCAACATATTTTATATTTTAATGACCAAATTATCTTTGTCTATCAACCTAGACATTTGAATATTGTCATAACTATTCAAATGAAACCTAAATGTTTCACAAGAAGGATTTCTTTTTGTCAATTCCATTTTACTAGGTGTAAATTTATTTAAATTAACTGTATCTCAATGGAGAATTCCCTCTTCTCCATTCCATACTTCTAGTTGGAATTAAAGGGAATCTTCAAGTTCATCCTTATCACATGCAAGGATTATTCCAATCGGGGAAGATTCCTTTCCCGCTGTAGTGCTAAACAAGTATATATTTGCATGCATGTTTGGTGGACTAAACAATTCAAAATACTAATCATCAAGAGAAATTTTTTCACCATCATAAAATGGAAGATGTTGATGTGGATTTAATTTGAGTTTTGGTAGTTTAAATGGTACTCTATCCAAATTCTCTTGGAGTGATGCCTTCTTCTACCTTTTATCCAAATTTTCTTTGAGTGAGGCCTTATTCTACCTTTCAAGTGCGGGATTTCCTTTTTCACCCAAAGACATTCTGCAAAGGAATTGATACGATCTAAATATTGATATTTTGTAAAATGCAAGTTGCATATTGCATCGGTTCATGAAATTTTTATAACTAAGCAGTGATTAAATGTATATCAACAAAACATAATTCTAAGCTACAGTACAAAATATATATTAAATATTCATAATATATACATTAACTCACACTTAAAATAATAAGGTATGACCAAACTAAAAATAAATTATGTTCACTAGCCAATATAATCTGATGGGCAAAAGAATCCACAAACATTTGTTTCAAAGAAGAAAAATGAAGAGAATTATGTTTCTAGTATGTGTCAAAATGCTGATCAATAAGTACTTTCAAGTTATCTCCTAGGAGATACCTTTCAATCATGTACAAAAGTGAATATTTCTTATAAAACATCTGATAGGGGATACCTTCAAGTTAACCATGATGGTATTGCAAGTGTACTTCAAGGCCCTTGAATGGATATCCTAGTGGGCACCTCAAAGGCTGTTATCATACACTCAAAGGGATGTTAAATGTATCTCCCATTAGAACATTCCTTCACCTTGAAATCACTACTAGTTGATAACTTGATAACTTGAAGGGTCTTCTAATACTTGGGAGAGGACACATTTTAGGTCCTCCTACGTACATGTTCTTTCCACATCAATTCAGTTTAACAATTTACCTTGTTACATTAATAGTTTTAGATCTGAATAGTTACCTTGTCGTACCTCTAAAATTTTCCTTTACCTTGATGGTCCTTTTAATATCTTCAAGCTTTCTATTAGGAAATAATTTCAAGTTACCCACAGAGGTATTACAAGCCACTCAAAAGAATATCCTATTTGATACCTTCAGATTGAAATTAGCCAGTGTTAATAATGTTCATAATATCTTCAAGGTATCTCCTAGGATATATCATCAAGTTACCCATGAAGGAATCTCTTAGTGGATACTGTTGATGCCTAAAACTCTCACTCTCAATGAACAATTTCTTATGGAAAGTTATACAGATGTGGGATGAAATTGTGATCTATGAAGCAACCTCTGAGATTCCCATGATGCTTAAAATAAATGTTATGGTGACGTGTTTCTCCCCTAAACTACCTCTAGAATTCTTGTTAGAAATGGGGCCCACATCCCTTAGCCAATGGCATACCTTTACTTTAAATGAGAACTCCCTTATTTTTTGAGGAGCGTCATGATGACATGTGTCATCACTGAAAGGGACTAAGGCTTAGCTATATTTTATTTTATTTTTTGGTTGATGAAATAAAATTTATGTTATTGATATAAATATATTAACATACAAAGTAAGGAAATTGAAGCCTCAACAAAGCTTATTTTTGCTTAAAGATTGAAAGATGTTGCATGTGAGGGTTTGATGGATGGAATACCTCTTGAGAAGATTTATTTAGCCACTTTAGAATCCAAATACATTTTTAAACTAGTTGATTCTCTTAAAGTTTCCATTCCTATCATCCCAAATCTAGGGGAAGGGGGTGAATGGAAGGTTGTAAATAACAAGAAAAAAGGTAAAGGTAAGACGAAGAAGGAATTAATTAATATGACCCCTAGAACTCAAAAACAATAATTTTAGTATAGATCAGTGCTTTAGTGTGATTTTTTTGCATTTCCTATGTAGGGTTGCATTTTTTTTGTTTTTGCACACTAGTTCTATTTCTGATGGAAGAAGATCTTTGTAGATATTTTATCATAATATCTTTTTCTCCATTGTATAAGGGGTGGGCCCATTTCAAAACCCATAATTTTACCATTAACAAAAAACATATAAAACTAATAAAAAATGTAGGCTATTGAAGGCAAGCCCCAAATGTAATCAAGGCTGTGTTTAAGAATAGAAGGCACAAGACCACACCAGCAACAACCCAACTAGGCTTAGCCTAGAGGAAGCTCAATAAACAAGAAAAATTATTCAACTCTAAAAAAATACTGAGTTACCAAACTCCATATCTAAGGCACAACTCTTTTATCCTTTTTCTTTCAAACCTCTATCTAATGCAGTTAATCATCAACCACATAAATCATTAGAGCTAATGGAATCATTAGAGGCCCACCCAGAAGTTGAGAGACAATGAGGGGTTACTCCTCATAAGACTTGTATGAGTTAGACTCATGACATCTCTTGATTCCACCACCTATATCCTTATCTGTAAGAGTCACTTTAGAGAAGGATTCTAGTTCTGTGATTTCTATGATATCTTATGCTTCCTAATTCTTTCTTAAATCATCTTGGGATTCCTTAACTTCATTTAATAGGGGATGATCTTCTGGCTCCCAACCTTTAGAAAGATCATCATGGGCCTTCTTCTTTTTTGGTTTACTTGTAAGAGTAGAAGCCCCCTTATGATGACCAGTTTGATGACAAAAATAGTATCTAAAGGTAGTGTTTTCATATTCACACTTTTTGACCTAGTGTAAATTATCACGATTCAACTATATTTTATCTGGTATGCCTTTGCTAATATCAACTTTTACACATATGTGAGCAAAAGTAAAAAGCCTTTATTTAGATCAATCATTATCCACTTTTATGTATCTCCACAATCTGTTTCCAATAGCTTCACAAACTAAGGGGTGCCAAAGTGGAAGAGGTAGATTTAGGAGATGAACCCACACTGGCATTTTAGACACCACCATAGTTATGGGATTAGAGTAAACAAATCAAGGGGTAAGAAAGAGCTCAAGTCTCCCCTAGAACCAAGGATCCTTTGTAAAAACCCTCTAATAATCAATAATTAAAAGTGGACTATGAAGAACCCTTTTGAACATAACTGGACCTCACAATCATTGTTTGAGTTGGAATGGATCCAATGAAGCAACTCTTATGACCAAGATGAGAAGCCATTGAAACTACAGATAACTGTAAACTCCTTAAATACAAAAATGAGCTTTGTTACCTCTCAGGGATAAATCTTAACAATTGGGGTTGCATCCATCTTCTTTAAAATGTATGAGCTATTAAAAACATAGGTGACATTGAAGCTAAAGGGTCCTTGGGGGATGTAATATTTTAATTGTTTCATTGAACCTATAAATAATCTTGTCACTATTATTGTGCTTGAACATAACAAGCAAATGTGAAGCATCGTGCAGTAGCAAGTCGTGCCCTTGCAGTAGCTCATCGTAACCTCTTTGATGGGTTTTTTAAATAAAAATAGACAATGTAATGTGTATATTTTTATTTATGTGTAATTCCTATACACTTATGTTTACTTTTTTATAATATATAAATTTAAATATAATGCATTAATATTTTATAATTTTTTTAAAATTGTAAATCAAATTAAAACTTCTTTTTAATATAAATTAAAAGTCATAACATATTAAAATAAATATATATTTTTAAATTAAAATTAATAAAAGATTAAACAAGTTTTCATGAAAATTTGAAATCTTTAAAATATTTTTTTAAATATTAAATTTATAATAACAATCTATGTTTACTTAGTTTTATAGAAAATAATTCAAAATTAATAAAAAATTGTTAATGAACTTTTAAAATAAAACTTTAAAATTAGAAGTATAAGATTTAAATATCTAAAAATTTTATAATAAAATAAATTTATTGTGGGTATTAAATGTTAAAACAAATTGTATACTTATGATACTGGCAATATCTATGTATAAAATATACTAAATTAATGTTTATAATAAGAATGACACATGAAAATATAATTCAAATCTAATAAGATATATTGTGTAGTAAGGATTATTGATAAAAAATAAAGTCTCTAATAACACATTAAATTTTTATATAAAAATTAAAAAATGAGAATTGTAAATTGAAATTGTAATCTATATAAAACACATGGATTAAAATGTGATGTCCCTTACTTAGGGGCTCCTTTTTCTAAGCAAAAGCTCTGATACCACTGTGATGTCCCTTACTTAGGGGCTCTTTTTCTTCCTACAAAAGCTCTGAACAACTATAATATCCCCTTCAAATAGGGAATATAGAAACACATAAAGCTCTGAACAAAGATATAATTTTACAAAATAGATTCACATACGCATTAACAAATCATAATATAATCTCTCAATATCAAATCAAAGATCTCATCAGTTGTTCTTCTGGATGATTACACAATTGAGTCTCTGTCATACAAATAAAGAATATTAAAATCTTGTCTTAAAACCCTGGCTTTTGCTAATCTGGCAATGAAATCTGGATTCTAGAAGGTCTCAGCCTTTCTGTGTCGACACACAGACGCTGTCGTCAGTCGATATATCACCGACATCGGTCACTGTCGGTCGGCTTTCTGCCGATGTCGGTCTTCAGTTGGTCTGATGTCAGTTACTGGAAGCTCTCTGTCTGTCAAGGTCGGTGCCTGAGCAGAATTTGAACGGACCTGTACAGACTTGGTACAACCACCAACCTGTCTGTTCTTAACCCCTGGTAGCTGAACAACCTGATCTCAAGAATATAGATTCTAACACAGAAGATCTATATCTGTATAACTTATTGGATCAAAAACTAAATTAAGAAATACTTGTAATACTGTGATAACTTCAGAGTGAAGCTATCTCTCAACCCTGGAATTCTGTGATAACTTCTAGATGAAGCTATCTCTTAAATCTGTACCTTTGTGATAACTTCTGGATGAAGCTATCTCTCAATTTGGTAATAAATCAGCTGATATCTCACAGCCTCTAAATCACACACAATGAAGAGTTGACATTCTCCACTGCAATGGAATCCTGGACCCCTTGGCTCAGTCTTCACAGAAGAATTTCTTCAATTTTCAATAATCAATAATCTATGCATAATCCAACTCTCTCCCATGAGAAACTCTTATACCCTTAAGGTGTGCTTGCTAAAATTAGATTTCCTCAAATTAGAACTTGGGGTTCTAAAATTAGAATTCCTCAAATTAGAACTTGGGCTTCTTAAATTAGAATTTGGGTCTTAAAATTAGACCAATTAATTAATAATTAATAATTAATTAATATCTAATTTAAAATTAGACCAAATAATTAATTAATTAATAATTAATTAATATCTAATTTAAAATTAGACTAAATAATTAATATTTGATTAAATCAATCAAATATTAATATCTCCCTCAATACATGTCGGATCCTTGAACCAATCAAAGCAGGTGAATCAGGGAGTGATTCCGCACATGACCGTACCAAAATAAAGGCGATCCACTACATGTCAAATATCTCTAAATAATAGAAGCATCAGGCCAAATGTGTCTGAAAGAGCCCAAACAAAAACCAAACATAGAAATCCATTATGCAAATTGAAGTCAAGCCAAGCTCTGTTATGACCCTCTATCCATCTTATTAGCCTACAAATGTCGCATAATAGGCTAATCATGAAGTCTGTCAATGTCCGCTAAAAAGGGGACATGACAATCTGCCCCTCCTGAAATTGCTTGTCCCCAAGCAATCTCAGAACAATAAACCACTCGATCCACCTGGATCCCAAATGTAGTTATGAGTCTGCATTGCTGTTAGTCAATGCAAACACCTGCAATATCCTCAGAAGTAAAATAAAGAGGAATCCAAAATCAAATTGATGGATGCAACTCAACCAATCTCTAAGATCACAAATACCATAGTCAAGAATGCATGAGAAGCAAACTCTCGAAGTATGATAACCCAAGTAGAATGGACAACTCCAACTGCCAATTCCATCTACAAAAGATGGTGCCAATCAATCCCATAATTGATCCCTCTGTAAAGGTGGCACAACAAACAATACCTCACTGTCATATGCGTGAGAAGAATCAATCTGGAGACTCGACTCCACTGGTATCTCAACTCATCAGAATCAGGTACTCCCAAATCCTGAACATGTGTGTCAGCGTCAATAACATGCTCCTCAGTGACCCCTGTAGGAATGTACTCACCACCAACCATCTCAATATATAAATGGACTGGGCCTGGTACTGGTGAAGACCACAAATGCTTCAACTCTACATTCACCTCAGCCAAATGAAACTATGACTCCTCAAAAGCCAACTACATACTCTCAAGAATCTCAGAAGACACCTCGAGCTGCTGAGTAAGCTCACTCACCGTATCTTCCTCGACCAATAATGCATCATATGTTGTACTGCCCCACTCCATAAGATAATCTCTATCGGCTACCAACTGCATATAATCTTGTCTCAGAAACTGGATAGCCTCCCATAATGAGTGGATCTCTGTCAAGGATAGATAACTACCTCCCTGCTCGATGCTAGTAGGAGAACCCCATCCATAAATTGCTAACAACTGATGAGCATCATTGAAATGCTTGCAAGCGGTAGCAATGTCTCGCTCACTAACTCTCAGCTGACTAGACACGTGGTGGCACTGGCTAGACTGTCTCCTACAATCCTCTTCTGATGCATGGTCCCAAAAGAGTAGACTCAAAATCACTAATCTCTGTGTAGTACTACCATCCATACTCTGTGAATCAACTCCATAGCTCATATCAACAGATCCAGAGTATCGAACAATTGTAGCATCACTGATCTAACTCCTCCATACCGAGAGAAATGGCTGGTGAAACTAAGTCCTCAAAACTGTCCACTGCATCCTCCTGAGTATCATCTACAATAATCGGATCCTGGGACTCTTCTACAATCTCTGTCATAGCTGAGAGATCATCAACCCTCAATGCACTAACATCTGAGCACACCTCTACACCTCTGAGTGCAAGCATCAAACTCATCCTCATATTCACTATCTCTCTATCTCATAATAATCATAATAATCATGGGACATGTTGCGCTCTTGTCTAAGTGATCTGTAGTGCTCTCTCCTCAGCTTAACAAAGCGATCAAAAGGCAACAACTCCCTTGAACTCGAGGTGGTACTAACTCCCACTCCTCATTCATTGTCATATACCGTGTGGGTTTTTCTTTGAATGTATGATATGAAAGAGATTCATTCAACCTCTTCAAACTAAGTTTCAACTTCCTCATATCACTAGTCCCACCGACTCTGAGTATATGAAGTCATTATGATTTACTTTGTTGATTCAATCTACCCAAACTACCCAACAGGATGGCAAGACATTTAGCTCTGATGTGCCCAATAGGATGGCAAGAATTTGGCTCTGATACCACTGTAATGTCCCTTGCTTAGGGGCTCCTTTTATCTAAGCAAAAGCTCTAATACCACTATGATATCCCTTACTTAGGGGCTCTCTTTCTTCCTATAAAAGCTCTGAACAACTGTAATATCCCCTTCAATCAGGGAATATAGAAACACATAAAGCTCTGAACAAAGATATAATTTTGTAGAATAGATTCACATATGCATAAAACAAATCACAATATAATCTCTCAATAGCAAATCAAAGATCTCATCAGTTATTCTTCTGGATGATTACACAATTGAGTCTCTGTCATACAAATAAATAATATTAAAATCTTGTCTTAAAACCTTGGCTTTTGCTAATCTGGCAATGAAATCTGGATTCTGGAAGGTCTCAGCCTTTCTGTGTCGACACACAGACGCCGTCGTCGGTCGATATATCGTCGACGTCGGTCACTGTCGGTCGGCTTTCTGCCGATGTCGGTCCTCAGTCGATCGATGTCAGTTACTGGAAGCTCTCTGTCTGCTGAGGTCGGTGCTTGAGCGAATCTGAACGGACCTGTACAGACTTGGTACGGCCACCAACCTGTCTGTTCTTAACCCCTGGTAGCTGAACAACGTGATCTCAAGAATATAGATTCTAACATAGAAGATCTATATCTGTATAACTTATTGGATCAAAAACTAAATTAAGAAATACCTGTAATACTGTGATAACTTCTGAGTGAAGTTATCTCTCAACCCTGGAATTCTGTGATAACTTCTGGATGAAGCTATCTCTCAAATCTGTACCTCTGTGATAACTTCTGGATGAAGCTATCTCTCAATTTGGCAATAAATCAGCTGATATCTCACAGCCTCTAAATTGCACACAATGAAGAGTTGACGTTCTCCACTGCAATGGAATCCTGGAACCCTTGGCTCAGTCTTCACAGAAGAATTTCTTCAATTTTCAATAATCAATAATCTATGCATAATCCAACTCTCTCCCATGAGAAACTCTTATACCCTTCCAAAGGTGTGCTTGCTAAAATTAGATTTCCTCAAATTAGAACTTGGGGTTCTAAAATTAGAATTCCTCAAATTAGAACTTGGGCTTCTTAAATTAGAATTTGGGTCTTAAAATTAGACCAATTAATTAATAATTAATAATTAATTAATATCTAATTTAAAATTAGACCAAATAATTAATTAATTAATATCTAATTTAAAATTAGACCAAATAATTAATATTTGATTAAATCAATCAAATATTAATATCTCCCTCAATATACGTCAGATCCTCGAACCGATCGAAGCTGGTGAATCAAGGAGTGATTCTGCACATGACCATACCAAAATAAGGGTGCTCCGCTGCATGTCAAATATCCCTAAATAATAGGAGCATCAAGCAAACATGTCTGAAGGACCCCGAATGAACGCCCCCTGAAACCATTCTGCGAATTGAAGTTAAGCCAATCTCCATTATGACCCTCTATCCATCCTATTAGCCTATGAAGGTCGCATAATAGGCTAATCATGAAGTCTGTCAATGTCCTCTAAAAAGAGGACATGACATAAAATTTGCAAAACATATGGTTATTTTATTGGTAATAATTTTGTGATATGCCATAATATATGGGGTGTTACCTTTATATATGTGCATCCACTCATATATTGGCTGAAAATATGGATCAATAAAAGTTACGAATTACTTACTAATTCTCTATGTAAAAATATACACATAATCATTCTATTGGTAGTAATTTTGTGATATGCCATAATAAACAAGGTTTTATTTCTATATATGTTCATCCACTCCTATATTAGCTAAACATATGAATTAATAAGAGTTCAAGATCACTCATCAACTACCCAGGTAAAAATGTAAATTAATATTGATAGATAAAAATTGTAATAAGTAGAAATACGTGAATTACAAAATACAAAATAAAATCAGTAGTAGTTATTTTATAATCTATAATCTATGAAGTCTTACCTCTATATATGCACATACACCGGTAATATTGAATATAGTGTATTAGGGAAATCTATTATTCATTTTATGTGTTTTTGCAAGAAAATATTATTTTGAATTGATGTGGAAATATGTTATGCATGCATTTCTATTAAATTTTTTTATGTTAGATCTGAAAAAATATTGAACATTCCATTTTCAAAAGCTATGAACTATTTAAATTTTATAATTTAATAGATTTATTTTGTATTCATTATTTATTTAATTTAGTTTACTTACATTCTTTCCATAAAGATTATTATTATTATTTTTTTAAAATCAAATTTATTATTATAATATTTTAAAAAATGAAATGTGAGAATAAATAAATTTATTTTAATTTTTTGAACCTTATGATATGTAAGACCTTGCAATATGAATTTACTTGATAACTATTTCTGCCTGCAAAATAAAAATACTAGTTCCTTATAATTTAATAAAACTTTCTTAAACCTAAAATGATGATTTTAACATTTTGGAATTGTTAATGGTGTTATTGACAAAACTTTTTCTAATTCTAAACCAATTCTACTAGCCTAGATTGTAATATTGTTGTAACATAATTAGGGTTTCTTCTTTCTTTCCCTTTCTTTTCCTTCTAAGACTTCTTGTTTTCATTTTTATCTTTAGAAAGAAAAAGGATGAACATAGAAGATATATAGGAATTTTTACATGTTTTCTGAGGATATGCCCTTGATTTTTTATATTTATTAGGTATTTGTAGGTCGCCAAAGTTTGATTTATGACAACATGTTGACACACACTAATCTATGGATTCTAAAGTTAAATTCATAACTGTGCCCTATATTTGCAGAAGGACAAGAGAAGAAATTGACTGGCAACAACACAAACCAAAACGTTCCTCAGTTGAAATGCTTTTTGGAAGGAGCATCAGACAATCCGGTAAAGGGGACTGACCAACATAGAGAAGAAAAACGCATCTCACCCATGACGACAAACATAAATGACACCCTAGCCATATATAATAATTCCAGAAATAGCAACGCCTGTAACTTCAGCAACAGTCCAGTCCGGGGCACTACTACAAGCATTGTGCCTCCTGCTACGGATGCTTTGGCTTTAAGAAAGAATAGTCGCACAAAATCATGTGTTACTCTTCCATCTGGAAGCCGCGAAACAACTTCCAAAAGAAAGAAACGTAGCCTGGAGCAAGGAATCGTAATGGGGGATCGCACAGAAGACACGCCACCCATTTCTTTTGGCAAAAGAAGTTCACCCTACCGTGGAGTCACCAAGTGTGTTCATAATCTACACAATATAGTTCTGTACATTCTTTTAACAAAGAGATGATGCAACAATACTATAAAATTGTACGTGGGACTGAATGCAGGCATAGATGGACACGGAGATATGAAGCCCATCTGTGGGACAACACCAGCCAAACAGATGGTCAACACGGCAAGGGTAAAAAAGGTTAGTTTTATGAATTTGTATATTAATTTGTTATGAAATAGATGTCTTCTTTTAAATTATCGAAATCTATTATGTTTAGACTTTAGCAGGTTATTTCTACAGGTTCTATGTTTTGAAACAATGTCTGCGACACGATTTGTTTCATTGCCTTCATTTATTCATTTGTAAAGAAATGCTTGTCTAAGTATCTAAGAGTGTTAGGTTTTCAAACAAGCTCTCCAGGATTTGTTTGATAAGTATTTTTCGAACAATCTTTCCAAGATTTTTCTAACTATTTGCTATTGAACAATTGAATGTGTCTTACCTGGCTACTAATTCCTACATTACTTTGTGTGTGTTATTGCCATCCTGAATTCTGGACAATAATTGAACTCTTCAGTATATCTGGGTAAGAAAAAACGATTATTAGTTTTTTATAGACGCATTTAGTGATTTAATTTTAGTCTTATTAGAATTCTACATTTTAGTTGAACTTTTATCTATGAAACTATAGATGGCTTTGATAAGGTAGAGAATGCAGTGAGAACTAATGACCTGGCAGCTATTAAATATTGGGGTTCTACAACTGAAACAAAGTTTCCGGTATGATTTCACAAGAGTTTCATAAATATTACAGTAAGCTTCATGTTTCTACCTCTCAGAAACGTTGTTGTGCAAGTGCTTTTGTTAGCTATTTATTTCGTGAACACACACTCTCATAAAATGTTTAGCTTAGTATTTCATAGCATATTGTTTGCCTATAACAAATGTAGGTTCAAAATTATCAGAAAGAGCTAGAAGAGATGAAAAATCTATCAAAGCCAGGATATGTTAGTTTTATAAGGAGGTAATTTTTTTTCTCACATTTTTACATGTTTGTAGGCAAAGATATATTAATTTGTAAGGAGGTAATCTGTTTCAGACATCCGTAGATGTATGTAGCAATAGGGCTGCCTAGATGGTGAAGTGTTTCAGCAGGCATCGTAATTGCTTTGTTGTTAATTTTGCAGGACCAGTTGTGGTTTTTCTAGGGTGTTTCTGGCTACCGTGTAGTAACAAGGTTTAACCTTAATTTAAATAGATGGATTGATACAAAAGATGTAAAACATTGATATCTGAACTTGAAAAACGGATTGGTATTTCCCTAACATAAATTGATTTTCATATATTCAAATAATGAACTAATCTGCCTGTATAATACCCAACATAACTTGGCAGACACCATACAGATAAAGGGTGGCAGGTTAGGATTGGAAGAGTTGAAGGGAAACGCCGGGACTTGTATCTAGGAACATTTAGTAAGAATACCACTCCCATTTTATATTATAATGCTTCCATTAAATGCACTATGTTAACATATGGTTCATGAGAGATGCATTCAATAATTAAGGTAAATGGAAAACGCTAATGGTTTTGATTTTACACACAGCAACAGTGGAAGAGGCAGCTGAAGCCTACGACATTGCTTCCATCAAATACAAAGGAGACAATGCCATGACAAACTTTGAGCTAATCACATATGATGTTAAAAGCATTATGAAAGACCCACTACCCGTTGGGAAGCGAAGGCAGAGTAAAGCTCATGTTGAGAGGATTTTGAAGGAATCTGTGACTGATAAGGATAGCACCCATAGTTCACTGACAGAAAATAATAGCTATGACAATGCCACTGCTGTAACATCCAATGCTTCTCCTGAATCGCCTGTTCTGGGTTATACATTGAGGCCATCATATCAGCATTTGTACCCTGCAATACACCCATCTATGTCAACAAACGATAACAAAGCTGTTCTTTACAATCTAGCGGGCCTGGAATCTGCAGACATCAATGGGCATGGAATCCAAAAAACTATGGTACCTACTCACGGGCTTGTGATAGCGAATTCTTCTCTTCCATCATACACTTCTCCGACAGTTCCATTCCCTCACTCTCAAGGAGGGTTGGTTTCTTCAAAAACATCTGCCTTTGCAAACATGTTATCTGCAGGCACCTCCACAAGAAGCACATGGAACTTACCTCCCAGTAAGTCATCAGGTTTGTTGGGAGCTCTTTATGATAATCTTATGTGCGAAAGCAACGGGATAACACCATCTTATAAGGATGTAGACAGTAAACCTAATGAAGCAGCACAATACCAAGCTCCTTTTATGTTTGATATATGGGCAGACAAAAAGTCATCAAGCTACTAGTATGTTCAAACAGGACTCTATCTCTATCTGACTATTCTACATGCGTTAGACCATAATCTGTATTATTCGTATTCTTAGTGCACTTATTTTGAGAGAATATTTTGAAATTGATGATCTGTAACCTGATTTTTATGTTTTGGAAAATAAATTACAGTTTGAATTCTTACTCTTACTTCCCTGTAGACCTACACCTCCTACCATTTTATATTGATGTAGAATTGACATCAAAAATTAATATAAATATTTGAGTTTTTTTCAAGTACATTGAATAATTCTCAACTTATAGCTATTGAGAAGTTTTGTTTCTTTGAAAATAGAGTTGTGACTTGCGGTGGGGATTTTATGTAGGTGACAACTACTGTTATTTTAATGGTCGCTGATTATATTTTGATATATATAATTTTTTTTTTTAATTTTTTATGTTTAATATATAAAATGTTTAATTTAAAAAGAGAATTTTCAGGTGGTGTTAATTGGAAAACCAGATTTTATTTTTTATTTTTTAAAGTTTATAAATTTTTTATTTTTTTATTTTTAAAATTTAAAAATGTCAATTTAAATATAAAATAATTTTGATGAAATATTTATTTAAATATTTTTAATAAAATATTTTTAAAATTTATAAAAAAATTTAAAATTTAAATTTTTCAATGAGAGTAAAATTGAGGAATGCTTTCTCTATAAGTCCACCGTTCGACATTAAAAATTAGATCATATTTTCATAATGATGAGGATTGTTTAACATCTTGTTCCTATTGTTCCATCCATCTTTCATATTTATTAAGATTGGTTTTCCATATATATTTTTCATTTTAGACCTGTGAAAACAAACAAGGTAAGAATTGTATGTAACTGTGCTTTTTTAAATGACAGCTTTTCATACAAAACTATCAATTTACCGTAAGAGATATCAAAGCCCCGAAAAAATCATTCGGAGCTAGTAAATAATTTTGGCAGCAACTACTTCTGATAGGAGTGTTTTTTATCCATCACCATTCACATTTTGCCACCGCAAATCCGTGTAAAATATGGAGCTGATATGGAAATGGATATTTGGTATTTGCTGGCAACTTGTTCACAAAATGACTCCTCCCTGTTATCAAGGCAGGTTTAGTTTTTAAAATAAATTAAAGCAGGGTTCGTGGGCCTCGCCTTAAATAAAAAACGGAAACCTATTTTTGACGACTCGAACCTGTAACTCATTTATGGAAATATATTTTTTCCTTATCAATTTGTCTAAAACCATAAATCTCAGACAAGAAGTTGTTGAAGTATGTTTATAGTATCTTCTAGGAAGATTTTCTGGTTAAAGTGTTGTTGTATTGTTATCTTGACTTCATTTTAATGTATTGAAAAACTGTTTTCTTTTAAGTTGTAAGCATTGATTGTCAGAGAAGCTAGCTTTTAGATATATGTGTAATACATAACCGATAAACAATTGAAAGGAAATCATATTTAATTATAATAAACAATATTTTAGATATAGAAATAAATTGAAGTAAAGATTTAAGATCTATTTATTTATTTATTTAAATATAAATGTAGTTATTAAAAATGGAGAACTCAATAAACTTTAGATAATAAGTCAAATAAAATCTAAAAAATGTAAAGTGAATTGAGATTTCTTCACAAAATTAGTAGTAAATTTTATGGAAAAAGTAATGATATTTTTAGAAGAGGGATCATTTTTGGAACACTATTTTCATTTACGGTGAAGGGAGAAAACACAAAAAGTGATTTGATGATCATATTCATCTACATGAGGCTTCCAAAAACTTCACTCAATTTTACAAAATTATATATCAATATATGGGGAACTAGTCTTCTCATCCAAAACCCTAACATACCATCATAGACCATTAAAAATATGGGATGTATTTGATAATTTGTGTTATGTATAAACTACTATAAGTGCCCTACATTCAAAACAAATTCAATGAATAACACTCAATGCATATCGACAAATAATTCAATTAATATGGGGCCTAGTCATATATGACATTGATTTCTATCTTATTATAGTTTGGATTCACTTCGACAATCGATCTTTAGAAAATAGTATTTGTCATTATCAATTATCTAATATTATATATATACTAATATATTAATGTATTTATAGACTTGTCAAGTTCAAAATAAAATCCTTTTCATGTAAATGCTTATGCACAATGAACATGAAAAATAAGTCACACAAAACCCAAAAAAAAATAAATTAAAAAGGGACTTTCTCTAATACCTTACATTATATTGCTCTGAATAAAAAACACAAAGATAACATATAATAGGAAATTGAAAAGAAATAAATAAAATAAAAATGAAAAAATAATAAGACGTAACTAGAAACATAATAAAAACTTATAAATAAAAGTTTAAAATAAATTTATAACTAATAATCATCTCATATAAAAATTAGATATTTAAATAATATTACACTTTAATGTATGTTCATATATACATACCAACAGACAGAATAAGAAGAGGACAATACAATATTTGGCACTCCTTAAGCTCCTACTTATCAAGTACAAAATGGTATATAGATAAGCACAGACAGAATTAATGTCATTATAAAATCAATTAATATGAGAAACTAAACTAGTACGCTTGGTTTTGGTTGAAGTCTTGGTAGCGATTCCTATATAAGTCTCTAATATCTCTAAACTTTAAAAAAAATTCTAGTCATTCATAAGAAAAAGGCACACACAAATATGTGTTTACAATAATATCAAATTTTAGTTGTAAAAAAGAGGAAGTGAAAATGGCACACCTCATGGTGTTATAATATACGAGGTGTCCATATTAAATTCTTTTCCATTTCTAAATGTTTGTGTATAATTTTTTTTTTATATAATAATTTAAATTTCAACATGTGTTAAATTTTATATGTATTTATGAGTATAATTTTTAGTTAATTTTTTTAATATAATTTTTATGAGGACATGCAATTGTTTAATGGCTATTTTCTATATGATTCTTTCCTTACCTTCATTGAAGATGAAGCTAATGTGGATAACGTCCTTCAATCTCTTGACACCTTTTCCCTGGCTTCTGGCTCCAACATCCAATGGCAAAAAACTCGATGCTTCATGTATTCATACCTCCTTCCACCTCTGTGGGTAGCTAAATTTTGTTGGACATGGACCCAACATGAATTTTTTATAAATTTCTTGGCATCCATTTTGCTTTCGATGCTTCACCACCTTTGTTGTAGTAATATGTTGTTGACAGATTTGCTAAGAAGCTAGATTATTGGATGATTAAATCTCTTTCATTATTAGAGAAATTTCAAATCTACTCAAAGATTCATACGTCCACTCATCTGTACTACTCATCATGCTAGGTTCCTTCAAAAAGGTCTTACTAGAAGTTAAAGAAATTGCTCAGAGATTTCCTATGGGCTAATTCTCTCCAAGGTAAAGGTTTCTATAGGGTGACCTAGGAATATTTCTACCTTCCATGTGAAGCTAGAGGGATGGGACTTATCGACATAGCTAGGCAAGGATACACCTTATGTGCCAAATGGGTTGTGAGGGCCATTGAGGGTCCAGAAGCTTGGAAGGTGTTATTCAGACATTGTATCTCCTTAGGCTTGCCTAATGGCAAGAAAGCCTTGAAAGGACTTGGACTCCCTAATTTACTCTTCATCCAGTCTCTTGTTAAGATCACTAGGTCCTTCATGGCCAAAAGCATATGGAAATCCTGGGAAAATATCAAGCTATGGCTCCTCTTGAATGGTTCTAGTTTTTGCAATAGGCTCTTTGCTAATTCCCACTCTCTTTGGTCATCTCCTATATTTTTTAAAAATGGGGTTTTTTTGGCATAAGTTCCCTACATTAATGGCCTAAAAATATACTATAGAGGAATCCACTCTATCCATGATATCTTTTTTAGATGCTCTCACACTTGGCTACCCTAGGAGGATGTGAAAGCTAAATTTTGGCTGGCCAATATAGACAAGGAATCTTACCAGGAAATCCTCAGTACTATCCCCACTTCTATGCTCCACAAAATCTTGGTCAATTATACTACACCATGGTGGAAGGACTGAAAAGGATTTGATGAAACCCCCTTTCACAATTGCACTCCTCAGTTTGGCTATAATTGGCTCACCCCACATTTACCCATGGTTGACAAGATTAACAACTATTGGGGGCTACACTCATTTGTGAAAATGTGGAGCTTTCACTTTAACACTATTCGGGGGGCCTGTGTGGAGCATAAGCTTTACCATTTCACTTAGTGTATACTACACCAAGGCTTATCTATTAGCAAAAGGCTAGTTCAACTCGGATTCTGATTTCTTACTTGTCCCTTCTACAGACATCTTGAGACCCTGCTTCATCTCTTCTGATATTATCCCAAAGCTCAAAGGGTCTAGTCCTGGATCTATGATCTCTTTAGGCCCTTTTAGTCTGACTTCTACCTTTGGCAACACATCCTCCTGAGGGACAAACCCACAATGCTCATCAAAGTAGCTCAAGTTTGGCATACTTTCAGAGTGGAGATTCTCTTTTGGATTTGGAAAGAAAGAAATAATTATGTGTTCAATCATGTTTCTTATGATTGTAATATTTCTACTCTGCATAAATCTTCCATTATCTCTAATGTTCTTTTATAGATAGAAGATCAAGCCAACAAAGTGGCCATAGAGCTTGGGCATCTTTAGGACCTCCTATCTCACTGGGGAGATGCTTCTTGTACTATGGCTCAGGTTTTATCTTCTCTACCTAGGGATCCCATATTATATGATAGAGTGCCTTAGTCACCTCATGTTGGAAATCATCATAGACACTCCATACATTGCTCTTATAGAGGCACCTCATACCAACATGCTTCCCCTCTTGGGCAACAATGAGGGTGGCAGTCGTTGCCTTCTTACCCTATTGGGAAAGATGGATAGGGTGCAACTCCTCCTCCTCTATGCCCAGATGCTTGGGGGTGCCACCTAGAGGCTATGCTGACATGTTGTACAAGTTTTATAGGATTTCATTGGCTATCTCACATGCTCAAAATCAAGTAGAAGATGAAACAAACATAGCTCGGGCTACTCGTTGGGATCCTATTCTAGATGGCAATGACTTGCCAAGTTCTGGATGGAGTCTTGATGATATGGATCCCCCACCTTTGGGACTTTATCTAGCTACTTGATAGTTTTCTCTTATGACTTTTATTTTATGATTTACTCTTAGGCATTGCCTATATTTGATACTTTGCTCCTAGGCTTTGCCTAATATCATGGCGTGCTTTCATACCACCTTATTTTTTGTGAATTATTTGTATATTTATGTTAAGTTAATATATAAATATATTTCATAAAAAAAAATCTATTTAAATAAAATAATGTAATTCATTTTTAACTGATCAAGATGATGTGTCATAATCTTAATTCAATATATTAAATATTGAATTCTTTTATCTCCATTGGAAACAAGCACATCTAATAGAATATTTATAATGATTTTTCTTCATAATATTATACAAATTATAATTAACATAAAAAAATAATTATATTTCCATTAAAAACTAAGTATTTTTTCTATTTCTTATTTTATAACTTTGAAAAAAATTGTAATTTTTAATAACATGAAGGTGACACAAAGTTAAAGTAACTAAGCATTATTATTTATTCCACATTATAATGACACTAGTTCCACCTCTTTCCATCCATAAGCAACACCTAAATTTTAGAAATATAATTTTAATTAATAAAAAATTAATAATAAAATTAATTTCAATTAAAAATAATTTTATATAATTAAAATAATTTTGTTATATTTATATTATTAATTTTATATAAATATATCACATAAAATTATTGTGCTTATATATATTTATATATTAACCAAAAACATATAATATACATTTTATTATATAATATATTTTTATATTTAATATTTTATGTTTAGATTATTAAATACATGTAATATTAATGTAAAATGAAAAATTTAAATTGTATAATTATTATAATGGAATATTTATTTAAAATAATGTATAATATTAAAATTTGGAGGGTGCAAAAACTATCCTTTCTAAATTATAAAATGAATACTTATATAAGTACATTCTAAATGACCATATCATCATCTTAATTATCCTCTTCATCCTCTTATCCTTGTACTCATCATCTTCATCTTTATAATACCAAAAGCAATCCTCCTCATCCTCCCCCTTGATGACACATGGCTTTTCAACCTAAAAATTTATAAGAATAAACTCATATAAATGTTTTATTTTATAAAATAATTTATTTAAATCAATTATATAACATATTTACAGACATAAAGTGGTTATCATGAACCCATTTGTTGAAGATAAGTACACTCCTTCCTATATTTTGTAACTATCACAACATCTTCTACTACTCCAAAACCATTAATTTTATTTTGATTAATAACAAAAAAATGTTATAACACAATACCACAAATTTATACTAAAAAAACACATTTTTTTTAACCAAAAAAAACAAACATATGAATAAAATCATAATTAATCCTTTTAAATTAATATCGATAGAATACATAGATTATAACCATATAATTATGTAAATTATAGAATACTTAGAAAATATCGAGATAGAAAATCCCACTTGAAAAATATTAAAACCTATAAAAACACCCTAGAAATTTGCTCATATATGACATTGGATATAACGCCCATATTAACTTTTAATTTTGGATTTTATTCTAATAATTTTTTACCTTATTCAAAAATCTCTTCATAGGTTTAATTTAACAAATAATTTGTAATTTGTTTTGATCATCATGGGCCTCTTTTCATTATTTTAATTATGCCAGATGTTATGTTGTGATAGAAACAACAAATATTCATCTCATAGTTTTGAAGATTCCTTAATGCATTATAGTTTTCATTTTCACCATTTCTATGATGTGGAGGGTGGTTTTTTAAGGCAAGTGCAATAAGTGCGAAAGCAACCATTTTCAAGGTGAATGTGGATTTAATTTTTTTTGTGAATTGCACTTAAATTTGTGGCAAGTGTTAAATGATTCTTTTATGACATACCCAGGAGGAGATTTCTTGTCATACTTTTGTATATCTCTTCACATCAGATTATGTCTTTCACTTTATTTAATAGTTTTTTTGGTTGTGTTGGTTCCCAGTTGTACACCTCTTACACCTAACCTTGCACAATTGGATAGTATGGAAAAAAAGATGAAAAACCTGTAAATATGTCATTATAGCTAGGAAAAGAATTAGCATCAGGATGGATTGAAAATAGATAATGACTAGAATATACCGAGAGAGGGTATGGTTAGCTCCATGTTACTTTCGGCTTAGGGAGAGCCCTAAGGGGTAGTTTTATCTCATGGAGGGAGACTATAGTTCAATCTCCATCAACATTTTTAGAACACAAAAAGCATAAATATGACCAAAACATAACCAAGTTTTCATTGTCCACTTGGGAAGAGGTGTCACACAAGCTAGGGAAATACTCTAGGCCAGACACAAACTACCAAAGACACATGTAAATATGATTGAAACCTTCATTTTAAATGAAAATTTCAACAACCTAGGCCCAAATGAGAGATTGCAATATTGGGATTTAAAGCACAAAACACATATACATTTTATATATAAAATATTTATGCTTCTACAAGTAAATAACACTTAAAATGTCCAATAGGGTATATTATTTATATGGTAAAATAGGGTACTATGAGTTAAGTAGTTATAAAAGAGTGGTGTGGTGGTGTGGTTTTTAAAATAGTAGGATCTCCTTTAATAGGCATGACACCAATCATTTTCAAATATGAAAAAGACTGAAATGCATCCTTCAAACATGACTCTTCAAAGTAGCTTATTTCACCCTTGAGTATTCATCAAAGAAGAAGGAGACAAGTTTGGAGGCCAGTTGAATGACAAAGTTCAACAACAAAAGAGTCTCTAGACTATCAAGATTCTATTACACCTAAAATTTAATTTGTTGAACTTCTTATTATTAATTATTATCATAGTTCTTATAATCATTCATAACCTTATAGTCTAATTTATTATTCAATAGCTTCTCAACCACCTGAGTCTCCTCCTAAGTTTGATCTAACAAGTAAACGTCACTCACCCCCTCACATCCCTTTGCCATCTGTTCTTGAACCCAACATCGAACCAATCATGAGGCATAGGGATCAAGATGATAATGAACATCCTGCATTCATGATTCCCAAGTTTATACTAATTAACTTTGATGAAATGGAAGGTTACCCCAATAAATTCTTGAATGAAGTAAGGAAGCACCTTCCTAAGTTTCAAATGAATAATGCAGTGACTAGTGATAAACATTTTAGGGCTTTGTACATTATCATTTAGGATTATGAGGTTGAGCATGAGGATGGTTTTATTAAATTATTTGTGCACACTCTAGAAGAAGATCTTTTTGAGTGATTCAATTCCGTTCCCTATGGATGCATAGATATATCGAAAGAAATGAAGAATGTTTTCAAAATTCAATATGGTGATAGGATTGATCCTAGGTTTCTTTTGGTAAAATTTTAAAACATTAAGAAGAACCCTAACGAGCGTGTTTAGAATTTTAATATAAGGTTCAACAAGATTATGATGAGGCTACCTAAAAATATCAGGTCTAGTGATACAACTTATCTAATTAAATATTGTGATGAATTTGACAAGACAGTTGTGTACTAATTGAGGGACAGGGCTCCTACAAACATAAGAATGGCATTCAATATGGCCATCCAAATTGAAAATAATATAAAGGTTATGGGTAAACCTTTGAACAAGCAAACTAGTGTGAATTTAGTTAATCTTGAAAAAACCTAATCCACTAAGGTAGCCAACTTTGAGGAGACTATGAATATTTTGGTCTCTATTATCAATTATATGTCCTAAAAGCTAGCTAGGGATGAGAAGGGGCTACCTCATGGGTCTACAAGTTAGGAGAGAACTCAAAATCAGAATCAAGCATAAGGGAGACCCCCTTTCCAAATTATAGATAATGATAGAAATCAGAATAGAGGAGTTACAAAGAAAGTTCCTAGTCTGTTAAACACCAAAGTGAATGTTATAATTTGTGACCTTGGCATTGATTGGTGTGATAAATTATTCCTTCCCCATCCTCCATGTGATACTGCTGAATGGATTGATGAAGATGTAGAAGAACTTTAGTTTGCATTTAATGATGATGATATTTTGATTTTCAATTGTCAAGTCTTATAAAGCAATTTGTCTGCCTCCATAGAATTATTGAGTGCTACTACTCTTGATCAGTTTTGGAGTGTAGTACAAAAGGTATGTGTCCCAAATTATAAAGTTATTTGTGATGTTAGCATGACACAAACATATGAATTAATCAATCATGATTTCAAATTTTAACAATCCATGATGATTAATAAATATGATCTAGGGGAATTCCTTCAGTTGAGGATAGGCTATTGCTAATTAATGAAATAGTTGCCCAAGAGAAATAATATAGTTTTAAAAGCAGGTAATAAGGTGTTGCTCCTCAAGACACTATCCCTACAAATCTAATAAAAGGGTATGCAAGTAAGGAAGTTAAGAAAAATACAACAGTCCCTAATTCTTATAAGTTAGCACCTATTTCCCAAATTGTTAAATGAATAAGTGCTCCAACAAAGAATAGAATACCTTTGTTGTCTAGTATTTATAAGGGTGTGAGTGATGTTAGATCAAATCTTCCCTTCAAAACTTCTATTAAACATGCAAATTTATCCCAGCTTATTCCACTTCAGACTTTAAGTGATTGTATTCTAGCTAAAGGTGTTCTCACCCTTCCTAAAAATACTCCTCTTCATTAGTATATCCTGTGTGATATGGTCCAAGTTTTGAGTAAAATAAAAATCATGGTGCCACTTATTGAATTATTATGAATACTTGAACACAGGAAGAGGGATTTTGAATATTTGGAATATGGTGAGATAACAACTAAAAATGAAATGACTTTACCCCCAATTCTCCTAGAATATGATGAATATTTGGATGAGATTATTGAACTAGCCCCAGAGGTTTATTTGGGGACAACATTGGTATAAATTCAGCTAAATATGGATCCATTGTAGACAACCTTGTTGATTAATCGTCTGATTTTTCACAACTGTATGTTTTATTTTGAAGCCTCTTGTAATGTGATACCCATTGGTGTCTTAAATGAGTATGTAGTGAAAATAACATCTAACTTTATCAAGTGTTATGCCATTGATTCATGAGAGGTACCAATTGTTAGACAAGTTAAAGGGTTGGTAGTTCAGTTGGTTGTGCATCCTAGTAAATATTTAAATATGGATATGTTAGTTGTGGACTGCCCACCTATGTGGGGTATGATGCTATCATGAAAATGGGCTACCAGTATGGGTGCAAGTGTGCAAATGGAATTTTATTATACCACCATTATGTTGGAGTGTAACATGGTAAGACTTCATAGAGAGCCTAAGATGATGTATATACTAGAAGATCTGAAACATGATCTCAATGATGTGTTGTACATAGATGTGAAGTTGGGTAATTTCATTGGGAATGTAGATGTTGTTGAATAACCTATTATTCCTAATGTTGGGTTTGACAACAGAGGTGAATTTTGGAGAATGTCATTTGATGGGACTTACTCCAATATTGGAAATGGAGTTAGGGTTGTCCTTGATGCCCTAAATGGGAAATGTTCTATGTTTTCTTTCAAGATGTCCTTTGAGTGCACGAATGACATTGCTAAGTATGAGGAACTCTTTCTTTTTACTCTCCTAATTGTATTTGAGAAACAAGCTTAAATATAATTGATGAAATGGGAAATGTTTTATGTTTTCTTTCAAGATGTCCTTTGAGTGCACGAATGACATTGTTGAGTATGAGGCACTCTTTATTTTTACTCACCTAATTATATCTGAGAAACAAGCTTAAATATAATTGATGAAGCAGTACCAAGACTATTTGGATTGGTTTTATACATATATGAAGACATACAGGAAGAATTTGTTTCAACATGTCATCCCATTACAACCTTGTAGTAGACCTTTAAGGAAAAAATATAGATTGATTGACCTCATCTTGGCCACCAAGATGATGAAAAATTTAAATAAATTAAGTGATGGAAGGATACCAGATATATTCATTAATGGAAGACATCTGAAACAATTTCTATACTGAGTCCATGATTGTGTATAGTATTATATAGTGTGTTGTTCCCAAAATCTGTCACTCATTTTCGGGACAACATATTAACTATTTTGGTTCTACAGGCCAAAATTCTCTCTTCCCTTCTCAAAAAATTGTTCTAGGCATTCAAATTCTCCATTTTTCAAGCTTTTTCAGCTAACAGACTCTAAAGGTTCATTTCTACGAACTCTGTAGGCTTAAATCTATGGACTCTACAGGCTTAAATATATGGACTCTGCAGGCTTGAATCTATGGACTCTACAGGCTTAAATCTACAGACTCTATAGGCTTAAATCTATGAACTCTGTAGGTTCATTTCTACGAACTCTACAGGTTAATTTCTACGGACTCTGTAGGAAAAAAACAAGCTCTCAACACTTAGGCAATTTCAAGGTTGGTTCAATGCCAAGGTTCAACTAAAAAAGGTTCAAACGATGTCGGCAAGCTTAAAGAGTTAAGCACTTCAGCAAAAGTTCAAAGGATTGAACCATTGAACCATTAAACCTTGAACCAAAATGGTTCAAAGGTTTAATGGGTTCAATGGTTCAAAGGTTCAATGAAGTTGGTTCAAGCGATCAAGTGAACATAAGATTAAACCATTGAACCGTTGAACCAAAGTTGGTTCAATCGGTCGATTCAATCGGCTGATTCAAAGGAGTACCACAAAGCGAAGAGACCAAGTGCCCTTGCAGAGGATAGTGACCAAAGACCAAGTGCCCTTGTGGAGGGTAGTGAAGAAAAGAAGGCTTTGAAGAACAAAGGAATGAACCGTTGAACCATTGAAACTTGAACCAAAAATTGGTTCAACGAGTTCAATGGGTTCAACAAGTTTAATGGATTTGAAGAGATCAAGGGACTTAGAAAAATAGAGAAGCAATGGAACAAAGGATGAACCAATGAACCAATTGAACTTTGAACCAAAAGAGTTCAAAGTTCAAAGGTTCACAGGTTCAACAGTTCAAAGGAAGCGCCAGACAAAGGAAGGAAACAGATGATTCTAGAGACTAGTTCAAAAGGATGGTTCAACCAAAGAGCAAAAAAGTGATTGAATCATTGAACCATTAAACCTTGAACCAAAAAAGGTTCAAAGGTTCAAAGGTTCAATGAGATTGGTTCAAAGTGATTGGTTCAAGCGGTCAATTAAATGAGCGGAATGCAAGATTGAACCGTTGAACCGTTGAACCAAAGTTGGTTCAATCGGTCGGTTCAAAGAAGTGCCCCAGTGAACCAAGGCCAAAGTACCCTTGTGGAGGTCAGTGAACTAAGGGTAGGTGCCCTTGTGGAGGATAGGGAACATTAATTCAAAGATCAAAGGAAAAGATTGAAGGAAAGTGATTGAACCAATAAAGTGATTGAATCAAGAAAGAAATTGAACCAAGAAGTCAATAAGGCCACCTGAACCATTGAAATAGTCAACCAATGACATCCCCATGGATGTCAAATTTAAGGTAATGAAATAATTGCTAAATTTCAAATATGGTGCAGAACCTGTGAACAAATTTAGTGACTTGCCAAAGAGATAGCTCAAGAACTCAGATTGCACGGATAAGGACAAAATATATTAAGGAAAGGGGAAATGATGGAGAAAGATCAGAAATATCCATGCATAGGATATGTTTCTAGAAGGTGAAGTAGCCCGCCAGGTGGACATCAGAGAGTGTGAATATTCAATAGCGTGGCCTATTTTTTTGCATTGAGTAAAGTGAATGAACAACTATGCACACATCAGGAAACACATTAGGTAGCCCATATTTAAGACCGATGACCAATTCTAGCATAGCCCATGGACAAAATTTAAAATGTATTGAATGCATCGTAGGCCATTTTTGTGAAACAAAGTGCCCAAGTCTTTCTTGGAGCACTATATATTGGACTCTCTCTTATTGTCTTAAGGAGATCTCTCTATTATCAAAAACAAAACTCTCCCTAAATTGAAAGGCATTACTGAGACTTTGAGCTTAGATTATTGATCATATTTTGTTATTTGAATAAGAAAACAAGTGACTTTTCAGACTTTGTGCTGGAATAGCTTGGTTGTTTGGGAAATTGTTCTTATGTCTGTTTTCTTAATACATTTTTTAATCTATTTAATTAAATAAGCAGAATTAGTGAAAGTAATCAAGAAGGTGTCCTAAAGTTGGCTATGGAGAGACTTTGTTCTACCATAATTATCTTTAGTTTGTCTATTTTCTATTTCTATGTAAAGGATATTGGGACAACTTTGTGCCCTCATTATCCTTCGTATTTCACTCTTTGGCAGTTGAGGTGGAGAATTTTTGCTACATTTCATTCTGCCATGTTACTGCGTCCTGTTACAATTACTTGTCACTACCTGAAAGGTTCATGTTGTCTACTGAACAACACTTCTAAAAGAAGAGGAGTGCCTTCTGTCATTTCATCAAGATTCATCCTTTGATTGGTGAACATAATCTCTGAAAAAAGAGAGATGGATAGTGTTATCCTACCCTTGAGTGTTATTTCAGCTTATTTATAGTAGATTAACATATATATATATATATATATATATATATATATATATATATATATATATATATATAGCCCCTTCATACTTATAGGGAACCTCCCCTTGATGAGAGGAGAGATTTGTCCCCTTTTGATGTGGTAAACCTGCACATTTGGCCGACCAATCTTCCTTACTATGGTTGATCAAACCTATTTTGCTCATCAATCCATTGGTGATAAAATATTCATCCAAACAATTTTTGGTGACTCCATTGGGGAATCGATGAGCATTTCTAGTCCTTTTCTAGTCTATTCGAATCGAAGCATTTCATATCACTGGGGAACAACGTGAAGTAGGAAAGAACACTTCCAGCTTCATGCCAACAATTTTTGGCGACTCCGCTGGGGATGTTACCTGTGGTATGAAGCCTCAAGTTTAAAATTGAAGTAGTTCCTATCCTTATCCATTTCCATTATCCATTTATATTATATCCATTTTTGTTATATAATCTGGTCTGCAAAACTAGAGTCGTTGGGGATCGAACATTTAACTTTTAAAAGTCAATTCTCTAGCAGCTCCATGCCAATAGTTTTTGGTGACTCTGCTGGGGATTCAAACAAGCAGTTCCTATCCTTATCCATTATATACTTTGGTGACTCTGATCTAGGTCTTACCCATTATCATTATAGCCTTATCCATTTATCTTGGTGTGAAAGAATGAGTTGCTCCAGTGCTTTCCCCTTGTTAATTTTTCCTTCCAGCTTCATGCCAACAGTTTGAAGCCTCAAGCTTCAAGCTAAAGCAGTGCCAGTTCTTTTTTATTTTTATTTTTACACTCTGGCAGATCTATGGTATATGCGAAGCCAAAGGGCTAAATGTATTTTTGACCCTGTATTCAAGTTGTTACAACAAAGTAATTTTGATTTGTTTCCTTCACCATCTCGCCTCCAATGAACTAGGAGCTTTCCTCCTACTAAAGCTAAGACTCCATTACTGGGCAAAGCATCCATTTTTGCTATTAATAAATCTTTGTCAATACTTACCCCTATGAGATTTGTTATTCCACCTTTCCATAGTCATACAATGGTAATTCAAGGCCCTTAGGGTAACTCTTTTGGCCCACTCAATTTAACTCCACCTCTACATGAGCTACCACATAGTTCAAGGAAAAATTTCCTTAAGTTTTATGGTGATGGGAAGGTTCATCCTGATGAACATATTGCAGCCTTCAGCATAGCCTGTGGCATAATAGGTGTGGAGTATGAGGATGTAGTAGTCAAGCTATTTGTGGAAAATTTATAAGGTACTACTGCATACTAGTTCTATCATCTGCAGGCCTAGACTGTGACCAACTGGAACACTCTCAAATCCAAATTTGAATCTAGATTCAAGCCTAGAGAAGATGTGCATGCCTTGCTGGCTTAACTAAAAAAAATGAATAAGGAGCCTCATGAACCAATGAGGGATTTCACATCCAATTTCAACAAGCTAAGGAATAGGATTCCTATAATTGCTTAGCCTACACCTGGGAATCTCAAATGTTTCTTCATCAACTCTCAGCTGCCTGAAGTGAGTTTTCTGCTGAGACGTGCTGGCTAGATAGACCTTGCTGTAGCTCAAGATTTGGCCACTGAGGTAGAAGATGACCTTATCTTCACAGGAAAGATAAAGAGAGATCCTAACAGAGGTAAATCCTCTTCATCTTTGAAATATTCATCTACAGGCACCACTGATCAAATGGTGCAAAATCTAGAAAATGAATTGCTAGCCTTGAAAAGACAAGTGGCCCAAGGTATGTCTAGTCCTCCTTATCGAGATATGATAAGGAGGACATTTTAGAACCAATCATATCAAGGCAATGCTGCCAAAAGTTAAGGGCAACCAAATCATCTACCTCCCCCACAAGGGAAACTTGCCATTGAAGCAGTACTAACCAACTCAGTAGTTGGATATCTAGAAATAGAACATGATTTCTCTTTCCAACCTAAGTTTAATTAAGAAAATAACGCTAATCTCCTTGCAGAAAGCCAAGAAGAATTAGCTGGCAACTCCAACATTGGTTTCCTAAATTACCAAGATGAACCCAGAGATAAAGGTGAAGCAGTTGATGGATCATATGATGTATTCACTTGGTCCTAGAACCAATCAGCCCAGCAAGCTAATAAAGGAGAAATAGGGGAAAGTTCTCAGCCTAAAATTTCAATTGCCAAAGGAGGAAATTCTCTGCCTTTCCAGCCAAAGGACCCAATGAGTAATAAAAAGGTAAGTACATTAAGCATTCCTCCATCTTCAACTCCAATTCCATAGACCAATCCCCCCTCCCAAAAATCAAAAGGATGAACTCCCATCCTCTATTCTTAGTTCATTTTAGACATTTGACATAATTAACCATGTCAAGAAAACCAAAAGTTAAATGTCTGAATTTGAATTCTTGTAATCCAACCCTGAGCAGTTGGATAGGTTAGTGGAATTTGTGAAGAATAAAACCATCCCTGCAGGACCAACTATTCCAAAGGTGACTCCCACATCCACCTAGAATAACCTTATCATTGCTCCTCTTGCTACTTCTAGAAGAACTAAACCATTATATGTCTCCTTGCTGATAAATGGACATCAACTGAATAATTGCATCATTGATTCCAGTGCATCAGACAATGTCATGCCTACCAAAGTGGTAGAATCTCTTGGTCTCACACTGACCAAGACATTTGAGAGATGTTTCTCTATGGAGAACAACTAAGTACCACTACTAGGACAAATCAAGAATGCCCAATTTGCATTTGCAACATTCCTAGACAAAAGAATCAAGATGACAGTCTTGGTGGTTGATGTTCCAGCCTCATACGACATTCTTCTGGGGTGAAATTTTTGCAAGGATGTTAGTGGAGAATTGAGCATGGACCTATCTAAAGTGAGGATCCTTATCAAAAGAATCATGCAGAGGCTACTCCCTAAAAAGGAGACAAAATATGTAGTCACTCAAACATCAGCCCCTGAAGCTCAAATTCTATTTGAGTCTTTAGGAATGGGTAAATTTTTCTTGACCATAGAGGATGTTCATGTCTCAGTAGATGAAAGTCCTATAGGTGGCAATCCAGGAATTGGTTCAGATAAAACAATAGAAGGCATGAGAGAGCATAGTGCAAGCCCAAAGGAACTCTCCTCTCCAAATGAAGAAAAATCTAAAAAATGAGCAGTTTCTGATGATGTATGGATACTCAAATTTGATGGCAACTATTCTTCTATCAATGCAAGATCTGCGACTATGTTGATATCTCCTCAAGGAGATATCTTTCCTTCTTCATATAAGTTGTAGTTTAGCAACACCAACACTGCCGACTATGAATCTTTGTTACTCGGGTTGAAGGCTGCTCAAGACAAAGGTGTCAAACCTCTTCACGCTAAAGGAGATGCTGAGCTAATGGTTTGTCAAGCATATGATGGGGATAATCAAATCATGTACTAGACTAAACCAAAAGAGCAACAAGCTATGGTAGTGGACCATACTGCTACACACCAAAGTTAGGAAAAGGAACTCTTCACCAAGAGAGCAAATATTTATGGTTTTTAGATTGGAGACCACACCTTGCCATGGAGCAAGAAGAGAGAGCCAAAAGGAATGCACAAAAAATGTGATTCCTGGTGGAGAGCTCCATTCACCCATCACCGATTCTAGGGAGAAAATGGTTTCTTACTAGTTTATCAGGATAGAACACCATTTTCATTGTCTCACAGTAGGTAGCATCTGAAGTGCTTCAAATCTTGAGGCATCAGATAAGATCATTTATACATATGTATATTTTTATAGTCTTTAGTTCTATTTTGTGCTTTTCATTTTCATTTTCATTTTTGGCACCTTTCATTTTGGATAACATGACTCCGTAGCCCAATGGCACACTTCAAGGCACTGAAGATTTTGGTTTCTACTTCCCTCAGCTATTCCAAGTCTTCAACTTAAATAAGTTCCCCAATTGGAGCTAGCTTTTGTTCCCAAAATCTGTCACTCATTTTTGGGACAACATATGAACTATTTTGGTTCTGCAGGCCAAAATTCCCTCTTCCCTTCTCAAAAAATTGTTCTGGGAATTCAAATTCTCCATTTTTTAATCTTTTTCAGCTAGCAAACTCCAAAGATTCATTTCTATAGACTCTATAGGATTAAATCTACAAACTCTATAGGTTTAAATCTATGGACTCTATAGGCTTAAATCTATGGACTCTGCATGCTTAAATCTATGGACTCTATAGGCTTAAATCTATGGACTCTGCAAGTTCATTTCTATAGACTCTATAGGTTCATTTCTATGGACTCTATAAGAAAGAAACAAGCTCTCAACATTTAGGCAGTTTCAAGGTTGGTTCAAAGCCAAGGTTCAACTAAAAAAGGTTCAAACGACGTTGGCAAGCTTAAAGAGTTAATCGCTTTAGCAAAAGTTCAAAGGCTTGAACCATTGAATCGTTAAACCTTAAACCAAAATGGTTCAAAGGTTCAATGGGTTCAACAGTTGAAAGGTTCAATGAAGTTGGTTCAAGCGATCAAGTGAACACAAGATTGAACTGTTGAACCATTGAACCATTGAACCAAAGTTGGTTCAATCAGTCGGTTCAATCGGTCGGTTCAAAGGAGTGCCCCAAAGCAAAGAGACCAAGTGCCCTTGTGAAGGATAGTGAACCAAAGACCAAGTGCCCTTGTGGAGGATAGTGAAGAAAAGAAGGCTTTGAAGAACAAAGGAATGAACTATTGAACCATTGAACCATTGAACCTTGAACCAAAAATTGGTTCAATGAGTTCAACGGGTTCAATGAGTTCAATGGATTTGAAGAGATCAAGGGACTTAGAAAAATAGAGAAGTGATGGAACAAAGGATGAACCAATGAACTAATTGAACCTTGAACCAAAAGAGTTCAAATTTTAAAGGTTCACAAGTTCAACAGTTCAAAGGAAGTGCCAAACAAAGGAAGGAAGTGGATGATTCCAGAGACTAGTTCAAAGGGATGGTTCAACCAAAGAGCAAAAAAGTGATTAAACCGTTAAACCATTGAACCTTGAACCAAAAAAGGTTTAAAGGTTCAAAGGTTCAATGAGATTGGTTCAAAGTGATTGGTTCAAGTGGTTAATTGAATGAGCGAAATGCAAGATTGAATCGTTGAACCATTGAACCTAAGTTGGTTCAATCGGTCAGTTCAAGCGATCGATTCAAAGGAGTGCCCCAGTGAACCAAGGCCAAAGTACCCTTTTGGAGGGTAGTGAACTAAGGGCAGGTGCCCTTGCGGAGGACAGGGAACATTGATTCAAAGATCAAAGGAAAATCTTGAAGGAAAGTGATTGAACCAATAAAGTGATCGAATCAAGAAAGAAATTGAACTAAGAAGTTGAGAAGGCCACCCAAACCATTGAAATAGTCAACCAATGATGTCCCCATGGACATCAAATTTAAGGTAATGAAATATCTGCTAAATTTCAAATATGGTGTAAAACTTGGGAACAAATTTAGCGATCGGCCAAAGAGATAGCTCGAGAGCTCAGATCACACAGATAAGGACAAAATACAACAAGGAAAGGGGAAACGATGGAGAAAGATCAAAAATATCCATGCATAGGATATGTTTTTAGAAGGTGAAGCAACCCACCAAGTGGACATCAGAGAGTGTGAACATTTAATGGCACGGCCTATTTTTCTACATTGAGTAAAGTGAATGAAAAACTTTGCACACATCAAGAAACACATTAGGAAACACATTAGGTGGCCCATATTTAAGATTGATGCCCGATTCCAACATAGCCCATGGATAGAATTTAAAATGTATTGAATGCATCGTAGGCCATTTTTGTGAAACAAAGCACCCAAGTCTTTCTTGGAGCATTATATATTGGACTCTCTCTTATTATTTTAGGGAAATCTCTCTATTATCAAAAACAAACCTCTGCCCAAATTGAAAGGCATTACTGAGACTTTGAGCTCAGATTGTTGATCATATTTCATTATTTGAATAAGAAAAAAAGTGACTTTTTAGACTTTGTGCTAGAATAGCTTAGTTGTTGGGGAAATTGTTCTTATGTCTATTTCCTTAATACGTTTTTTGTCCATTTAATTAAATAAGTAGAATTAGTGAAAGTAATCAGGAAGGTGTCCTGAAGCTGACTGTGGAGAGACTTTGTGCTGCCACAATTGTCTTTAGTTTGTCTATTTTCTATTTCTATGTAAAGGATCTTGGGATGACTTTGTGCCCTCATTATCCTTCATATTTCACTCTTTGGAAGTTGAGGTGGAGACTTTGTGCTACATTTCATCCTGCTGTGTTACTGCGCCCTGTTACAATTACTTGTCACTACCTGAAAGGTTCCTGTTGTCTGCTGAATAGAACTTCTGAAAGAAGAGGAGTGCCTTTTGTCATTTCATCAAGATTCATCCTTTGATTGGTGAACATCATCTCTGAAAAAAGAGAGATGGATGGTGTTATCCTACCCCTAAGTGTTATTTTTAGCTTATTTATAGTAGATTAGCATATATATATATAGCCCCTTCATACTTATAGGGAACCTCCCCTTGATGAGAGGAGAGATTTGTCCCCTTTTGATGTGGCAAACCTACACATTTGGCCAACCAATCTTCCTTGCTGTGGTTGATTAGACCTATTTTGCTCATCAGTACCCTGGTGACAAAATATTCACCCAACATAGTGTATAGTTTTGTTTCCCCTCTTTATTGGGTATTATTTGTATATTTCCTTTTATTGTTTTTATCATGTGTTTGTTTTTATATTCTCTTGATATATTTTTATAAGTCTTCTCTTATCTAGTTGAGTTTTCTTGGGTGCTTATTATGAAATTACTAAAGTTTTGACTTTGTTGCCCAAGGGATTGGAACCTAGTCTTATTTTTTGGGGTTATTTAGACACCCATAGGGGGTGTAAATACTTAGGAGAGAACCAGTATTAGTGCACAAAATTGCACTAAGTAATTAGGGCCCTTGACGAGATATTAATGCCTGAATGTTTAATTTTGCCTCATATCTGCAAGTGTGTTCACTCTGATCATTCCAATCTCCACTTCCATAGTTAAGATCATAAAAAACCCACTCTCATGTTCATGTTGTGTAAACCTTATGAGATCTCTATTTTAGCTAATGATTAATGTCTTTTTATTTTAATGAGATTTTAGAGTCTGTGATATAAATCAAGCTAGGAAGATCAAATAATGTTGAGTATGATATTTCCACTTCAAAAGGCTCTAAAGTGGCATAGATTTTGAGATCAATTATAATTTTACATATTGTTAGATTGTAAATTAGTTCCCAGGTTCCCATTCTTGGTAGCCTATCTCAATGAAACTGCACCTGCCAAAATCATTTATAAGAAATGCAAGTTGAAAATTGACCATTGACTTCCCAAAATCATATAAGAAGAAAGTGTTGACCTTTCTATGTGGAGGGGTGGATGAAAAAAAGGATTCAACTAGGTCATATTAAAAATCAAAGTTTTAAAACAATAAGACATCCACATGGAGGCACAATTAATAAATCAAAGGTCTTAAAACACATATTTGGGAATCGACATGGAGGTATGCACCCACATGGAAATAAAGGAAGACAGTGTATATTTCCAAAACCCTTGCCAATGTGGAATGTGAAAAGGTGGATGCAAGGAGTGGTTGGTAGATTTTTGAGGTCAAACTACAAGTTTGACAAATTTGCCAAATTACATTTAGGGTGGGAGAAGTCCACAAGATATTTTCTTTATATTCCAAGTTGTAATTTGTGTGGCTAACCTTGAAGTCCACATCTTGTAAAGAAGTAAAGTGGAGGCCCTAGAAAAAAGTATATGGGCAGATTTTTTAATGATAACAACAAATTTAATATTGAAAATTTAAAATTGCTCAAAATTCTTTGGAACCCACAAAAGAAGAAGATGATGGATTAATAAGGTAAAGGAGCAAAAAATAAAGTTTACTAACTTGTAAAATCCAAACACACTTCCAAATCCTATGGGGAAGAGAAGTTAGTGGGACAAACATTTCAAATGACAAGTTTGTTGACATATACAAGTGTGAGACATTCACATATCCACGAGAATCTTGCAAGCACTTTTTTGAGGCATCAATCTGGCATATAGCAGTCCATGTGTTTTTTGTAGGATAAATGACACTAGAGATGAACATTTGAGATGTGGGATGTGTGTGGACATGAACACTTTAAAGATTATCGATCAATTTTCTACTTACAAATCAATGGTATCATATTTATTCATGATCTATCTCAACAAAAGACTAAGTCAAACATGTAGAAGTGGGCTAAAAAGATTGCTAACCTTGGAACATTCTTGGCTCCTCTTGGTATGAGTAATATAGCTGGTATTCAAGTTTCATTCCTTTTTATAGAGAATAAAGCTAACATTGCTTGTAAGGATGGTGGAAAAGGTAGCAACAACAATCTTATTGATGCAACTCATTAGTGGGTTGAGAAGTAGGGTTTACAAACTCCAAGCGGTAAGGAGCACCCTTTAACTAAAAGCTTCTCATGGAGTAGGGGTCTTGTTACAGTAGCTAAAGTAGGCCATCTATATAAGGAAGAAGTGACCAAGTCCTTTATTACTTTGATCAAGAGAAGATAATTTCAAAAGGATATTCCAGTTCTTATACAACAATCATGGGTTGCCCCCTTGCTAGTAAGAATAGATATCATGCAAGGCAGGGATCAAATGATGATGACTTAACATGAATATTTGAAAGTTTGAATGATGATGATTATAGATAACACTCCCTTCCTCAACTTTTGATGTAATGCACTCTCACCCCCACCTCCAACTTCATATCCTCAACAACTTATGTCTTTATCTGATGATTATTTTGTTCCAAGGTTTAATGCTTCAGCTTCTTTAAAAACCCTAAAATGAAAGAGCATGATGTTTCAATACTAGAAAAAATAAGTAATTTGAATCTTAAAGTAAATAATATCCTATTATAAATGTCAAAATCAAGATTAATATCTCTTTTGATGGATGTGGATTATGTTGAAAAGGAAAGTAATCTTCTATATTTATCATTAATGACTCTGTAGATGGCTTATTTTTAGATATTTAAGAGGATGTCTTAGTAAATAATTCTATTCATGAATAAGATAAATATGACACCCAAATATGTCTTCAAGCTTCTCTACTAAGTGATTCAAACATTGATAGTGTGTTAAAACTTATCTATACACCAAGGCCAGGGACTTGTATGCTTAAATATACTAAAAGATAAAATATTGAAGTTGTTTCATTTCCATTAGACCGAGCTGAAGGATTTCAACCAAGAAACATAAAAGACAATGACAATGATTAGAAAACAAGTTAATACAAAACACCAATTATCAATTGCCATAACAATGATTGGAAATGATCCTATAGTTTTTTCTAGATAATTACAAATAAAATTGGAATGGAATTAGGAATAAAATTTAACTCAAATGGAGGTCTCAAAGAAATTTTGAGGGAGGATGCAATTTTGCATTTTTACAAATGTGCAAATTGCAAATTATACTCAAATGTCTGATACCCATAAGTCAATATGCAGTCAAAGGTAGAAGCAAAACATTTAAAGCCAATTGTAATTTTGCATTATTGCAAATTGAAAATTACACTTGAAGTTCCCAAGTCCATGGGGGAAATTTTCAAGGGAACTACAACTCCAACTTGCAAGTTGCTAAATTGTAAATTATAAATGTGTTGCGAACTTCCAAATTTTTGCCAACTTGTAAAGTTGTAGTTGGGCTCCATATTCTTGTTGTAGTCATATAAAATGTCAAAATTGGTAGATTGGGTGTGGCTTGTGACACCCAACCAATAGGTCCCTCTTTCATGCTTTAATGACCCTTCTAGACACCTTTTTTCTTATTCTAAATCATCTGTAGACTTTTGAGCCCTGATTCTAGCTCAACCAAGCTACTTGTCATATGCTAATTCCATCCCCCTAGGTCCTATACCTATAGGATAATATCACCCAACTTGGACTATAACACTAGACTCTAGGGTGTCCCATTTTTAGTACTCCTATCCAATCACATTTTAAGTTTAGATGACTGTTTCCTTCCAATTCCTCTTATTTATTATGTCAGCTTAGTGTGAATACATTTAACCCATGACCAATAAATCACTATAAAATCCCATTTAAATTTCATTTAAAAGAGGTTGAAAAATATTAAAAAATCAAGAAAGAATAGAAGCAAGACCACTAAGGAAAATTTCCCTATTATTTGCATACAAACATCTAATACATCTACCAACATATTCAAACCCTCACACCAATCCCTAGCCATGTCAATCACACCTAGTTTAGCATTTTTGCATCTACATAACACTATTTCAAAAATCACATCAAGTGGGAGAACTGCATATGGCTTGATCCCTCTTTAGAGTATTGGTATGTAGACAACATGCCCACATAATGGGTCTGGATACATGTTCAGTGTATCTTACACACACTAACTCCCCCCCTCTTTCTCAAGTTTCATTCAAGCAAAATAAAGGTCTAGGGTTTTTAGATTAAATATTATCTAAAAGGAGCTCCATCAACATTCAAGATTCAAAATTTAATAGGAAGGCTCACATAGGACATCAAAAAAAACCTAAAAAAATAGATCTCTATGACTAGTTTGGATAACATCGATAGGACCTAGACTATAGCGCTAGACCTTGAAGTGTTTTGTTTTTTATGCTCCTATCTTTTCACCAAATGAAAGCTAGAGTCTAGTTTAAAAAACTATCGCAATCCTTCATAGATGGTATCAACCTTTGTTTCATTCGCATCAACATAATTTTAAGATAAGTTATATTTCTCCTCTTTTATTACTATTTTTAGAAATCTACAAAATACAAATAAATTATATTAGTAGCTAAATATTTATAATATTATTTACTAATTTAGTCAACTCATACCTTTAACTAAATTAGGAATAATACTCCAATATTCCTAAATTTTTTAAATCATTTGGTGAATCCAACTTACTTCGTTTGCACATAAAAACTCTAGAAACCCTAGGAAAAATTCTTTCTGATTTTTCTAGCATTTTTTTGATTTTTTCCTAAATATTTAAATAAGAATTATACAATTAAATTTTTAAATTTACCTTAGTAATTTTAAAAATAATTTATTCCAAACCCTATTTGAAATTACAAGGCCCTTTTACACATAAAATCCCTAGAAACCCTAGGGTAAATTCTTTCCTAATTTTTTCTAATATGTTACTAATTTTTTACTTGCATATTTAAACCATAAATTTGCATTAATTTTTAAAATTTCATAGTAATTTAAAAAATATATTTTCTTCCAAACCCTAGTTGCATATGCTAGGTCTCTTTATATCAAGAATTTTTCTAATATTTTTCTGATTTTTACGTGCATATTTAAATAAAAAATTCACATTAAATTTTAAAATTCCATAGTAATTTTAAAAATAATATTTTTCAAAACCCTAGTTGCATATAATAGGTCCCATTGCTTTTGAGGTATCACCTTCCATGTTTGTAAGCTTTGTATCCTTTTTATTCATTTTTTAGTTTGATGGTCTTAGGACTTTACATTTCCTATATCCAGTACTTTTCTTCCATAACACTTTGATTATTACAAATTATTACAAGAAATTCAATCAATTTTCAATTATTTTCCTCCTTTAACAATGGCCCAATACACTAGTTTTGATGAAATTGATAAAATGGAAATTTAAGAACTCTTAACTAAACACCTTGACATGCAAGATGATATGCTTAAAATACTATAAGAAGAGAAATAAAAATCAAATAATGGTCAATCTTCTCAAACCATAAAGCAACCAATTGAAAATGGCACTATGGGGGCAACTATGTCTTAACAACCCTCTATAGCAGCCTAACCTTCCTATGAGGCACCACCAGTTATAGCTAATATGTCTTTGTCTCCTGATATGGCTTCCCTTGTGCAAGAGATAAAATATATTCAATCTAAGGTGTTGCATCTTGATCAAGGTGTTATAGACCTACATAAGCCTTGGATTATTTTTCTCTACTTCATACACTACTAACACATCATATTGCTACTACACCCTTGCCACCAAGTTTTGTTCAACTCAAGCTTACTCTATATGATGGCAAGGGTGGTCCAAAAACACACTTGAAAGATTTTTATGTAGCATGCTTGCACAATGTGCAAAATGATTGGCTACTAACCAAGCTATTTCCATGAAGTCTAAAGGATTATGCTTTACAATGGTTCTATAGTCTATCGAATCAGTCAATCAACGCATTCAATCCTTTAGCTAATATATTGCTGGCTCACTTTAGCATTAACATTGGTAATAAGGTTTCCTATGCCCAAGTTGTACAACAAAAACAAAGATCAAATGAGCATCTCAAAGATTATGTTCTTTGATATAAGACTATCTTAGCTTAGATGGTTATCCCCATGGACGATCAAGAGTTACAAGATCTCTTCAAACAAAGTCTTCTACTAGCTTTGCATGAATCAATAATGTTCTAAAGATTCTCTTCCTTTAGTGTGTTATGTCATACACTAAATACAAGTGAAGTCAAATGAATTTTAGTGGGAAAACTCAAGTACACAAGTATATCAAAAATAATAAACAAGAGTAACAATAAAGTCCCATACAAAGTAAAGGTTAATGATAGCAAAAGTCAAAATCAACCAACAATTAATGTAGCTTTAGAGCCCCCTTAGCGAGTGGTTTTATCTATGCCTCCTTAGTAAACTTTTTCCAATCTACTAGTATCTCTAGTTAGAGTCTTACAATAGTTATTGGAATGTAATATCATATATTTCCCTCCTATTCGAGAAGTAGATCCAACAAAACCTCTTCCATAGGGATATTATTAGAATGGAGTTTATGATTTTTATAGGGCACCAAGCCACACAATAAATAGATGCATTAATTTAAAACACAAGATATAGGACTTGATAGATGGTAACATTATTGATCTTAACACTCCAATTGAGTCTCCTTAGGGAAAACAAACATAGGATAAAGATTTGAAAATCTTCTTAGATCCTTTCTCACAACATTCTAAACAAGAGATAGGGGATACATCAGGTGTTCATCATGCATATCATGTAAATCTTCCACCAGATACATATCAGGCACTTTCAATTAAGTCACACCCTCTGAGCAATATGATTGGTGTATATAATTTCAGAGTTCCATCTAGACCTTCCATGTCCTTAGATCAGGAGATCATTGAGGATGATTTATATTATCAAGCACTTTATATCAGATCTTACATTCAGAATCATCCCACTCATATTGTTCTCATAGATAATGAATCCATCATGAATATGTGTACTATGAAATTACTACAACATATAGGATATTCAAATTAGTTCATTACCTTGATGGACACATTTATTAGTAGATTCAATGGGTATATATAGATTTCATTGGATGAGATTGTACTTCCTCTATAGGTTGGTCTAACACATGTGGTCACACCATTTACTATTGTTCTTAGTATATGAGTTTTTGATATGTTACTTGGTTAACCATGGATCCAAAAACTTTGAATAGTACCTTATATAGTTCACAAATGCATGAAATTCATTCATGGTAATCAGGTTTTTATAGTTGGTGGAGTTTCATATGAGTTACCACTCCCACTTTAGATCCATATACTATTTTTTAGTCACCATTTTCAATTTTTCCACCAGTTACAGTTCTTCCTCCAAATCAGACTCAGACACAGTCAAATCCTTCATCGCTATCACAGAGAGTTCATACACTTCCATAGAGGACTCTTTTAGAGCAACCATAGTTTTAGGACTCTAGATAATTTATAGCTATAATGTTCACACCTAGAATAGTATCATTAAGGTCTCATACCTCTATACATAGAGCACCTATTCAGAGAGCTTATCCTACTACTAGATAAGTCCCTAAGAGCCCTAAAATTTCATCCACTTATTAGAGTTATAGGGGGACCCCATAGTTAGTTTCCACTATAGAGATATTAGAGAATTTATAACATACATAACTTTTAAAGCCACAGTCTCATCCCTTCCATCATGCTTCATGATCATGCATGATCCCTCTCATTGATATATGACACTATGATAGGGAGTCTCTCATGAGACTCATCGATTAGTTTCATCTCTCCTAAATGTTACTTGTACATAGTTTCTTTTGATTGATTGTACATAGTTAAATTATCAAAAAGACAAAAACATTCAAATATCAAAAATCTAAAAACATTCACATATAAAAATTTCAAAATAAAAAAAACATTCAAATAAATCAAAAATACTAAAAACATTTCAATAGTATGCATTATCTGTGCTTTACATTTCTACTACCATACTAGACTTATATTAGCTATTTTATGTTATTGTTTGTTGATTATCTACATTACCATGCTTCACTTGATCTTATTTGAGTGTGTGCAATGACATCTAGATCTTTGATTGCTTCATTCTACCCATTAAAGTGGCATCCTACTTCTACATTTGAGACATATATCGACATATCTACCCACTAGAGGAATCTTCTACATGACTACACCATCTAGGTTATGTCATTCCTACACCACACACTCTAGTTATCATGTTGATGTACATTACTTACTAGCTTACATAGATTTCTCTATTGACATTCACTAGTATATATCACTTGTATATTTCTTAGTATATACCTAGTCTTGTACTTCATGTCTTTCATACTTTCACTTTTTTCTTTGATTTGTTAGATCTGGTTTTATTTCTAGTATATTACATGCCTCCCTTTATTTCTTTTCATAGTTAGATATGATTGCATTTCTCAATTCCTATTTTATGTCTTGTATGTGCCTTAGGATATTTGCTAATGTCCTTTGCTTATACTCTTCTATGTGCTTGTGGCCCCCATGCTAACCATGCTTATTTACAATTTTATGTGTATGTGGAATTTGAACATGCCTTATATGCTTGCTTTCTAGTTTGAGTGACATGTGTCCATATCAGTTGTTTGATTCACTCCTTGACCACTCTTGTATGCTTCTTATTTCTTACCCTGTATGCTTGCTTTCTAGTTTGAGTGACATGTGCCCATGTCCCTTGTTTGTTTGGCTCCTCATAAACTCTTATACAATTCTTGTTTCTTGCCTTGTGTACTTATTGTTTATTTTCTTCTCATTGTTTGCAATGCCATGACCCACATCATGCATTTTTTTGCTATCTTGGATGCCATGATGGACATCATGCTTCATCCCTCCTTGACAACTAATATTTCTAGTTTCAATTCAATACATTGCACATGCTATTACATAGTTATATCTATATAGGCATACCCTTATTGATCTAATAATATTTAATACAAACTATGCTATATATTGAGATATCATTTTGATTATCATTACTATAACATGTATTTTACACCATAACAATCTTATAGGGCTCTTTCTTTTGAGGGCAATCATTATAGGATCTTTATTCCTACCCACATAAAAGGGGGAAATAAATAGGGGTTTTGTCATAGAGATAAAAGTTCTTATCGATTGAAAAAAATAGTATTTAGAACACTCAAAACAATAATTAGAGGTCAAACTAGGTAGAATAGACTAGAAAAATAGTAATAATTATAGAATAGTCATCAAATTCAGTAAAAGATAATAGTGATTAACATGGACAATAGAGTTGGATAACAGGGTATCCTATTTTTTTCTCTTATCCAAATATAAAAAACCCAAATTTTATAAAAACAAGTAGAAAGGTAAGCTTAGCTAAAATTTTGTCACCTATAGATCAGTTTAGATTTAGTAGTTTTAGTATAATTTTTCTCAAAAAATATAGATATAGGTGAATCATCAGTGGCATGATGGATCTCACTTCTAGTTTTAAATAGGGAAATTGATATAACTTCCATATCAGAATCCATGTTACAAACACCATTGATTGGGGGTAATGTGCGTGACACATTTGACTTCTTTTCTTTTTGACTTTAGTATATTACCCAATTATTCTTAGTAGTTTCATGCCTTATTCCATTTGCAAGTGGTTGGTATCATTTCAGAGTGGCTTTCATATAGGCTTAACCTCCACATTCCTGAGTGGCTTCCAAATAATCCTATTGCCCAATTTTGGAGTGGCTTTTATACAAGCCTAATTTCCACTTTTTTGAGTAGCCGAGAATGGCTTAGTTTCTAGCACACATTTGACTATTCATGCCATATTGTCATATTTCAAATAATTCATGGGTTTTAAAATCCATCTTCATATGATACACATTTACATCGGTATCAAGTCATAGATTAACTTAGTGGGTAATGATGGAGCCAAAGGACTAGCTAGCCTTTGAATTCTTGAGCCACCTACTCAAAGGAATTGGACACATAGTATAAACATGAATTAGCACATGCATGATTAGATAGCTTCACATAATGGGTAATGATGGAGCTAAAGTACTAGCTAGCCTTTGTATTCTTGAACCACCTACTCAAAGGGATTGGACACATAGTCTAAACATCAATCAACACATGAAGGATCACATGGCTTCACTTAGTGGTCGATGATGGATCCAAAGTGCCAACCTTTGCTTTATTTAACCTCTCTTGGGGAATTGAGCATTAAGATTTTTTTATAATATTAATTTTGGTACATCATAAATCCAACATCACTCAATAGGATAATAACTTTTGTATTGGTTCACGTACCCATTGAGGTTAATTCATTCCTTTCTCTTCCTCTCTTTGTACATTCTTATTTTAGATATAACATATCTAGTAAGAACTGATCTACTCTTTGTTTTCTCTTGCATATTTATACTTCATAATGTTCTCTCTCTATACATACACAACATCAAATAACTTCATGGGATTTACCCTTGTAGGTAAGTTCAAGTACACTTTCTACTTTTACTCTATCCTAGTATTTCACTTTGTTGCATCACTAAAATAAAAGGGAGGGTAAATGTAGTCATATAAAATGTCAAAATTGGTATCTTGAGTGTGGCTTATGACGCCCAACTCATCAGTCCCCCTTGCATACTCTCATGACCGTTATAGACACCTTTTTACTTATTCCTAGTCATTAGTAGACTTTTGAGACCTGATTCCATCTCAACTAGGCTAATTTTCATATGTTAATTCCACCCCTAGGTCTCATAATTTTAGGAGAATAACACTTAAATTATAATATAGCACTAGACCCTAGGGTGTCCCATTTATATCACTCCTATCCAATCTCATTTCGAGCCTAGATTACCATTTCCTTTCAATTCCTCTTATTCATTATGTCAGCCTAACACTACTACATTTAACCCATGACCAATAGTTCTCTATAAAATTCCATTCAAAGTTCATTTAGAAGAGGTTGGTAGATATTACCAAAGTAAGCAAGAATACAAGCAAGACCACTAAGGCAAATTTACCTATTCTCTACATACATCCATCCAATAAAGCTACCAGTATATTTAAAACCTCACACTAGTCCCTAACCACCTCAAGCACACCCAATTTAACATTATTACATTTTCATAACCCTATTTCACAAAGAATATCCAGTGCAAGAACTACATATGGCTTGATCCCTCTTTAGAGTATTAGTATGTATGTAGCGTGCCCACATAAGGGGTGTGGATACACATTAAGTGCATCTTACACACACTAACCCCCCTCTTTCTTAAGTTTCATTTAATAAAAATGAAGGTCTAGGGTTTGAATATTAAATCTACTCTAAAAAGAGCTCCATCGACTTTTAGGATTAAAAGTATCATAGGCATGATCACATAGGGACATCAGACAAAACCCAAAAAACTTAGATCTCTGTGACTAGTTTGGCTAATAGCATCAGGACTTGGACCATAGTGCCAGACCCTAAAGTGTCTTATTTTTTGCATTCCTATCCTTTCACCAAACAAAAGCTAGATCCTATTTCTTGACACTGTCTTAATCTTTCATAGTTAGTACTAACCTCTGTCTCAGTCATATCAGCACAATTTTAATATAAATTACATTTCACCTCTTTTATTATTATTTTTAGAAAGATATAAAATACAAATAAGTATCTAAATCATTGAAATATTATTTACTAACTTCTTCAGCTAAGACCTTTAACTAAATTAGGAATAATACTCCAATGTTTCCAAAATTGTTAAATCACCTGCCATACAAAGGAAGTGCCAAATTACAATGGGACCCAAAGTTCCATATAAGTAAAAAAAGTGAAAATTAATACACTTAAGCATTAAAAACATTTGTTGGCAACCCTAAAAATTTAAAAGGGAAAAAATCACATGTGTAAAAGGCATGTTGAAAGTAAGAGGAAAAAAGGTAAAATATATTGTGTTTTGCATTTTAGAAATATTTTGCTTAGAACTCCATGGAAGGAATGTTGTAGGGGTTGTGAGGCTAAGGTGAGCCATGACAATCATGTTTATGAAATGACCATGGATCTTACATAATTGAAGTATCCCAATACCATCATCACAAGCCAATGGGCATTCTTCGTTGTGTATAATAGGAATGGCAGCTATCCAAAAGTTTCCAACTATGCAAGTGAGTGGTCAAAGGCATGGCCAAGAAGTTACAAAAAAGGAAAAAGATTTGGTTTTGTTCCTAAGGGAATATTCTCTTAAAATCCAAACTAAAACAATTTTTCATCAAAGGAGATCAAAGGGTTTGTTACAAATCTCCTCATTACATGGATAGGCAGTTTCTTCAATAATTCCCTTAGAAGAGGGAGCATCTTGATGGATTTTTTAGAGCTGATTACAAGTTTGAAATATTAAAAATTTCAAATGGGTGTTAGGATCCTTAATATTTGTGTATTTTATCTCTCTTGCTAAGGTGCTTACAATTGTACATTTATTATCAAGATATGAGATCATTATATATGTCTCCCTGATTCAAGAGTAAACTCACCATGCTTCTCCCCATGTTCACATTTTGAAACAATGCTATATATAAGATTTGTTTTCAAGATAATGGAAAATAGATATGATTTATATTATATTTTATCAATGAAATGCAATACTACATTTTACATGCTCTATTGATTAGGTATTTAGTTTTGTGCTTATCAATGGTAGTTATTTTATGCATAGATCTAAGTTGTAAATTCCTTTTTGCATTGTGATTTGAAAATGTGTTGTTGATAAATTTTTAAGGGCACCCTGGGTTTATGGATTTGACAAGATAAACTGTTTGAATCTATAGTTGCAGTGTATGCTTTACGGTTTCAATAATTATCTAAATATTTGCATTGTATGAGAACTAATGGATGTAAATAATTCCTATTAGTTTCATTAGCTTGTATTTCATTATTTCAACATTTATTGAAAATAAATGATGGCATGCCTATTGAAGGAGATCCTATTATTTTAAAAACCACACTGGTACACCAATCTCTTTATATTTACCTAACTCATCCTAACATATCCTACCCTACAAATAATAAACCATGTTCCATATTTTAAGTGTTATTTGCCTGCAGATGCACCAATATTACATATATAAAATGTGTATGTATATTACTCTTTGAAGTTTATAATTTCAATCTTCCATTTAGCCCTACGTTGTTGAAAAATTCTTTAAAATGAAGGTTGAAATCAGATTTACATCTATCTTTAGTAGCTTGTTTATATCCTAAATCATTTACCCAACCCATGTGACAACTCTTCATGAGTGAACTATGCAAAATTGGTTATTTTTTATATCAAATTTGTGTTATTATGTGCTAAAAATACCCATGGATATTGAACTATAGTATACCTCCATGCAATCAAGCTACCCCTTAGGTCCTCTCACCTTGGTTCAAGTAGAGTCAGAAGTAGCATGGATCTAACCATACCCTCTGTCAGTGCCTTCCAATCATTATTTGTGTTCAGTCCATCTTGATGCTAAACCCTACCCCAATTATAATGAGATATTTTCAGGTTTATCATCTTTTTTTTTCATACTATACAAGTGTGTAAGGCTAAGTGCAATAGGTATACAATTGGGAACCATCACAAACTAGTACCATTATCAGAGATTAAACTCAAATCATGGTCACTTGTATTGTCAGGGACTCTTGTAGAGAGATGCATAAGTTTAGGTTTAAAATTCCTCTACCTATTATTTAATAATTTATTACTTTGGGATGTCAACTATGCATCAATTTATTAGTGTCATTGCCTGGGACTTGAAAGATTGTGTAAATTGACATTTGCTGAATTATTGCAAGGTACTATAAATTTGTCATGTTTTAAGGGGTTTCCCCTTTTGAACATAAATCTATATTTTTAGTATCTTTGTTCTATTATCTCATCACTGACTTTAGGAAAGTGTAATTTTAGTATGTATCACAATAATTTTGTTAACTATTATATTATATAAGTTTTCTTCTAGTGGCAATTCCAACATATTATTTGGTTTAAAGGAAGATCAGTGACCATTTTGAATATACTTTAAATCTAGCTTTGAGTGTTCTCTGGTTTACAACGTTGGACAAACTAAGATCATCCTTCAATGGTGACTCATCAAAGTAGTTTGTTTCACCCTTAAGTATTCATCAAAGAAGAAGGAGACAAGTTTGGAGGCCAATTGATGGATAAAGTTTAGCAATAAATGAGTGTTTGGACTATCAAGATTTTGGTACACTTAAACTTTTATTTATTGAAATTACTATTATTGAATATTATCATAGGTATTTTGCTAATTCATAACATTATAGTCCAATTTATTACCCAACACCTTCTCAACCATTTGAGTCACCTCCTATGTTTGATCTACTAATTCCACCTTGTTCAACCCCTCATAGCCCTTTACCATTTGATCCTAAACCCACCATTAAACTAATCATGAGGAATAGGGATCAAGATGAGAATGAATGTCCTACATCTATGATTCTATATCTACACCAACTAACTTTGAGGAAATGGAAAGTTACTCCAATGAAGTCCCAAATGAAGTAAGGAACCACCTTCCTAAGTTTCAAGGGAATAATGCAGCAACTAGTGATCAACATTTGAGGTATTTTCACATTATCATCGAGGATTATGAGATTAAGAATGAATATTTTTGCATTAATTTGTTTTTTCACATCTTGGAAGAAGATGATTTTGAGTGGTTCAATTCCCTTCCCCATGGATGCATTGATTCATGGGAAGAAATGAAGAATGCTTTCAAAATTTAGTATGGTGATAGGATTGATCCTAGGTTTCTTTTGGTATAATTTTAAAACACTAAGAATAACTATAATGAGTGTGTGAGGGGTTTTAATAAAAGGTTCAATAAGACTATGATGAGGCTACTTGAAAATATCAGGCCTGGTGATATAGCTTGTCTAAATAAATATTGTGATGCATTTGACAAGAAGGTTATGTACTTCTTGAGGGACAATGATCCTACAAACCTGAGATTGGAATTCAATATGTCAATCTAAATTGTAAATAATATAAAGGATATGGGTAAACCTTTGAATAAGAGGATTGATGGGAAGTTAATCCTAAAAAAATTTCATCCACGAAGGTAGATAACCTTGAGTAGACTGTGAAAACTTTGTCCTCCACTATCAAGAAGATGTCATACAATCTAACTAGGGCTAAGAAGGGACTGCCTCATGGGTCTAAAATTTAGAAGATAACTCAAAATAATATCAATCACAAGGGAGAACCCATTCTACATGTGATGAAAGAACTAATAGAAATCAGAATAGAGGAGTTGTAAAGGAAGTTCTTGATCTGTTAAATGCTAAAGTGAATGCTGTAAATTATGATCATGACATTGATTAGTATGGTAAATGCTTCCTTATCTATTCTCCATGTGATATTGTTGAATGGATTGATGAAGATGTAGAGGAACCAGAGTCTACATCTAATGATGATGAGATTTTGATGTTTAATTTTCAAGTCTCCCAAAGCAATTTATCTGCATGCATGGAATTGTTGAGTACTACCATTTTTGGGTAGTGTTGGAGTGAAGTACAAAAGGAATGCATCGTAACTTCTAAAGTTATTTTTTATGTTGACATGACACAAGAATATGAATTACCCAATCATGATTTTGAATTTTTACAATCCATGATGATTAAGAAATATGATGGGGGAGTTCCTTCAGTTGAGGACAAGTAGATGCTAATTAATGTAGTAGTTGTCTAAGAGAATGAATATAGTTGAGAAGTAGGAAACAAGGTGTTAGTCCTCAAGACACTACCCCTACAAATCCAAGGGTAGGGGATGCAAATAAGGAAAAACTATGTCAGTCCACAATACTTCCAAGTTAGTACTTATTTCCCAAAATGTTAAACCAAGAGGTTGCTCCAGTGAAGAATAGAGTACCTTTGTTGTCTAGTATTCCTAAGGGTGTGACTAATGTTAGAATAAATTTGCCCTTGAAAACTACTATTAAACAAGCAAATTTATCCTAGCATATTACACTTCATACTTTAAGTGACTGTATTTTAGTTGAAGGTGTTATTACCCTTCCTCCAAATACTCCTCTTCCTCAATATATCATGTTTGATATGGCCCATGTTTTGAGTCAACTAAAAATCTCTATGCCACTTATTGAATTATTACAAATACCTAAACATAGGATAAGAGCATTTGAATATTTGGAATTTGGTGAGAGAATAGTTGAAAATGAAATGACTTCACCCCCGATACTCTAAGAGGATGATGAATATTTGGACGAGATTATTGAACCAACCCTAGAGGTTTATTTGGGGACTACATTAGTATAAAGTTAGTTGAATGTGGATCCATTTTTCATAACCTTGTTGATCAATGATCTGATTGTTCACAACTACGTGTATGATTCTAGAGTCTTTTGTAATGTGATTCCCCTTGGTGTCCTAAATGAACTTGGAGTGAAAATAGCATCTACCTTTGGTAAGTTCTATGCCAATGATTCATGAGAGGTGCCAGTTGTTGGACAAGTTAAAGGGTTGGTAATGTAGTTAGTTATGCATCTTGGTAAATATTTAAATATGGATGTGGTAGTTATGGACTGCCCATCTAAGTGGGGTATGCTTCCATCACAAAAATGGACTATCAACATGGGTAGAAGTGTGCAAATGGACATTTATTATGCCACCATTCTGTTGGCTTTAATATGGTTAGAGTTCATAGAGAGCCTAAGATTTTGCATGTACTGTAAGATCCAAAACATGCTCTAAATGAGGTTTTGTACATGAATGTGAAGCTAGGTAACTTCATTGGGAATGTTGATGTTGTTGAAAAACTTGTTGTTCTAGATGTTGGGTTTGTAAATGAAGGTGAAGCTTTGAGAATGTTATTTGATAGGACTCTCTCCAATCTTGAAGATGGAGCTGGGCTTCTCTTTTATGCCCCTAATAGGAAATGTTTTTACTTTTATTTCAAGTTGTCCTTTGAGTGCATGAATGAAATTAATAAGTATGAGGTACATTTACTTGGTACTCACCTGATTGTAGTCAAGAAACAAGCTTACATATAACTGATGAAGAAGTACCAAGATTGTTTGGCTTGGTCTTATCCAGATATAAAGACATACATGAAGGATTTTTTTCAACACATCATCCCATTAGAACCTTGAAAAAGACATTTAAATAAAAAATAGATATTTATTAACCTCATCTTGGCCACCAAGCTGCTAGAAAATTTAAATAAATTAAGGGATGGCTAGATACTAGAGCTACCAATTAATGGCAAACATTTGAAACAGTTTCTAAACTAAGTTTATGACTATGTATAGTATTTTATAGTGTATAGTTTTTTTGTTTTGTTGTTTTATTGCCCCTTTGCATTGGGCCTTCTTTGAATAATCATTTTTTTTGTCATGTGTACATTTTTAGATCCTCTTGATCTATTTTTATTGGTTTGTTCTTGTCTAGTTGAGTTTTTGTTGGTGTTTGTTATGAAATTCTTAGAGTTTTGACTATGTGGCCTAAGGGATAAACACTTGGGCTTATTTTTTGAGGTTTTTTTCACACCCATAGGGGGTGTATATCCTAAAGTGAAAGCTAGTGTTAGTGACCAAAATTGGACTAAGTAATTTCTACCCTTATCGAGATATTAATGCTTGAATGTTTAATTATTGACTCATATCCACAAGTGTGTTCAATCAGATCATCTAAAGCTCCACTTACACAATCAAGATTATAAAAACCCCATGCTCATGTTCATGTTTTATAAACCCTATGAGATCTTTGTTTCAACAAATGATTAACATCTTTATATTTTAATGAGGTTTCAGGGTCTATGATCTAAATCCACCCAGTAAGATCAAACAAAGCTGAGTATGATATTTATATTGCAAAAGGCTTTAATATGGTAGAGATTTTAAGAGGAATTATACTTTTACATATTCCAAAATTACAAATTGCTTCCTAGGTTCTCATTCCTAGCATCATATCTCAATAGAATTGTAACCGCCAAAAGCATTTCAAGGAAATATAAGTTTTGAATTCCCTATCTAATTCCTAAAAATATAGAAGAAGAAATCATTGAAATTTACACATGGAGAGGTGGATGAATAAAAGGCTTTAGCTAGGTCATATTAAAAATCAAAATTTTAAAACCATAAGACATCTATGTGGAGGCATAATGAATAAATCAAAGGTCTTAAAACACATAACTGGGCATCGAAGTGGAGGTATGTGCCTAGGTGGAAATAAAGGAATATACTCAATGTATATTTCTAAAACCCATGCCTACATGGAAAGTGAAAATGTGGAAGAAAGGAGAGGTTGGTAGATTTTGATTTCAAACTACAAGTTTTACAAATTTACCAAACTGCATTTGGGGTAGGAGAAGCCCGTAAGATATTTTTGTCCAGAAAATAACTTGTAAAATGCACTTCTTAAAATTGCAAGTTACAATTTATGTGCCCAGCCCCAAAATTGATAGCTTGTGAAGTAAATTTGGGCCCCAATAAAAATTAGATGGGTGAAGTTTTTGACGTGAAAATCAAGTTTAATATAGTAATTTGTAAATTGATCAAAAGTCTCTAGAACCTGCATAAGAAGAGGATGACATATAAAAATTGAAAAGGACCAAAAATGAAAATTTATTAAATTAAAAAATGCAAACACACGTTCAAAGGTTGCGGGGAAGAGAAAATGGTAGAATAAATAGGTTAGAATGCAAGTTTGTTAAAATGTAAAATGTGTGAGACATTCCCATATTTATAGGCATCTTGCAAGTACTTTTCTAAGGAATCAATATAGTATATAGAAGTCCATGTGATTTCTATAGGATAATTGACACTGGAGATGAATATTCAATATTAGGGATGTGTGTCGACATGAACACTATAAAGATTGTCGATCACTTTTCTACTCATAAATCAATGGTATAATATTTTTTCATATCTATTTAAATAAAATACTAAGTTAAACTTACAAAAGTGGGTTGCAGATATTGCTAACCTGGGAACATTCTCAGTTCCTCCCAATATGAGTAATATAGTTGGTATTCTAGTTCCATTCCTTATTATAGGGAATACAGATTACATTACTCCCAAGGATGGTGGAAAAGGTATCAGTAGCAATCTTGTTGATGTAAATAATTAGTGAATTGAGGAGAAAGGTTTACTTTCTTTAAGTGGTGAGGATCTCTCTTTAACTAAAAGCTTCCTAGGGAGGAGGGGCTTATTATATTAGTTAAATTAGGTCATTTGGATAAGGAAGTAGTGAACAAATCATTTTCTACTTTGATCAAGAGAAGATACTTTCTAGAGGATTTTCATGTTCTGGTACAACAATAATGGGTTATTCCCCTTGCTAGTAAGAATATATATCATATAAGGTCGAGATCAAATGATGACTTAATATGGACCTTTGCAATTTTGAATGGTGATGATTATAGATACAACTACCTTCCTCTACTTCAGGTGTAATACACTCTCACCCCATCACCAACTTCATATTGTTAGCAATCTATGTCTTTCTTTGATGATTATTATGTTTTATGGTTTAATTCTTTAGATTGTATGGAAACCCTAAAAGTAAAAACTATGTTACTAAAATAATAAAAAAATTAACTAATTTGACTCTTAAAGATAATAGTATCCTATTAGATATGGTAAAATCAAGAATAATCTCTCTTCTGATGGTTGTGGACTACGTTGAAATGGAAAACAATCTTTTATATTTTTCATTAATGACTTTGTAAATGGCTCATTTGTGGATATTCAATAGGATGTCTTAGTAAATAATTCTATTCATGACAAGGATAAAGATGGCACCTATAAATGTCTTCAGGATGCTCTGCTAAGCAATTCAGACATTGATATTGTGTGGAAAATTACATGTACATCAAGGCAAGGGACTTATATGCTTAAATATTCTAAAAGACAGTACATTGAAGTTGCTTCATTTTCATTAGATCGAGTTGAAGGATTTGAACCAAGAAACATAAAAGACAACAACCTTGTTGAATCTATTGCATTGATTGGAAAATAAGTTTATACAAATGCAAATTATTAGTGGCCATAGTAATGATTGGAGACCCTCCTCTCATTTTTTATAGATCTTTCTAAACCAGGTGGGAATGGAGTTAGGAAGAAAAGTCAACTCAAATGGATGTCTCTAATAAATTTTGAGGGAGGATGCAATTTTGAATTTTTACAAATGTGAAAATTGTAAATTGCACTCAAATGTCCACCACCCATAAGTCAACATGTAGTCAAAGGTAGAAGTGGAACTTTCATATCCAATTACAATTTTGGATTTTTGTAAAATACAAATTGTACTTGAAGTTCTCAAATCTATGGGGAAATTTTTAGGGGAAGTGTAACTCCAAATTGTAAGTTACTAAATTTTAAATTAAAAATGTGTTGATGACTTCTAAATTTCTACCAACTTGTAAAGTTGTAGTTGGGCTCCAGATTCCCACCATAAAAAGGAAGTGCAAAATTAAAAATGGGACCCAAAGCTCCCCATAAGGAAGAAAAGTGAAAATAAATGTACTTAAGCATTAAATGTTTTTGGTGGAAACCCTAAAAAGTCAAAAGGGAAAAAACCAAATGTGGAAAAGGCATGTTGAATATAAGATGCAAAAAGGTAAAATAGACTAAGTTTTGCATTTTCCAAATATTTTGCTTAGAACCCCATGGAAAGAATGTTGCAGGTTTTGTGACTCTAAGATGGGCCATTCTAAGCACATTTTTCAAATGGACATCTATCTTGCATAGCTGGAGTATCCTAATACTATCATCATAAGACAATGTGTGTTCTTAGGCATGCACAAGAGGAAGGGCAATTTTTTAGAAGTTCTAGCTATACAAATGAGTCGTCAAAGGCATGGCCAAGTAGTTACATAAGAGGATAAGGATTTAGTTTTATTCCCAAGGTAATATTCTCCCTCAATCCCAGCTATAATAGAATTCTTACCAAGGAGATCAAAGGCTTTTTTTTAAATCTCATCATTAAATTAATAGGTAGTTGCTTCAATGATTCCCTTACAAGAGCTGGAGCATCTTTGTAGAATTTTTAGAGTTGATTGCAATTTTTTAGTTTTATAAATTACAAATGGGTGATAAATTTGTATAAAGAGAGGGCTTGTCCTCTTTTCAAAGGTTGTTGTTGGTTGTTCTTTCTAGTTATTAAGCTTTTTCAAATTTTGTGATCCTTGTTATGTGTGTATTTTATCTCTCTTACAAAGGTAGATGTAGTTGTACATCCATTAACAAGATTTGATAACATTGTATATGTCTCCCCTATTCAAGAGTATACTCAACACACTTCTCCCTATGTTCACATTCTAAAGAAATGGTGTATGTAATATTTTTTTTCAAGATAATGGAAAACATCTGTGATTCTTGTTGTATTTTGTCAATGAAATGCAATAGTACATTTTACATGCTCTATTAATTGGGTATTTAGTTTTTTTTTAATCAATGGAAGTTGTTTTAGGCATAGATCTAAGTTTTAAATTCCTTTATCCATTATGATTTGTAAATGTATTGTTAATAAACTCTTAAGGGCACCCTAGGTTTATGGATTTGATAAGATAAAATGTTTGAATCTCTAGTTGTAGTGTATTCTTTAGGGTTTAGAGAATCATCTAAATATTTGTATTGTATTGGAACCAATGGATGTAAATCATTCATGTTAGTTTCCTTATCTTGTATTTCAGTCTTTCAACATTTATTGCAAATAGATGATGTCATACATGTTGAACGAGATCCTATTGTTTGAAAAACCACACCAGCACACCACTTTCTTTATATTTACATAACTCATCCTACCCTATCCTACCTTGAAAATAATACACCCTGTTACATATTATAAGTGTTATTTTCCTATAAATGAATTAATATTGCATATATAAAATGTGTATGTATATTTCTCTTTGAATCTTAGCATTGTAGTCTTTTGTTTGGCCCTCGATTGTTGATTTTTTTTGTAAAATGAATGTTGAATTTAGGTTTACATTTGTCTTAAGTAGCTTTTGTCTATCCAAGATCATTTACCCAACTTGTGTGATAACTTTTCCAGAGTGGACTGTGCAAACTTGGTTATTTTATGGTTATATTTTTGTTTTTTGTGTTATGAAAATCCCCATGGAGATTAATTGTAGTATCCATCCATGTAAACAAGCCACCCCTTAGGTCCTCTCACATTGGTTCATGTAGATCTAGAAGTAGCATGAAGATAACCATGCCCTCTATTAGTGTTTCTAGTCATTATCTACATTCAATCCATTTTGATGTTAAACCCTTCCTTAGCTATAATAACATATTTGTGGGTTTTTCACAAATGTTTGTCATACTATCCAAGTATGTGAGATTGAGCACAAATGGTGTACAAATAGGAACCAACACTCTATTGTACACTATATAATTGGTGTATGACATATTTGTAGGTTTTTCATATTTTTTTTGATGTTGGGTTTGACAATAAAGGTGAAGTTTGGAGAATGTCATTTGATGGGACTTACTTTGATCTGGGAAATGGAGTTGGGGTTGTATTTTATGCCTCTAATGGGAAATGTTTTATGTTTTATTTCAATCTATCCTTTGAGTGCATGAATGAAATTGCTAAGTATGAGGCACTCTTGCTTGGTACTCACTTGATTGTAGTTGAGAAATCATCTTACATACTGATGAAGAAGTACTAAAATAGCTCAACTTGGTCTTATCCAGATATGAACACATATAGGAAGGATTTTTTTCAACATGTCATCTCATTACAACCTTGTAGTAGACCTTTCAGGTAAAAATTAATATTGATTAACCTAATCTTGGCCACCAAGCTACTAGAAAAGGTAACCATATTAAGGGATGGAAAGACATAGAGTCACTAGTTTATGGGAGACATCTCAAACCCTTCCTAAACTAAGTTTATGATTGTGTACATTATAGCATAGTGTATAGTTTTGTCGTTTTATTGCCCCTTTATGTTGGGCCTTGTTTGTATAGTTCCTTTTTTTGTCATATGTTCAATTTTAGATCCTCCTGATCTATTTTTATCAGTCTTCTCTTATCTATTTAAGTTTCTATGGCTGTTTGTTATGAAATTGATAAATTTTTGACTTTGTGGACCAAGGGATTAGCAATTGGTCTTATTTTCTAGGGTTATTTTCACACATAATGGGTTTACATCCCTAAGTAAGAGCCAATGTTAGTTCCCAAATTGTACTGAGTAATGTATGCCCTTATCAATATTTTAATGCTTGAATGTTTAATTGATGCCTCTTACCTACAAATTTTTTCACCCAGATCATCTAAAGCTCTAATTTCATAATCAAGATTATAAAAAACCCACTATCATGTTCATGTTCTATAAAACCTATGAGATCTTCATTTCATGTAATGATTAACATCTTTGTGTTTTATTGAAGTTTTAAGGTCTATGATCTAAATCAAGCTAGGAAGATCAAATAAAGATGAGTATAATATTTCCATTGTAAAAGGCTTTAATGTTGTATAGATTTTGAGAGCAATTACAATTTTGCATATTGTAAAATTATAAATTGCTTCCTAGGTTCCCATTCTCGATAGCCTATCTCTATGCAATTATACCTACCAAAAGCATTTCTCTAAAAGTTAAGTTTTAAATATCCCATTGACTTCACAAAATCATATAAGAGGAAATAATTGACCTTTCCACATGTAGGGGAGGATGAAGAAAAGGATTTAGCTGGGTGCTATTAAAAATCAAGGTTTTGAAGCAATAAGACATCCACATGGAGGCACAATGAATAAATTTAAGGTCTTAAAACACATATTTGGGTGTCGATGTAGAGGTATGTGCTTACGTGGAAATAAATGAAGACACTCAACATATATTTACAAAAGCCATGACTATGTGGAAAGTGAAAAGGTGGATACAAGGAGTGGTTGGTGGAGTTTTGAGGTTAAACTGCAAGTTTGAGAAATGTGCCATATTGCATTTGGGATGAGAGAAGTTCATGGGATATTTTGTGGGGAAAGTAACTTTTAAATTTCACTTATTCAAATTAAAAGTTACAATTTATGTGCCCATCCCTGAATTTTGTAGCTTGTAAAGAAATAAGGCATGGGCCCAACCAAAAAGTATATGGGCAGAGTTTTTGATGAGTAAAGCAAGTTTAATATTGGATTTTATAAAATACTTGAAAGTATCTAAAACCCATAGAAGAAGAGGATGATAGATAGATAAGGTAAAGGAATAAAAAATGAAGTTTTCTAACTTGAAAAATGTAAAGACACTTTTGAATACCATGGGGAAGAGAAGATGGTGGAGCAAACAGGTCAGACTGTATGTTTGTTCACTTTCAAAATATGTGAGACATTCCTAGATCTGTGGGCATCTTGTAAACACTTTTTTAATACAAAGATCTAGCATATAGAAGTCCACATGCTTTTTTAAAGATATACAATGCTATAGATAAACATTCAATATGTGAGATGTGTGTGGACATGAGTGATGTAAAGATTGTCGATCTCTTTTTTACTCATAAATCAATGGTATCATATTTGTTCATGATCTATCTCAACAGAAGACTATGTCAAACTTGCAGAAATGGGCTATAGAGATTACTAAACTAGGAACTTTCTCAGATCCTCTTGGTATGAGAAATATAGATGGTATACCATTTACATTCCTTATTATAGGGAATAAAGCTGACATTACTCCCAAGGATGGTGGAAAAGGTAGTAGCAAAAATCTTGTTGATGTAGCTCATTAGTGGGTGAGAAGTAGCGTTTACTTTCTCCAAGTGGTGATTAGATACCTTTAATTAAAAACTTCCCAGGGAGTGCGCATCTTGATAGAGTAGTTAAATTAGGTCATTTGGAGAAAGAAGTAGTGAAAAAATCTTTTATTACTTTGATCATGAGAAGATACTTTCCATATGATTTTTTGGTTTTGATATAACAATCATGGGTTATACCCCTTGTTAGTAAGAATACATATCATACAAGGCAAATAAAAAATGATGATGACATAATATGGAGCTTTTCAATTTTGAATAGCGATGATTACACATACAACTCCTTTCCTCCACTTCTAGCATAATGCACTCTCACCCCACATCCAACTCCATATCCTTAGCAACCTATGTCTTTCTCTAATAATTAATCTATTCTAATGTTTAATGATTCATATTCTTATGAAACCCTAAAATGAAAGAGAATGTTGCTATAATACTAGCAAAATTAACTAATTTGACTCTTAAAGATAATAGTATCATGTTAGATATGGCAAAATTAGGAATAATCTCTCTTCTGATGGATGTGGACTGCATTGAAAAGGAAAAGAATATATTATATTTGTCATTGATGACTCTATATATGGATCATTTTTGGATATTCAAGAGGATGTCTTAGTAAAGAATTATATTCATGACAAGGATAAATATAGCACTTAGAGATGTCTTTAGGCTGCTCTGCTAAGCATTTTAGACACTAATAGTGTGAAAAAACTTACTTGTACATCAAGGCAAGGGACATCTATGTTTAAATATACTGAAAGATAATATATTTAATTTTCTTCATTTTAGTTAAACTAAGCTAAAGGATTTGATAAAAATGAAATACAATATCTTTATTGGATCTATTGCATTGATTAGAAAACAATTTTATACAAACACAAATTATTAGTGGCCATAACAATGATTGGAGACCCCTCTAGTTTTTTCTAAATATTTCTAAACTAGGTTGGAATGGAATTAGGAATAAAATTTAACTCAAATGGAGGTCTCTAGGAAATTTTAAGGTATGATGAAATTTTGCATTTTTGAAAATATGCAAATTAAAAATTGGACTAAAATGTTCACCACCCATAATTTAACATGTAGTCAAAGATAGAAGCATAACATTCAAATCTAATTACAATTTTCAATTATTTAAAATTACAAATTTTACTTGAAGTTCCCAAGTTTGCAGGAAAAATCCAACTTCAAATTACAGATTCCTAAATTGTAAATTGTAAATGTGTTGCTAACTTCTAGATTTATGCCAACTTGCAAAGTTAAAGTTGGGCTCTGGATTCCCACCATACAAAAGAATTTCAAAACTATAAATTGGACCCAAAGTCCCCCATAAGGAAAAAAAGTGAAAAATAATGCACTTAAGAATTGAAAAAGAGTTTTGGTATCCCTAAAAATTCAAAAGGGATAAAAGCAAATGTGGAAAAAGCATGTTGAAAGTCAAAGGCAAAAAGATAAAATCGACTAAGTTTTGTATTTTCCAAATATTTTTATTATAAGACCATGAAAGGAATTTTGTAGGGTTTGTGATGCTAAGGTGGGCCATTCCAGGCACATTTATCAAATTACTATGGATCCTAAACAATTGGAGTAGCACAATACCATCATCACAAACCAATGGGCATTCTTTGGCATGCATAAGAGGAAGGGAAGCTATCCAAGAGTTTTCATCTATGAAAATGAGTGGTCAAAGGCATGACCAAGTAGTTACACAAGAGGAAAAGGAGTTGGTCTTGTTTCTAAGGGAATATTCTCCCTCAATCCCAGTTGTAATGGATTTCTAGCCAAGGAGATCAAAGGGTTTGTTTGAAATCTCGATAATACATGGATAAGTAGAAGATTCTAGGCATGAAAAAGAGAATCTTCCAACTGGAGCATCTTGGCAGAATTTTCAGAGTTTATTACAATTTTTTAATGTTTCAAGTTTCAAATGGGTGATAAATTTGTTTAAAAAGAGGGCTTTTCCTCTTTTCAAAGGTTATTGTTAGTTGTTGTTCTTTCTAGGTCTTAGGCTATTTCAAAGTTTAGGATCCTTGTTGCATGTGCATATTTTCTATCTTGCCAAGTTGTTTGTAGTTGTATAGCCAATAGCAAACTCTGAGAGAATTGTATATGTCTCCCTATCTAAAGAGCAAATTCTTCATGCATTTCCCCATAGTAACATTCTAAAAAAATGATGTAATGTTAGATTTACTTGTAATATAATGAAAATAGTTATGATTTCTACTCTTTCCTATTAATGAAATATAATAATATGTTTTATGTTCTCTACTAATTGGATATCTAGTTTAATGCTTATGAATGGTTGTCATCTTAGGCATAGATCTAGGTTATAAACCCCTTTCTGCATTATGATTTGTAAATGTGTTATTGATAACCTCTTAAGGGCACCTTGGGTTTATGGATTTGATAGGAAAAATCATATTAATATCTACTTATATTATATGATTTAGGGTTTCAAATATCATATGAATATTTGCATTGTAATGGCACTAATGGATGTAAACTATTCTTGATAGTTTCCATAGATTATATTTTAGTCTTTTTCATCTTTGTAAATGAATGATGTTATGATTGTTGAAGGAGATCATGTTGTTCAAAAAACCACACCACCACACCAATATTTTATAACTACTTAACTCATACTACCCTATTCAACCCTATAAATGATACACTCTCTCGGATATTTTAAGTGTTATTTTCTTACATATTCATAAATTTTATAGATATAAAATGTATTTGAGTTTTATGATTTAAAGCCCTATATTGTAATCTCCCATTTGGATATACATTGTTAAAAAATTCATTTGAAACAAAGTTTGAAATCATATTTATATATATCTTCAGTAACTTGTGTTTGGCCTACAACATTTTCCTAACCCATGTGACAACTCTTCTCGAGTGGACTGTGCAAACTTGGTTATCTTATAGTCAATTTTGTGTGATAAAAATACCCATGGCTATTGAAATATAGTATCCCTCCATGTGATCAAGATACCCCTTAGGTCCTCTCACCTTTGTTCACATAGAGCCATAAGTAGAAGGGAGCTAACCATACTCTGTATTGGTGTCTTCTAGCCAATGTTTGTGTTAAATCCATCGGAATGTTAAACCCTTCCCTAAATATAATGACACATTTTTGGGGTTTTCATTTTTGTTTTCCATACTATCAAAGTGTCCAAGGCTGAGTGAAAGAGGTGTACAACTAGGAACAAACAATCTACTATACAACAAAGTGTATGACATATTTTTGGGTTTTTCATCTTTAATTTTCTTTAGTAGCTTGTGTCTATCCTAGAGGTGTACAACAAAGTGTTATTTCCTAGTTGTACACCTCTTGCACTCAATCTTGTACACTTGTGTAGTATTTCAAACAAAGATGAAAAATCCATAAATATGTCATTGTAGTGGGGAAGGGTTTAGCATCAGGATGGACTGAACACACACAATGACTCAAAGGCATCGACAAAGGGTATGGCTATCTTCCTTCTACTTCTAGATCTTCCTGAACCAAGGTAAGAGGACCTAAGGGGTAGCTTTCTTGCATGGAGGGATACTACAATTCAATCTCCATTAGATTTTTTAGTGTGCATGAACATAAATATGACCAAAACATAACCAAGTTTACACAATCCAATCAGGAAGAGTTATCACATGGGTTGTGAAAATGCTTTAGCCTAGACACAAGCTACTAAAGATAGATGTAATCTAATTTTAACCTTCATTTTAAATAAAATTTCAACAACTGAGGGCCAAATTGAAGACTGTAATGTTAAGCTTCAAAGAGCAATATCCATACACTTTTATATATGTAATATAGATGCATCTATAGGGAAATAATGTTTAAAATATGAAATAGGGTGTATTGTTTGTAGGGTAGGACATGGTAGGACAAGTTAGGTAAATATAAAAAGAGTGGTGTGGTTTTTAAAACATAAGGATGTCCTTCAACAAGCATAACATCATCCATTTGTAATTAATGTTGAAAGACTAAAATACAAGCTAAGGAAACTAATAGAAATGATTTGCATCCATTGGTGCCAATACAATGCAAATATTTAGATGATTCTTGAAAACCTAAAGTATACACTACAACTAGAGAATCAAACACTTTATCTTGTCAAACCCATAAACCTAGGGTGCCTTTAAGAGGTTATCAACAACACATTTTCAAATCACAATATAGAAAATTAGTTTACAACTTAGTTTTATGCCCAAAACAACTTCCATAGTTAAGCACAAAAATAAATAACTAATCAACAGATCAAGTAAAATGTACTATTGCATTTAATTGACAAAATATAATAGAAATCATAGCTATTTTTGATTATCTTGAAAATAAATCTTACATACATCATTATTTTAGATTGTGAACATGGGGAGAAGCATGGTGAGTTTACTCTTGAATAGGGGAGATATAAAATGCTCTCAGAGCCTACTAATGGATGTAAATATTCAACCACCTTAGCAAGTGAGACAAAATACACACACATCAAGGATCCTAAAATTTGAAAGAGCCTAAGACTTATAAAGAACAACAACCAACAATAACCTTTGAAAGGAGGATAAACTCACTTTTTATATAAATTTCTCACCCATTTACAATTTAAAATATTGAAAACTTACAATTAGCTCTAAAAATTATGTCAATATGCTCCAAATCTTGAAACAAAATCATTAAAGTAACTACCTATCCATGTAATGATGTGATTTCAAATAAAACCTTTTATCTCCTAGCTATAAATTTATTGCAGATGGGCTTGAGGGAGAGAATATTCTCTTGGGAAAAAAAATAAAATCCTTATCCTCTTGTGTAACTTGTTGGCCATGCCTTTGACCACTCATTTGCATAGATGGAAACTTCTGGATAACTACCCTTCCTCTTGTGTACGCCAAAGAACACACATTGCCTTATGATGATCGTATTGGGAGAATCTAGCTTTGTACGATCCATGGCCATTTGATAAATGTTCTTGGAATGGCCCATCTTAGCCTCACAAATCCTACAATATTCCTTCCATTGAGTTATAAGCAAAATATTTAGAAAATGCAAAACTTAGTCTTTTTTACCTTTTTGCCTCTTACTTTTAACGTGCCTTTTCCACATTTGCCTTTTTGCCTTTTGAATTTATAGGGTTGATGCTAAATTTTTTTAATGCTTAAATGTATTATTTTCACATTTTTTCCTTATGGGGAACTTTGGGTCCCATTTACAATTTTGCACTTCCTTTGTATGACAGAAATCTGGAGCCCAACTTCAACTTTACAAGTTATTGTAAATCTAAAAGTCAATAATACATTTACAATTTACAATTTAGCAACTTGAAATTTGGAGTTGTAGTTCCCATGAAAAGTTCTCCCAAAGACTTGGGAACTTCAAATGCAATTTTCAATTTATAATAATGAAAAAATATAATTGGGCTTGAAAGTTTCGCTTCTACCTTTGACTGCATGTTGACTTGTGAGTGGTGGACATCTAAGTGCAATTTACAATTTGCATATTTGTAAAAATGCAAAATTGCATCCTCCCTCAATATTTCTTGGAAACCTCCATTTGAGTTGACTTTTATTCTTGACTCCATTCCATCCTGGTATAGAAATATCTATAAAAAAACTAGAGGAGGGTCTCCATTCATTGCTATGGACACTAATAATTTGTATTTGTATAAACTTGTTTTCCAATCAATGTAATAGATTTAGAAAAGCTACTATCTTTAATGTTTCTTGGTTCAAATATTTCAACTCGATCTAATGGTAATGAAACAACTTCAATATCTTGTCTTTAAGTAAATTGAAGCATACAAGTCCCTTGTCTTGAAGTATAAGGGAGTTTTTGCACACTTCAATGTTCAAATTGCTTAGCAGAGAATCCTAAAAACATCTCAAGGTACCATATTTATCCTTGTCATGAATAGAATTCTTTATTAATACATCCTATTGAATACCCACAAATTAGTACGCTGAAAAGTCATTAATGATAAATATAGCATTATTTTCCTTTTCAATGTAATCCACGTCTATCAGAAGAGAGATTATTCTTGATTTTGACATACCTAATAGGACACTATTATCTTTACGAGTCAAATTAGTTAACTTTTATAGTATTGTAACAACATGTTCTTTAATTTTAGGGTTTCCAAAGAAGCTAAAGCATTAAACCTTGGAACAAAATAGTCATCAGAGAAAAACATAGGTTGTTAAGGATATGAAGTTGGAGGAAGGGTGAGAGTGCATTGCACCTGAAGTAGAGGAAGGGAGTTGTATATGTAATCATCACCATTCAAACTTACAAAGCTTCATATTAAGTCATTATTATTTGATCTCTACCTTGCATGATATATATTCTTACTACCAAGGGTGATAACCCATGATTGTTGTACTATAACTGAGAAATCCTATAGAAAGTATCTTCTCTTGATCAAAGTAATAAAGGATTTGTTTACTACTTCCTTGTTCAGATGAACTAATTTAACTACTATAATAAGACCCCAATCATTGGGAAACTTTTAGTTAAATGGATCTCCTCACCACTTGGAGAAAGTGAACCTTGCTTCTCAACCCATTGATGAGTTTCAATAACAAGATTACTGCGGCTACCTTTTCCACCATCCTTGGAAGCAATGTCAGCTTTATTATCTATAATAAGAAATGAAACTAGAATACTAGTTATATTTCTCATAGCGAGAGGAGCCAAGAATTTTCCCAGGTTTGCAATATCTGCATCCAACTTCTACAAGTTTTACTTAGTCTTCCATTTAGATAGATCATGAACAAAAATGATATCATTGATTTGTGAGTAGAAAAGTGATCGATGATCTTTATAATGCTCATGTTTACACAGATCCCACATCTCAAATTTCCATCTTGAACATTGTTTATCCTATAGAAAGCATGTGGAATTATATATCGATGCCTTAGAAAAGTGATTGCAAGATGCCCATGAATCTATGAATGTCTCATGCATTTTTCAAGTCAATAAACTTGCATTCTGACTTGTTTGTTCTGTTGTTTTCTCTTCCCCATGGGATTTAGAACTATGTTTGCATTTTTCAAAATAGAAAATTTATTTTTTTGATCCTTAACCTTATTTATCCAATATCCTCTTCTTTTGCATTCTTCTGTGGCCTCTAGAGACTTTCCTGTAATTTACAAATTATAATATTAAACTTGATTTTCCCATCAAAAACTCTGCCCATCTACTTTTTGTTGGGGCCCATGCTTTACTTATTTACAAGCTATAGACATTGGGTATGGGCACATAAATTACAACTTACAATTTTGATAAGTGTATTTTACTAGTTAGTTTCCCCACTAAAATATACCATGAACTTCTTCCATACCAAATGTAATTTGATAGATTTTTCAAACATGCAGTTTGACCTCAAAACTCCACCAACTAATCCTTGTATCCACCTTTTCAATTTTCACATAGGCATGGGTTTGTGAAATATACATTGAGTGTCTTATTTTATTTCCATGTGGGCACATACCTCCACATCAATGCGCAGTTGTGTGTTTTAAGACCTTCACTTTATTCATTATGCCTCTACATGGATGTCTTATTATTTTAAAACTTTGATTTTTAATATGACCTAGCTAAAGCATTTTATTCATTCACCCCTACACGTGAAAATGCCAATGCTTTCTTCTTATAGAGTTTTGTGAAGTTAGTAGGCAATTTACAACTCACATTTTCAAGTAACACTTTTGGTAGGTGCAATTCTATCGAGATAGGTTGCCGGGAATGGGAACTTGGGAAACAATTTTGTAATATGCAAAATTAGAATTGCTCTCAAAATCTATGCCACTTTAAATACTTTTGTAATATAAATATCATTCTCAAGTTTATATAATCTTCCCAACCTTATTTAGATCATAAAAACATAAAGTTGTTAATCATTAGTTGAAACAAAGATCTCATAGGGTTTAAACAAAATGAACATGAGATTAGGGTTTTTATAATCTTGATTGGATAAGCAGATCTTTGGATGATTCAGGTGAACACATTTGTAGATATGAGGCAACAATTAAACATTCAACCATTAATATCTCGATAAGGGCATAAATTACTCAGTGAAATTTTGGGCACTAACACTGGCACTCACTAGGGTATGTATACCCCTTGTAAGTATGCAAATAACCTAAGAAAACAATACCATTTACTAATCCATTGGACCACAGAGTCAAAACTTTAGAAATTTCATAACAGACACCCACAAAAACTCAACTAGAAAAGAGAGAAATAACAAAAATAGATCAAGAAGATCTAAAAATGAACACACAAAATAAATAAATAAAAGGAACTATAAAAACAAGGCCCAGCATAGATGGAAAACAAATAATAAAACAACAAAACTATAGACTATACAATATTGTACATAGTCATGGACTCATTTTAGAAAAAAATTCAGATATCTTCCATTAACTATCAGCTCTAGTATGTTGCCATCCCTTAATTTCTTTAACTTTTCCAATAGCTTGGTGGCTAAGATGAGGTTAATAAATCTTTTTTTTTGCTTGAAAAGTTTGTTACAAAGCTATATTGGGATGATGTGATAAAACAAATCCTTCCTGTATGTCTTCAAATTTTGATAATACCAAACCAAACAATCTTGGTACTTCATCATTAGTATGCAAACTTATTTCTTGGCTAAAATCAAGTGAATACTAAGAAAGAGTGCCTCATACTTAGCAATATCATTCATGTACTCAAAGGATAGCTCAAAATAGAACATAAAACATTTTGTATTAAAGGTGTAAAAGACAACCCCAAGTTTATTTCCTAGATTGTAGTAAGTCTCATCAAATGAAACTCTTCAAACTTCACCTTCATTGCCAAACCCAACATTGATAACAATACTTTTCTCAATAACTTCCACATTCCCAATGAAGTTACCCAGTTCTACATCCATATACGATAACTCATTTAGAGCATGTTTTGGATCTTCTAGTACATGGAACATCTTAGGCTCTCTATGAACCCTGATAATCTTACCCTCTAATGGAATGGTTTTATAAGAAAGGTTGATTTTTACACTTCCAACCATACTATAGCCCATTTTTGTGACAATAACATCCCCCACTCAAGCATGTAGTCCACAACTACCACATCCATATTTAAACATTTACCATGATGCACAACCAACTGCGCTTCCAACCCTTTAACTTGTTCCAACAATTGACACCTATTATGAATCCATGGCATAATACTTGCCAAAGGCAAATGTATTTTAACTCCAAGTTCATTTAGGACACCCAAGGGCATCAAGTTAAAGGAGGCTACATAATCAAACATGTAGTTATGAATAATCAAACCAATGATCAGTAGGGTTGTGTAAAATGGATCCACATTTAGTTGAGTTTATTCCAATGTAGTCCCCAAATAAACCTCTAGTTTTTTTTCAATAATATCATCTAACTCTTCATCATCTTTGGAGAGTCTTGGGGGTGAATTCATTTCATTTGGAACTGTTCTCTCACCAAATTCCAAATATTCAAATGCCCTCTTCATATGTTTAGGTATTTGTAATAATTGAATAAGTGGCATGATGATTTTCAATTGACTAAAAATTTGGCCATATCACACATGCTATACTGAAAAAGAAGAGTATTTAGAAGAAGCGTGACAACACCTTCAACTAGAATACAATCACTTAAAGTCTGAAGTAAAATAGGCTAGGATAATTTTGCATGTTTAATAGCAGTTTTCAACGATGGATTTGGTCAAACATCACTCACACCCTTAAGAATACTAGATAATAAAGGTATTTTATTCTCACTAGAGCACCTCTTGGTTTAACAATTTGGGAAACAGCTTCTAACTTAGAAGAATTAAGGACTATTGTAGTTTTCTTAACTTCCTTACTTGCACCCCCTACCTTTGGATTTGTAAGGGTAGTGTCTTGAGGAGAAACACCTTTTTACTTGCTTCTCAAACTATATTATTTCTCTTGGGAAACTATTATATTAATTAGCAACTGCCTATCCTCAACTAAAAGAATTCACCCATCATATTTCTTAATCATCATCGATCATGAAAATTTGAAATCACGATTGGGTAATTTATATGCTTGTGTCATGTTAACATCACAAAAAATATCATAAGTTAGGACACATACCTTTTGTACTACACTCCAAAACTGATCAATAGTGGTAACACTCAATAATTCTATGGAGACAGATAATTTGCTTCAAGAGACTTGATAATTTAACATCAAAATCTCATCATCATTAGATGCAAATTTAGGTTCTTCTTCATCTTCATCAATTCATTCAGTAGTATCAAATGGAGGATGGGGAAGGAAGCCTTTATCACACCAATCAATGTCAAGGTCACAATTTACAACATTCACATTGACATTTAATAGATCAAAAACTTCCTTTCTAACTCCTCTATTCTGATTCCTATCAGTGATTTCATCATGTGCAGGCCTCTTCCCTCCGTCATTATCTCTAATGTGGGAAGGGGGTCTCCCTTGTACTTGATTCTGATTCTGAGTTCTATCCTAACTTGTAGACCAATGAGGTAACCCCTTCTCATCGATATCTAGGTTTTAGGACATCTCCTTGATAGTGGAGGCCAAAGTTTTCATAGTCTCCACAAGGTTGGCTACCTTAGTGGACTGCATTTTTTAGGATTAACTAACTTCACATCAATCCATTTGTTTAAATTTTTACCCATAGACTTTATATTGTTTTCAATTTGGATGGCCATATTGAATTCCAATCTCACGTTTGTAGGTGCCTTTTCCCTCAAGTAGTATGCAACCTTGTCAAATGCATCACAATATTTAATCAGATAAGTTATATCACTAGGCCTGATATTTTTAGGCAGCCTCATCATAGTCTTGTTGAACCTTATATTAAAACCCTAAACACATTCATTATGTTTCATCTTAATGTTTTTAAATTTTGCCAAAAAAAACTTAGAATCAATCCTATCACCATACTGAATTTTGAAAACATTCTTCATTTCTTTGAATGAATCAATGCATCCATGAGGAAGGGAATTAAACCACTCATGAGTGTCTTCTTCCATCATGTGCACAATTAACTTAGTGTAAACATACTCATGCTTCAACCCATAATCCACAATGATAATGTGAAAAGACCTTAAATGTTGATCAACAGAAATTGCATTATTCCCTTGAAACTTAGGGAGTCAATTTCTTACTTCATTTAGGAATTCATTAGGGTAACCCTCTATTTTATCAAAGTTAATTGGTCTAAACCTGGGAATCCTTAATACATGATGTTCATTCTCATTTTGATCCCTATGCCTCATGACTGGTTCAATGGTGGGTTCAAGATCAGATGGCAAAGGGTTGTGAGGGGGTTAGAAAGGTGGACTTGGTGAATCAAATGTAGGAGGAGACTCAACTAGTTTTGAAGGCGCTAGGTAATAAATTGGATGATTTTTTTTTGAATTATCATAAGAACTATGATAATCTTAAATAATAGAAAGTTCAACAAATAAAAGTTTAGGTGTACCAAAATATTGACAGTCCAAACACTCTTTTGTTGTTGAACTTTGTCCTTTAATTGGCCTCCAAACTTGTCTGCTTCTTTTATGAATACTTAAGGGTGAGATGAGCTACTTTGACGAGTCATATTTGAAGGATGATCTCAATCCTTCCATCTTTACAAACAAGAAAACACTTAAAGCTGAATTTAAGGTTTATTAAAAACAGGCACTGATCTTCTTTGAAACTAGATAATATATTAGAGTTGCCACTAGAAGCAAACTTATAGAATAGAACAATTAACAAACTTGTTGTGATACATACTAAAATTACACTTTGCTGAATTCAATGATGAGATAATGAAACAAAGATATTGAAAATTCAAATTTATGTTCAAAAGAGGAAACCGCCTTAAAACATGACAAATTTAAAGCTCCTTCCAATAATTCAACGGATGTCAATTTACCAAATCTTTCAAGTCCCTAGCAATGGTGCCAACAAAGTGTTACATAGTTGTTGGCCCAAAGTAGTAAATCAATAAATAATAGGCAGAGAACTTTTAAAACCTAAACTTATACAACTCTCCGCAAAAGTCCCCAGTAACACAAGTGACCAGGATTTGAGTTTAATCTCAAGTAATAGCATCAGCAGAGTGTTGGTTCACAGTTATACACCTCTTTTTGGCTGTCAAATTCCATCTTTTTTTCTTACAAAATAGTTTCATTCCCAAGAATTTCCAAACTAGATATAATACGATATTAAGAAGAGGGGAGGAAATAAATCGTAATGGGAATAGTTTCCATGGAATTTCCATCTCCAATAGTCATGGTGTGTTGGCCACCTACCAAAATCTTGTAACCTGCGTTGTCAACCACACCCAAGATGTCACAAACATTAAATTTCATGGTAGAAACTTCACTCCTTCCAACCTTTACAAACTATCTTTAGAATGCTACCAGTTGTTTCACAGGAGCTCCACCCAACCCCTTTGGAGTTATAGCATATAGCAGAACTACTTCACTACCATCTCTGGTTCCATTGTTCTTTACTTCAATTTGTACTAAAAAATTCCAACTCCTTACATACCTGATTGGAATATGAATCCTCTAAGCAAATAGAAGTACAGTTAGATATGAGTTCCCTTAAATATTAAATCAAAGAATAGAATTTTTGTCCTTTAGGCAACTTCGATCTGAAGATCCTTAAAGATTGAGCTTTGATAGAATATATGAAACTAGTGTAACTAAGTCCATATCCAAATGGATACACTGTGGTTCCTGTGTAAAATCTGTAACTTTGCCCTAAATATTCTATTATTAGATTTCCTCTCATGTGCATGTCTATCGTAGTAATGATCTCTACATACCATATGTGACCATGACGATACTAGGAACCCATTTTTCTTGGCAACGGTGTGCTCTTGTATCCCCACTAAGCACTCTTCCAAATTCCACGATAACGGAAGAAGGCCGATTTTTGTAGTTCCTTAGAAGATGCCTTTGCATGGGCTGTCAATGTTGCATCTTTCATTGTTCATATGCAACACCTAGAGTGTTCATCCTTCTCAAGATACCATCTGACCAATTTATGATGTGCGTGTCCTTTATGCCAACTGAGCATTTGAATTGTTGCGTACACTACCTATTTTATGGCGGATCTCAGAATTCCATCTGCAAACTGCTAGTTGCAATACGTAAAATTGCATCTGCCTTCCAAACTTTCGTCGACCCTTTTGCCTTTGCTGCATTGGCCTACAAAACTGGGGAATTTACACGCAATCTGCAAATTAGCAAACTTTCTCCACGACTTGCTTTTTATGCCATCATTCCCGCTATCCTCCTTTGTTATCCTTTCTTATGGATTCTGGGGTTGGGCAAGCAATTTGAAAGTTGTAATTTTCAAAACTTGCTTTTTCACATTGCTTTCCTCACAGAAATCCCCGTCAGACTTTTACTCTTCAATCGCAATTTGCAAGAATTATAATAAATCCCCAAAACTCTGCCGGAACTTTACATACAATTTGCAATTCTGTCAAACTTTCATAATTCCGCCTCCACCTTTTCAATTTCCACATAGGCATGGGTTTTGAAAACATACATTGAGTATCTTCCTTTCTTTCCCCGTGGGCACATACCTCCATGTCGACATTGCCCATGACGTGCTCTAAAATTTTGTTTTGGTTTGTTGATCTAGAAGTCCAACTAGGTTCATTTAGTTTAATAAGAATATTTTCCAAAATCTTACGAATTTGTAGTACACATGGCAACATGAGGAAAAATCAAGTCCATGACGAGAAAAAATAGGGTATTTTCCACATAGCTATTTGCAAAATAATAGTAGACTTTCAATTTGAGTAGTGATGGATTAAAATGTACCTCGAAATTGTTCCAACATTATAAGCTTTAAAGCTAAATTGCAATGCCTTATTGCATTGATTGAATAGTAAGATATCTAGCATTGCATGTGTACTTGTGGTGCCCTTCAACAAATTTCTTCATATTGTCATCATATATTGGAAAAAAAACCTCTCCAAAGAGACCAATTAATCTAGAGCGACCATCTAAGATGAATGATTTTGGAAAGACCTCAAATCCTCAAGATTGAGAAGTATTTTCTTTCCAACCCATCAAATTACTTTTGTTAAGAGAAGCCATAAAAAATTGAAAGGACTGTGGTGTTCAGCGTGTCATGTTCCATGGGAATCTGCAATATATATCTCAAGGTATAATAGAGAGAATTGAAATGCTTGATGCTATTGATATCATTGGCTCTAGAGGCTTTGGCATGGTCTAAAAATCGGTCATGGATGGTGATAGTACATTTGTAGTCAAGAAAATTCAAAGTAATAATTTAATATCAGATTGGTTGTTTGAAAAAGAGCATTAGATATTATGAAGTATCAAACATAGTAACTTTGTGAGTTTGTGACGTTATTGTAATTATTTCTCAAGTAAAATTGAGATCTATGACTTAGACCATGCCTTAGGTAAAAACCATATGACCACAATTTTAACAAGTGTCTAAATAGTTATTCAGGGACTCGTTGATGTAGAAAAAATAGGCCAACCTTCCAGGTGCCATAACTTTTGACTCATAACATTGTTTGAGTTCTTTCACGTGCCAAAACGACTGTATCGAAAAGGTTGTTGTTTTCCTAGGCATTCCATCGGCCTAACAATGTTTTTGATATTTTTGGAGGCCGTACATGAACATATGAGAGTCTAAAAGTGTGATTTAATGATTTTTTCAAGTTTTTTCTATTTTTAGAACTGGGCATCAACTTCAATTGAATTTTGTCCCATAGTCTGATTATAGTGTTTAGGATATTTCAGGAGATTTTTTGGGCTATTTCGGGAGTTTTTAAAAATAGGGTTTTTTTTTTTTTTAGTTTAAAAAATAAATAAAATTTGCATGTAAATTCTAATTTTTGAGTTGAGGCTTATTTAAGCATGGTGTGGGCTTGTAATTATTTTAAGCAATCAATATGAATCAATTCTGAGTATTGTTTCAAGATCTTGGCTTATTGGTAATTTTCTTATTCTTGATAGTTTTTGGTTTCATTATCTGGTATCAGAGCAAGTTTAAATGTTGAAGAGAAGAATGGTAAGAGGATGTGAAGGTATGGCATAGATGAACTAGACTATACAAAAACTTCAAAGACAAGTTCAAGAATTAATAAAGGTTATTAGCAATCAAGCAAAGAGACAAGGTGGTGATGAGGAAGACACAGACCATGATGAAAAAATTCAGCAAGAAGAACAACAAGAGCATCCACCATTGATGGAAGAGAGGATGGTTCAAGCTTTAGAAAAAAGAAATGAAGGAATCAAGGTTGATGTTCCATATTATGGAGGTAGTTTAAAACTAGAGGATTTGATAGATTTGATGAATAGCATGGAGAAGTTCTTCGAGTTGAAGACTTTGAGAGAAGACAAGAAGGTAAAGTTTGTATGCATGAAATTGAAAGGTCATGCAATGATTTAGTGGGATCACCTACAGAAAGAGAGATAGAGAAAAGGTAAAGAGAAGATTAGTTCATGGAAAAAGATGGAGAAGAAGCTGAGGGAGAAATTTCTTTTTGTGGATTATGCACAAAACCTATACAGAAGATTTTAAAATTTAAGACAAAAATATCATAGTATAAAAGGGTATATAGAGGAATTTTACAAGCTTTCCATACGAGTGGAGCATGATGAGATAGAAGAGTAGATGGCTGCAAGGTATGTGGTTTTAAATTTTCTATTCAAGATGAATTAAGCATGCATAGAATACTTAACATGGAGGAGGCTTATCAATTAGCTTTGGAGGTAGAAGAAAAATAAAATAGATAAAATTTCAGAAGGACATATATTGGTCCAAGAAGAGGTGGATCCCCTCTAATAAGGGGACAAGGTTGGTTTAATACCACTAGAGGTGGCTTTAATGCCAATAAAGGTGAATCATCATGTGTTACAAAAAGACAAGATGATAATGGGAAAGGGTTTCAATACCAACAAAGAGGAAGATGATTTTAGAGAGGACAAGGTTACAATGGTGCTAGAAGATGGTTTCTGAATCAACACAGATTTTATGTCTATTATAGATGTGGAGAAGAAGGGTATAGAGCATTTGAGTATCCAAATTATCAAGATCAAGAAAGGAGGCAAGAATATCATCCAAGAGTAAATCTAGTTGAGGTTGAAATAGAAGAGCAAAATACTAAAGTCACACTAGCTGATGTTGGAGAGAATCTCATGATGAAAAGAACCATGATCGCTCCAAGGAAGGATCAAGTGCAAAATAAAGAAGGTGGTGATGCATGGCTACGATCAAATATTTTTTGAACAAGATGTACTTCAAGTGGAAAGGTATGCAAAGTAATTATTGATGGTGGTAGTTGTAAAAAAATGGTTTCTAAAGAAATGCTTGAGAAACTAAATATGTAATGTCAAAAGCATCTTAACCCTTATTGGATTTCATGGTTTAAGAAAGGGAATGAGGTTACAATAGATAAAAGGTGCTTAATTAAGTTTTGTATAGGAAAAACTTATAATGATGAAATATGGTGTGATGTTATTCCGATGGATGCATGTCATGTGTTATTAGGGAGACTGTGGCAATTTGATAGAAAAGTAGTTCATGATGGAGCAAAGAACACATACACTTTTTGGAAAGGTGGTACAAAGGTAGTTTTGTTACCTCTTGAAGAGGAAGAGAAGACAAAAATCATGTTATGTACTAAAGAATTTATCCAAAATATGAAGGTAGTAGGTTGTTGTTATGGACTAGTAGCAAAGAATGAAGAAACATCAATGGTGCCAATACCAATAGAAGTAGCAAGAGTGTTGAAATAATATATAGATATTATACCTGATGAGTTACCAAATGGTTTACTAGCAAAGAGACATATTTAACATCACATTTATTTGATTCCAAAATTAGCTTTACCCATCAAGCAGCTTATAGGATGAGTCCAACAGAACATGCAGAATTAAATAAACAAGGTACTGAATTGCTAAGGAAGAAAGTGATAAGGGAGAGTATGAGTCCATGTGAAACACCATCATTGCTAACTCCAAAGAAAGATGGAGGATGGATAATGTGTGTGGATAGTATAATAATTAATAAAATTACAATAAAATATAGGTTTCCTATACCTCGTATAGATGATATGATGGGCATGTTTATAAGAGAAAAATATTTTAAAAATATTGATCTAAGGAGTCGCTATTATTAGATTTGAATTCATGAAGGAGATGGGAGACAAACTACATTCAAGACTAGGGATGGATTATATGAGTGAATGGTGATGTCATTCAGATTGTCTAATGCACCTAGCACATTTATGAAGGTGATGAATACAATACTATGAGAATATATTGGTAAGTTTGTGGTTATTTATTTTGATGATATTTTGATATTCAATAAGAGTAAAGAAGAACACTTCCAACATTTGAGAATGGTAATGGATTTGTTAAGAAAGGAGAATTCGTATGCAAATCTGAAGAGTGTAGGTTTATACATAATAGTTTGGTATTTTTAGGATTTGTAGTTTCAACAGATGTTGTGAAAATGGATGAAGAAAAGATAAAGACAATTGTTGAGTGGCATATTCCAAAAAGTATTACAGAGGTAAGAATTTTCCATGGTTTAGGGACTTTTTACATAAAGTTTATTAAAAAAAATAGTAGTATTGTGGCACCAATAATAGATTGCATGAGAGGGAAGGAATTTGTATGAACTAGTGCAGCCATAGAAAGCTTTGATATTTTAAAGAAGAAGATTACAGAAAGACCAATTTTAGCATTACTAAATTCTAACAAAGTGTTTGAGGTTGATTGTGATGCTTCATTTGTGGGAATTGGTGCTGTGCTAAGTCAAGAAGGAAAGCTAATAGCATATTTTAGTGAGAAATTGAATGAGGTAAGAACAAAGTATTCTACTTATGATGTTGAACTTTATGCAATTGTATAGGCATTAAGACATTTGAAGCATTATCTGGTGTCTAAAGAGTTTATAATATTTATAGATCATGAAGATTTGAAGTATGTGAATACACAAAAAAAGTTGAATATTAGGAATACAAAGTAGGTTTCTTTCTTATAGGGGTACACTTTTGTGTTGAAACATAAATCAAGAAAATAGAATTAGGCAGTTGATGCATTAAGCAAGAGGGTAGCATTATTAGCTACTATGGTGAGTAAAATAGTTGGATTTGAAGCTAGATTTTTACTATAACTCTCGAATAAATATACAAGTGATTTTTCCATTTTCACATTGCACTATTGAATCTTGTTGATAATGACTAGTGAAAAGGTTATTTTCTAGCATATCAATCTATGGTCACTTACCAATGCATAGAAAGATGATGTTTTAGGTCTCTGTTAGCATTATTTACTAAGTGTATAAATGTCCTAGAAGTGGTATATGTATATTCTATCTATAGAATCATTCATCACCCTCCTAAACATCCAATACCTTCCTAAATCTAACTTATGAAATACTAATGCAGAAATGTTTTTGTTATGACTTCATGTGAAACACACTTGTTTATATTTAAGTAGTGGTTTCATTATTAAGAGGATATAAAATATTGGTGCATCACCACTTGTTTTCCTATTTGTTTTCCTTCTCTCTTTTCATTCACAATTGTTAGTTTAGAAAGAGATTTAAGGTGCATCAAGGGGAGCTAGCCCCTCATCTAGAGATTCACCTCAATAGAATTGTCACCCATGACAAGAGAGATGATTCCATTGTGTTTCTTGGATGAGGAAAATTGAGCATTTCCTCAAGGGTGAAAATCCAAGCATCAACAATTTTTGGCATGCCCGGTGGGACATCTAAGTTGTAGAAGATTGGTGTTAATCTTGACATGGTTATAGAAAAAGAAGCATTTATATTCAGTACCCAGTGACTCCATTGATTAATTAAAGTATTTAGCTGATGATCAGTCCTTCTTTTCATGCCAAAGGTTACCACTAGGTTTAATACTAAAGGTTTACCCTTTGAGTTTGTGGAATTAGCTCCATATTCCACCAAAAAGTCTGGATTTGTAAACACTCATCCTTACAAAAGAGGTTTTGTGTTCAAAGCTTCCAGGTTTATATTGAATTATATTAATAACATCCATATTAATATTACCAATATGCCTATAAGACAACCTTTTGTGCCTTTTTTTGGGGCATCTCCTTTGTAGATTTCCCAATATGATCAAATCCCAGGAGCTACTCTCAAAAGTGTCCCATATTTTAGTGGGGATGGTCCTATTACTTCCATTGAGCATATTAGGAACATATAAAACTTTTGTAATATCCATAAAATAATTCAAGAAAATGTATCCATTAGGTTGTTAGCCTTATCTTTTAAAGGAAAAGTTTTGGACTAGTTTGGGACCCTACCTGTAAATTCTACTGGCTCATGGGATGAGTTGGGGACCCTATTGACTGATAAATTTGGGGAAAAGAGTGATCAATTATATCTAGATAATAAATTGAACACAATAAATAGGGAACCACATGAATTCATACAAAATTTCAATACTAGGTTTCAAAAACATTGGGATAGAATCCCAATTCTTGTAAGGCCAACTGCAAATTATGCATTTTTGTACTACTTGAAAACATTAAATAGTGACATTGCTATGATGATTTCATCTATGGGTGGAAACAAATTTCATACTACATATGAAATATCCATAAATGCTAATAATTTTCTTATCCATTTTAGAAAGATAGCTCTTAGATCTCTAATGCCACTATTCCCTGATTTGCATCCTCCTAGTCAAAGTGCATTGCCTACTTTAACTCCATTGCCTGGTCAAGAAAAATATGCCATTGCCCCTACTAATGAAATGAATGAAGTCAAAATTCTATTTGAAAGTATTAATAAATAATTGGCTTTACTCAAAATGTAATAATCCCAAAGCTATAGGCCTTATTAGTCCTACAACTAGTTTGGACAAACAAACATACCTCTTTTTTAGGGCAATAATCAAGGACAAGGCCAAATCACCCATGTCAAGCCTTATAAAATTTATAATCCTAATTATCCCTCATCCTAAAAATCCCTTGTTCCCAATCAAAATAATTTGGTCCAGGAATAACCCAATTACCCTTCTTTTAGCAAGGTCAAGAATAGGTTGATTATGCCAATGAGATGCAAAATCAAGGCATGACTACACAAGGTAATCAAACATCTCAATTTTCAAAATTTAAGATGTAAACTTAATTTGGGATGGATATTATGTAGGTGTTTTATTATTATTCCAATCTAATGAATCATTTTGAGGGTGAGTTTTGTGCCATTAATTATGTGGGGAATACAAGCAATCAAAATGCTAGTGTGGCTACCAACACTAGATCAAAGAAAAGGGTAGTTGAAGAAGTTCAAGGAACCAATCGATGTTCTATTTTTACTCCTACATCATATAAAATGAGAGGAGAGCCTAATATATCTCCTAAAGTATAATAAAATCATAGGATTCCAAATTTTAAGACAACTGCTATAACCCTAGCTCCACAAGCTACATCACAAGGTGCGAATGTTCATAAAGAGAACCCTAAGGTAAGTAATCCTTCCATTAATGTTGTGGATAAGATGAATAAGATTCATATTAACATATAATTATGGGATTATCTAGTATTACCAGGGTAAAAATATATAATCCAAAAGGAATTGCATGGACTGGGTACACAAGTTGGCCCATCTAGAAGTGACAATGTATTTTTGGTCAATGAAACTCAATATATAGATGGTCAAGTGAAGAAAGATGAGAAGACTGATATTTTATACCTATAATTAATTATTAGTGATTTATTGGTTCATAATTTCATCATAGACAGTGGAACAAGCACATCAATTATGCCCAAATGCATAGCAGATAAGCTAGACATCAAATATGAGCCAGTGAATAAAGGAGTTTTGTAATTAGACAGATCACCAACTAAGACTTTGGGGATTGTGAAAGGTTTGAAATTGATCCTTCATGATTTTCCTACATTTTAAATTCCTCATGATGTGGTAGTAGCATATTTACCTCCTTATTTTTCTCTTTTCTTGTCAAGAGACTTTACATCTAAGATAGGTGGGTACTTGGAAGCTAACTGGTCCTACATGGTGTTTAGAACAGAATATGACACTAAAGAGAAGATTGAGTCAAAACCAATTCATATATATCACTTAGAACCATATTCACCTAAGGTATAAAATGTTAACTATGATTTCATTGATGAAGAGGAGTTTCACATTGATTAATACCCATCATCTTCTCTTGAAGGAGTTTCTGATTTGTTCCTAGATGAGTTGGGAGATGACAACTATGTACATGATCCTTAAAATTTTATTGAGGAATATGGTCTTAGATTATATTATATGTATGAGAAATATTATTTCATTCCTAATTTGATGAAGTCAAATGAATATGTGAATGGCTTGTGGCAACTCTTCTTTGATGGGTCTAAAAGCAAGATTGGGGAAGGTGGTGGAGCTATGTTGGTTTCACCTTCAAAGGAGAGGTACTTTTTAGCTTTTAGATTTTAATTATCTTGTAATTATAATTTATATGAATATGAGGCCCTCATTCATGGCCTAGAATGTGTAAGGAAAAGAGGTCTCAAAGAATTGCAAGTGTTTGGTGATAGCGAGCTTGTTGTCAATCAAGTTAGAGGGTAGAATTTAACCAATAAATCCTTGCTCAAGTATTATAATCATAGAGTTTGGGACTTTGTAGAAGATTTCATGGAATTTAACATCACTTCTATCTCAATAGAAGATAAAAAACATGTTGATAGTCTAGCAGTGATTAGAGCTCAGTTTGATGTTCTAAAAGGCATAAGAGAAGACAAGAATCAACCTCATCTAAAGGTGATTGTGAGACCTTCTATACCAGACAATGTCACCAATTGGCAAGTGTTTAATAATGACCAGTAAATAACATGTTTCCTATAGGAAGAAGCTAAGTTCTCTATAAATAATTAGTCTAAGCTTCAATAGTAATATGGAGGGTAGATTGTCTAGTTGAAGTCTAACAAGATTCCCAAAGGCCTAGTGACTCTTGAAAGCATATTCAATGAGGATGACCATCTCAAGATGGATAAGGTAAGCATGTAAACCAATAAAAATAACTATGAAAAGTTTGAGATCTTTAAATATATGTTAATTTCTCTTGGGAAGGTATGTACTAATCAAGAGAAGCATGATTTCTTTGAACTATGCAAGGAGTTTAGTGATATTTTTGCATGGGAATATAGTGATTTGAAGGGTTTTGATCCAAGCTTGGCTCAATATACCATAGAGTTAGATGAAAATTACAAAACCATAAAATAAATACAAAGGCCAATCAATCTCAAGATCGAACCACTCATGAAGAAAGATCTTACTAAGTTGATTGAATACAAAATCATTTTTCCTATCAAGCATTCTTCCTGGTTGGCCAATTTAGTCCCTTTTAGGAATAAAAATAAAGAGATTAGGTTGTGTGTAGACTTTAGGGACTTAAACAGAGTGTATTTGAGAGATCATTACCTTCTCCCTTCTATGGAACAAATTCTACAAGTGGTGGCAGGCAGTGATAGGTTTTCTCTCTTAGATGGTTATTCTGGGTACAATCAGATTCTGGTGAAAGAAAGTGACCAATATAAAATAGAATTCACCACCAAATGGGGCACATATACCTATAGTAAAATTCCATTTATATTTTCAAATTATGGAGCTAATTTTGAATATGGAATGGATATGGCTTTCTAAGGACTAATCAATGACATTGTACTGGTATATCTTGATGATGTGATAGTTTTCTTCAAGGAAGCAAAGGATCACTTAAAGCACCTGAGGCAGATTTTTGAGAGGTGTAGAGAGTTTGGGATCTCTATAAACCTAAATAAGTGTGTTTTTACTATTCATGAAGGTAAACTCTTAGGCCACATTATTTCCAAGAAAGGTCTATCCATTGATCCGGAAAGGGTAAGTGCCATCATGGCATTATCTTTACCTAAACATAAGAAGGGTCTACAAAGATTATTTGGTAAGATAAATTTAATTAGGAGGTTCATTCCTAATTTTTCTAACCTGGTTAAGCCCTTGACATCTATGCTGAGGAAAGATGAGATATTCACTTGGTTAGGAAGGAGAAAATAAAGTTTTGAAGAGATCAAGCAAGCCATTGCCTAGGCCCCTACTCTTGAAAGTTCAAACTTATCCAAGGAATTTAATTTGTATACTTATGGGAATGAAGAGATAATATCTACCATGCTCACTCAAGATAATGAGGAAAATTTGGAACAACCTATTACCTTTTTCAATCAAGGTCTAAAAGGTTATGAGACAATATATACATATATTGAGAAACAAGTGCTTTCAGTCATAAGGAGTTTGAAGAAGTTTAATAATATGTTGTCTAAAAACAAGGTTCATATTTTTGTGCCTCATCCTGGTGTGAAAGACTTTTTGTTGAGAAAATATTTGAATGATAAAAAGGCAGGGTGGATCACCAAAGTGATAGAGTATGATGCGGAGATCAAAACAACCAAGCTAGTGAAGGGAAAAGGACTATGTGAACATCTTTATTTAGACTTGAAGGAGCAAAGGGAGGTTATTTCAAAACTTCATGTTGATCCTAAAATAAATGTATCTTTAGCCACAAGGATATGGACACAAGACATGATTCATTTCCTAGAAACCAATGAGTGTTTGCAAGGTCTTGATAGGGTCAAGAGAAGGTACTTTAAGCTACAATCCATTCTTGATGTACTAGTTGATGGAGTGATAATTAGAAAGGATTTTTCAAGTGTGATTTTAATTTGCATTGATTCAGACTAGATTGACAAAGTGTTGCATGACATTCATGATGGACCAGCTAGTAGTCACTTTGCTCCAAGAACCATAGATGCTAAGATTATGAGTGTTGGATACTTCTGGCCTAGCTTGTTCAAGGAAACCAATGCTTGGGTAAGGAAATGCCAAAAGTGTGCTATTTTTGATAGTAATCAAAAGCTATCTATCTTTCCCATTCATCCAATCTAGGTTAAGCAACCCTTCATGTAATGGGGATTGGATTTCATAGGTCTGATCAATCCTCCTAGTGCTGGCCTCAAATAGTTGTTGACTACCACTGATTACTTCACGAGATGGGTTGATGTTGTAGCTTTGAAAGAGGCCAATGAAAGTTTATCCTTGATTTCTATGAAGGCATAGTAACTATATTTGGAGCTCCCTCAATAATCATCTCAGATAATGCATTGGCCTTTCTAGGAGCAAGGACAAGTGAATGGGCTTTGAAGCATGGCATCTACCTTAACACCTATTCTAATTACTATCCTAAGGCAAATGGACTATTTGAGTCCACAAACAAGAATTTGATTAGGATCATCAAGAGAAGAATGGAGGAGAATCAAATGACTTGGCACACCAAGTTGAAGATAACCCTTTGGGATGATAGGATCACCCCAAAGATAACAATTGGTAACTCACCATACACACTTGTGTATGGAATGGAGGCTAAGATTCATATCTCACTTGAGTTACTAGATTTAGACCCCACCTATCAGCTACAATTGATGGAGAATGACATCATGGAGGTCAGATGATGTGAGTTGATAGAGCTTGAGGAAACAAGAGATCAAGCTATGCACATCATGACTACTCACCAATAGAAAACAAAGAAGTATTTTGATAGGAATTCCATGCCAAGGAACTTTAAAGAAGGGGACATTATTCTAAAATGGGATAACAATACGACCAAGCCTAGAAAACACACATAGTTTGTTGCTATGTGGAGTGACTCATATGTAATCACATAGTGCAAATAATATAATGCTCTCCAATTCTCAAAGTTGGATGGAGAGGAACTACATATCCTAGTTAATGGGATATATCTGAAGCATTATTATTGATGGTTCTATTGTTTCTAATATACATAATTTCTTACTTTCTTTGTGTTCTCTAAGTGTTTAGGCACATATGTGAGTTTGTTTTTATTTGGTTTTGTGTTGTCTTTGATTGGTCTTGACTGTTGTTGTGTGGTGTGTTTTCTTGTGTTTCGATAAAGTCCTTTTTAGTCATTTTCAAGAAATCCATTGATTCCAATCCCAATAGACTATAAGGCTATTGGTTTGGTTAATATAGTAGGCATACTACCCATGTGAGTCACCAATTTTTCAACCAAATTTTGGCCTTTCAGGACAAAATTAGGCACCCCTATCCATTCAGTCACCTGTCCATGTCTTTGGTTGGACTTAGTAATGAAGTTTCATTTGAGAGAGGTATCCTGTATAAAACCCATAGCGAATGCATAAGTCTTTCCTTCAAATAGTTTATTTTTGTAATTTGCTAAGCCTTCAGGTCTTTTATTTTGAATAAGTGTTCAAATTATTTTGGGTTTTATTCAAAAAAGATTTCTTTTGGGTTTTCTTCAAGTGTTCCTTTCAGAGGTTTTATCAAATTATTTTGGATTTTTTGTTAGAAGCTTTTCCCTTAGGAAAAGTGTTTTCTTTTAGACAAATTATCTGCACAAATTTTTTGAAGGTCCATGATAGTTTTTCTGAAAGATATCTTTCAAAGCTAAAAAAAACACTTGCCTTTTAGAAGGGTACAATTGAAACTTTCCCAAAAGGATTTTTATTTGGAAAGTGGACACTTGTAATTTTATCGAAGGGTAGGTGACAACTCTTCTAGAGGACTCCTTCACGCCAAAAAGGACATTTTTAAAATTCTTAAGGGTATGTTCATCTTTCCAAAGGGTACATTGGCAACTTTCCCAAAAGGCATTTTTATTTAGAAAGTGGACACTTGACTTTTCGAAGGGCACTTAATAGAAAATTGAAGGAAAGAATTGTTTCAGACATTTTATCTGAAAGAACTATTTTGAAGGTCCAAATAATTCTTCCAAAAGGTCACTTCCATTTCCAAAGGGTACTTCACAGAAAGTCTAAAGGATTATTTTAGAGAAAAGGTGGACCATTTCATATTTTTGAAGGACCTATACCAAAAGCTCAAAGGACCATTTCAAAATCCTGAAGGGTATGTTTCTTTTTCCGAAGGGTATCCGCAGGAAGGCTGAAGAGAAAGAGACCATTCCGAGAAGCTGAAGGGTTCTTTCAAAAATATTGAAGGGCAATTTGCAAAGGAAATAATTTCTTCAAACTTTTTATTTGAAGGAAGTTTGAGTGGCCTAAAAGACCGAATTCTTTCAGAATTTTTATCTGAAGAAATGGTCTGAGAGGAAGATTCTGAAGATAAGATTTCCTTTAGAATTTTTATCCGAAGGAAAATGTAATGAAATTACTTCAAGAATTAAGTATAATAGAAGAATTATATCCAAATATGACTGAAATATATCCAAATATATGATAATAGATAAGCCACATCGAGGGGGTAACCTCCACAAGCTTCAATAAGAGTAGAATTCACAATATGATGATAAATAATTACCCACTACCTCCTATATATAGTCTATCTAGGCCATGGTTACTCCATAGGCTGACCTACTAATCAAAAGAAAGCATAGATAAATGTAATATAACATCAAAGAGGGATAAGTAAGCCACAAGTCAGTTAATACTATCTTTATACATATGATAGGTTAGGGGCGTAGCATGCCCTTCCCCTTCAAACCAACATTGTCCTCAACATTGAACAACTCTGGTTGTTGTTGCAGAAAATCTTCACCTTCCCAAGTTGCATCTTCATTGCTCTAGTTTTTCCACCTGATCAAATATTCCCTAATCTCTCTAGTTCTCAACCTCTTAGAACATGTTTGGAGGATCTTCTCTAGTTCCAAAATGACTCATCCTTCTTCATCTAGTTTTGGGAGCTCTGTCTAGGTAGAAACTTTTTGTCCAATGACCTTCTTCAAATAGGAAACATGAAATATTGGGTGTATGTGAGATGAATGAGGTAACTTGAGCTTGTAAGCCACAATTCCAATTTTTTGTAGAACCTGATAAAGGCCATAATACTTAGGAGCAAGTTTGTTGTCCTTTTTATGTTGCTTCAAGGACATCTACTTGTAAGGCTACAAATGAATAAATACCCAGTCACCCACCTCAAAATTTTGCTCACTACGGTGTTGATCTACTTGTTGCTTCATTCTATTTTGTGCCAAGGCCAAATTCTCTCTCAAACTAGCCAAAACCTCTTATTGATGTTGAATGTGCTCTTCCACATCTTGAACCTTGGTGTGCACCTTTAATGAAGTGATGGAAGGTGGATGGTAACCATATAGTGCTATAAATGGAGACATTTTAGAAGAGGTATGGAAAGATGTGTTATACCACCATTCTGCAAGTGGTAGCCATTTAACCTAATGTTCTTGTTTATTTGATACAAAAAAATGGAGATACCCCTCTAAACATTTGTTAACCACTTCAATTTGTCCATCAGATTGGGGGTGGTAAGATGAGCTATGAGCTAGCTTCATAACAAGGCAAACCAGTGATGAAATCCATGGAAACCTCCTCCTACTTTTGACTAGGAATTGCTAATGGTTGTAACAGACTTGGGGTCTTAACTATTTCACCTTTATTCTATTGGAATATCAAGCATTCTTGCACAAACTTTTGTACATCTCCCTGAGTCCTTCCCAAAATAATTCTTTCTTAATTCTATGATAAGTTTTCAAGAACCCTGAGTGTCCCCCAATTGGAGATGCATGCAACTCTTTCTAGTCAAATTTGTCAGAGGATAAATTACCTTGATGAAGATTTTGAATCAGAACTTGTGTATCCTTGTCTTGCTCCCATTCTAACCTAGCTTCATCCACCCAATCTACCTGCAACATGGACATTGCACAAAGTAATGATTCTATGGATGCATCCCGTCTAGATAGTGCATCTGCTACTACATTATCTTTACCCTTCTTTTAGATGATTTCAAAATCATAACCCAACATTTAGGTTACCCATTTTTGTTGTTCCTCAGATGATAATCTTTGCTCCAAAAAGTATTTGAGACTATCATGATCCATTTTCACCTTAAAGTGTCTACCCATCAGATAAGGCCTCCATTGTTTAACTGCATGAAGAATAGCCATCATTTCTTTCTCATAGATAGGTTTTTGTAGATTATTAACTTTGAATTGATGACTTTCAAATACAATGGGTCTTCCTTCCTACATTAGTACTACCCCCAATCTAGACCCATAAGCATCACATTCAATAGTGAATGTCTATGAGAAGTCTGGAGTAGCCAAAACTGGAGTGGTGCACATAGTTACTTTTAGTTTCTCAAATGCTTTGGTGGCATCATCATTCCAATGGAAAACATCCTTCTTTAGCAATGCAGTGAGTGGAGCTGCTATGCTGCCATAACCTTTCACAAATCTTCTATAGTAACTTGTTAGTCCAAGGAACCCTCGAATGTTTTTGAGAGTTTTTGGCATGGGCGATTCCATTATCGCTTTGATCTTTTGGGGATCAACTTTGACACCTTCATGGGAAACAATGTGACCAAGGTACTCTACCTCCTATACTCTAAAAGCAAATTTAGATGGCTTCGCATAAATTTTGTGCTTTTCCAAAACTATCAACACCTGTTTCACATGTTGCAAATGTGCTTCCCATGTCTGACTATAAATCAATATGTCATCAAAGAAAACTAGCACAAACTTCCTTAAAAAAGGCCTAAAAATAGTGTTCATCAAGATCTGAAAAGTAGATGGTGCATTTGTAAGACCAAAGGGCATTACCAAAAACTCATAATGGCCCTCATGTGTTCTAAAAGTAGTTTTATGAAAATCTTCATCCTTGATTCTAATTTAATGGTACCCCAAGTGAAGATCCAATTTTTTGAAATAATTAGCACCATGCAACTCACAAAGTAAATCATCAATTACTAGAATAGGAAACTTATCTTTGATGGTGTACTTGTTGAGTTCCCTATAATCTGGGCACATCCTCCATGTGTCATCCTTCTTCCGCACCATGACCACTAGTGATGAATATGCACTTTGGTTATGCTTGATGATCCCTGCCTCTAGCATCTCATGGACCATATTTTCAATTTCACTCTTTTGTGCCTATGGATATCTATATGGTCTAATATTTGGTGGTTGACTACCTAGAATTAGTTGAATGGAATGATCATGTTCTCTTTTTGGTGGTAGTCCTTTTGGCATGGCCCCAGAAATAGATGAGTGGTCCTCAAGAATTATCTATAGATCAGGATGTGTAGATACCTATGTGGGTTGAACTTCTATGCAACATAATCATGTAATAATTCCCTCTGCCCCCATTTTTATCATCTTGGTCATCTGATGCGAACTAATCAATTGTGGAGATTTTTCATGTAATCCATGTAGTTCAATTTTCTTACCTTTAGAATGAAAGTGCATGAATAGTTCTTGGAAGTTCATCTCAATGGTACCTAAGGTTGTGAGCCATTGGAATCCCAAAACAATGTTTGTGTTACCCATGAGAATAGAAAACATAGGAGAGTTGAGATTGTACCATAGTAAGCTTAATACTATGGCATTTGCTTGAACAATTAATTGTGCCACCATCTACAATCATGACCTAAAATTCTGGTGCTGGGTAGATGAAACAGTTCAATCGATGGCCAAATTATGGTTTATAAAGTTATCTATGCTCCTTGAATCAATCAACACTGTCACCTTCTATTTCTTGAGGAAACCCACCACCTTAAGAGTTTGTGGAGTGCTAATACCTGCAAGTGCATGATAAGAGATTGTAGGTTGGGAATCTTCAAGTACCTCCTCTATATCTTCCTCATCATCATTGGAGGCATCATCTGCTTCTTCATCTTCATTTGGTCCCTCAATGTAGAATAACTTCTTCTCAGCACATCTATGTCCTTTACTCCACTTGCTATCACAACTGAAACATAATCCTTTTGCACGCTTCTCTTCAATTTGTTAAGGGGTCAATCTAGTAGGTGGAGGAAATTTTGGTGACGATATGCTACGATCTTTGAAGTGAGTAAATGGCTGATTCTTGTTGGCTATGAATTTTTCCTCAGCTCTTCGTGCCATGATAATAGAATCAAAAATCTTAAGTGGATTAAACATGCTTACCTCATGTTGAATGTGGTCCTTGAGTCCACCCAAAAATAGGTCATTCAAGTTTGCTTCAGAAATTGTCTCCACACGTAAGGATGGGTTCTGAAAATGATGAATATAATCCTTGACAGAGCCAGTTTGTTGTAATTTTGCTAGTTGGCTAAAGTAATACTCTGTCACACTATTTCCATAGTGTAATTGTAGCTCCTCTGTAAAAACTGACCAGGTGACATTGAGAGTCATCTTTTTATTTTGAACACACAACCATCGATACTAAATGAATTGATCAGGTTCAAGATACAAGGATGCCATGGTAACCTTCTGTCCACTTGGAATTTGATGTAGGTCAAAAAATCTCCATTTGGTTGATCCAATTGAGTGGATCTTTTCCATCAAATTTGTGCATATCCACCTTTGGTAATAGGTTCCTCTGTGGCCATGGAGTTAGATTTGAAGTAGACTGGTTAGGAGAACCACCCTGGTGGGTTTATGCAATAGATTTAGCTTGATGATTTGAATGAATAATGTTCAAATCCATCATGCTATCTACCAAACTATCTTTTATGGATTGCATATTAGATTGTATGTCTTGCACCTCACTCTAAATGCCTTGCACACTATAGTCAAGCTGGCTCACTTTGTGATCTATGTCAAAAAACTCTGGTATAAAGGGTCTAGTACATCCTCCTTATGAATCCATATCTTCCTTTTTAGGATTTTTACCTAGATTTTCAGCACCCTTTCCTCAGCCCCGAGTTTGTGGACCTGCCATAAAAGGGTTTTACGATGTCGACCCTTATTGGCACTTTTGACCCAACTTTGACCAAGTGATTTTGGAATTATTTTGGCCTCAAATAAAAATAGACAAAGAACATACCATATCAAACTTTTTCTAATCTTTCCAAAAATGTAAATAACTCAGAAAAATTCTTTGAATTGCGCACTATAGAGAAATTTTATGAAAAACCATAAAATAGACATAACTTTTTTAAAACACATCCAAATGAGATGAAATTTTAATGGAAGCTTATTTTGATTATTTATCACCTCTATTAAAAATTTTGTAGATAAATTAGTAACTATTTTTTATATATCTCAAAATTTAAAAATTTAGTGTTTCACCCACAAGATTGCCCAAATCGCAGCTCTGATACCACTTGTAGTGAAATTACTTCAAGAATTAAGTATAATAGTAGAATTATATCCAAATATGACTGAAATATATCCAAATATATGATAATATACAAGCCACTTCGAGGGGGCAACCTCCACAAGCTTCAATAAGAGCAGAATTCACAATATGATGATAAATAATTACCCACTACCTCCTATATATAGTCTATCTAGGCCATGGTTACTCCATAGGCTGACCTAATAATAAAAATAAAGCATAGATAAATGTAATATAACATCAAATTGGGATAATTAAGCCACAATTTAGCTAATACTATCCTCATACATATGATAGGTTAGGGGCATAACAAAAAAGAAGGAAACAAAAGACCTGAATGAATTCTTTCAAAAAAAGTGGCCATAGACAACAAGTTTGAAATAATGTTGAAGATAAAAAGTTTAAGGAAATGATTAAGGAGTGACAACCCACAAAACATCAAGTTTAGACTGTATAAATTAGCTGTTGGGATTCAAACAAATGAGTGACAGCCCACAAAATGTCAATTTCAAGCTACAAGGAATAGCCATTGGAATTTAAAACAAAGTTTTGGAACCAAAAGGCAAAGATAAAGGTGATAGACAATGAGGTCCTGAACAAATGTGCGTAGAAATAAAAAATAGGCAATTGATAGTTCAAGTTGTTATACACCATTTCACAGTGCAACGAGCCAATAAAGGGTAGCTAACATCTCGACGAAATTCCAACCAATGGATCCATTTATGGCAAAAATTAGTTTGGAATATCTTAATTTTGTTTGCATAACTATAAATAAAACACCTAACAGAATGCAACATAACCATTCTAATCTCATGTTGACACATGTTTGAATCATTTTCAAACTTTCCTTTGCTTGACCTCTTCCAAAAAATGTACTCTTTCTACTCATTTGGGGATCTTTTGATGGTTATGGTAAAACTTTGGCCATATTTGTAATATAACTCTTGAAGAAATATACAATTGATTTTTCCATTTTCACATTGCACTATTGAGCATAAGTTCAAATCTTGTTGATAATGACTAGTGAAAAGGTTATTTTATAGCACATCAATCTATGGTCACTTTCCAATGTATAGAAAAGATGATGTTGTAGGTCTCTGTTAGCATTCTTTACTAAGTGTATAAATGTCTTAGAAGTGGTATATGTATATTCACTTTGTAGAATCATTGATCACCCTCCTAAATGTTAAATACCTTCCTAGATCTAACCTATGAAATACTGATACATAAATGTTTTTGTTGTGACTTTGAGTGAAACACCCTTGTTTATCTATAAGTAGTGGTTTTAGTCTTAAGAGGATATCAAATATTGGTGCATCATCACTTGTTTTCCCAATTTTTTTTCTTCTCCCTTTTCATTCATAGTTGTTAGTTTAGAAAGAGCTTTAAGGTGAATCAAGGGGAGTTGGCCCTTCATCGAGAGATTCATCTCAATAGAATTATCACTCACACTAAGAGAGGTGATTCCATTATGCTACTTGGATGAGAAAAACTAAGCATTTCCTCAAGAGTGCAAATTTAAGAGTCAACAATGACAATTTAGTAGTGTATATCACCCACAAATAGATGGACAGATAGAAGTTGTGAATAGGATCTTGGAAAATTTATTGAGATGCATAGTGGGAGATAAGCCAAAGCAATGGGACTTGGCTTTACCACAAGTTGAGTTTGCATGTAACAGTACAAAGAATAGATCAATAGGAAAGTCACCTTTTCAAATTATTTATGGGATAAATTCTATGGGTATTTTGGATTTGGTAAAATTTCCAATTGTAGATCGAATTAGTGATGATGTAGAAGCATTTACAGAGCATATGCAGTAGTTACAATGAGTAAGGAAAAAGTTGTAGGAAAGTATTGAGAAATATAAAGAAGAAGTAGATGTCAAAAGAAGATCCAAGGTATTTGAAGAAGGAGATTTGGTAATAGTTTACTTGAAGAAAGAGAGGTTTCCAAAAGGCACATACAATAAGCTAAAGTATAAGAAAATTGGACCATGTAGATTTGTGAAGAAAGTAAATGATAATGCATATGAGGTGAGTTTAACACATAATTTTGATGTCTCTAGTATTTAATGTTTTAGATTTATATGAATTCCATAGAAAATATGGTGAAGATGAAAAATTAAATTGGGAGCAACAAGTTCCAAAGAAGAAGAAAGAAAAATAGTCCAATTTTTGGATATGAAGACAGTGAAACAAGGCAGGGAATTATAACAAGTATTTGGTGTAGTGGAAAGGATTGTAGCAAGAAGAAAGCATTTGAATTATAGAATGGGAGCCAAAGAATATTGATAAATAAAAATGGTAGTGGTACAATTAGGGCAACTTTTAGGAGCTGAGTTGTTTTCAACTAGAGAAGAGTGATGTAGAAAAAATAAGCCAACCTTCTATGGGCCATAACTTTTGACTCGTGACTCTATTTGGGCTCTTCCACATGCCAAAATGGTCATATCAAAAAGTTTGTTTCTATCCTAGGCCATTACATCAGCCTATAAATGTTTTTGATATTTTTTAGAGGCCGTACGTGATCATCTGAGGGTCTGAAATTATGATTTATTGATTTTTGGGGTTTTTCTATTTTTATAAATTGTATATTTTTAGAACCAAACATCAACTTTATTTGAATTTTGTCCCATAGTCTAATTAGAGTGTTTAGGATATTTTGGGAGATTTTAAAAATAGGTGTTTTTTTTTAGATTTTTGTTTTTAAAAATAGGGATATTTTAGCATATTGCATGTAAACTCTAATTTTTGAGTTGAGGCTTCTTTAAGCATGGCATAGGTTTGTGATTATTTCAAGCAATCAATACGAATAAATTATAAGTATTATTTCAATATCTTGGCCTATTGGTAATTTTCTTGTTCTTGATAGTTTTTGGTTTCATTATCTACATACACATTCAATATTCATGGTACAGACTAAATTAGGTGTATTTTTTTATTTTTTAATTTACATTTATAATTCTTTTATTGTTGAATACGTATGTATGTGTGTATCTACATATGTATGTATGTACACACACACACACACACACACACACACACACACACACACACACACACACACACACACACACACACACACACACACACACACACACACACACACACACACACACACACACACATGTATACATGAATACACACACACACACACACACACACACACACACACACACACACACACACACACACACACACACACACACACACACACACACACACACACACAAAATAAAAAATAATGTATAATGTTATAAAAAATATAAAATTATTATGTTTTAAATGTTTTGATAATTTTAATATTTTATTATAAATATAATATATAATATATTAATAATTATATTATATTTATAATATTAATATATAATAAATAATAATATAATATTTTAATATCCATATTTTGTTTATTATATAGTATAAAAATGCTATTATGTTATACATTAATATTATATTATAATATTAATATAGTATATAACATAAGGATGTATTTTTATATTTTTAGAAAGTGTGGTTTTGTAAAGCAAAAGAGTGTAAATTGATAGTCATACCTCACTTGAAACTCATGATCATCATCCCCCATCTGACCTTTTGTTCACATAACGATAATAAAAAATATTCATATAGATCTGGTGGAGGTGATGGGAAGAATGAGATTATGTATTCATTTGTATGATGTCACAATGAGTCATGTTGGGAGAAGATGTTTAGTTTCACAAAAATCTTGAGCAATGGTGAAATGGTGGGGAAGGGTTAGGCAATAAAAAACAAGTGTTGGGATATTTCAACATGAGTTGGATGGTGATGGTTAGATGTAATAAAAGGGTATGCCATGTGATATTGTGCACAATAAAGCCCATATCATACATCAAACCTATATTTAGGGAAATTGTTTAATTTACATGACTTGCACACATTACAAAGGGGTATATAAATTACAAGGTGGAAACATCTTTGATTGGTTTTTTTATATTATTACAGATACGAGGACATCATGAGCACTAATTTTATTATGACATGGCTCCATATCCCATGAGTTCCTCAAATACAAATTATAGTGATGTTTATGTGGGGACAAGACATTGCCATACCATAGTCTATCTTGTAGCTTATGTTAGTCCATGTTGTGAATATATCAATATCTGGAATAGTTAAATTAGGCTTAAAAACATATGGAAACACCAAACTCAGATCACTAGAAGAAATGACAAGGCAATAAAAAACATACACATGACAATATATTTCGACATGTTTTGGGTGGTGATGGTAAATGGGAATGAAATATTTCAAATGTTGTTCTAAAATGTGAATGGCAACACCCCAAAATAATTATTGCATTAGTGACTTGGTTTCGTGTCATGTTATATTTCTTAAAATTTTATATTTTAGAATAACTCTATTAAATAATTATAAATACAATAATATTACACATTAATATTATATTATAATATTAATATAATAAATAACATGTACAATATTTAATTTTACATTTTGGTAAAGTGTGGTTTTATAAAACATAAGTGTAAATCAATAGTTTTACTATTATTGTTATAATTAATATCATTATTAAGATCTATTATATATTATATTAGTATATTATATATTATTAATATGTTAATATACAATATTAATCATGTATTGGGTAATTTAAACAATTTGGTGAAAGTCATAAATTACATTGGTAGATGTCACATGTCATAGAACTTTGTACGTGTATCTATTTTGGATTATTTGAGTCCATCCCCTAAAATACCTTGCCATTATCCTCACTATCACTATACCTTCTTCAAGGATAGTTTGAATTCACCATAGCCTCCACCACCCTAATGCCACTTTTTGAAATGGGATTGGGCATGATTATATTGTAAATTAAAAGATTGCATCGACAATATTATGTATAATATTTAATAAGAAACACATGGAAAATAAGTGCAATGTAACCAATGCATTATCAATTCTAAAAAAAATGCAACAAATTAACAACACATAACACAAAGCACAAAACACATAACCCATAGATAAATGGCTAAATAAAAAGTTTTAAATAACATCCATTCATAAAAAGATGTTACAACCAAAAAAACATACCACTTACTGATGATTGTGTTAAGTGTTATCAATCTTCAATCTATAAGGCCATGTGGAATGACCCCTATGTTTCTCTCAGCAGTGGAGTCTCATGAATCTAAAACATATTTTTATTTCATGATTTTGTAGAAATTATATTTACTTATCTTTTATAATCCCTAATAAATTTTATAAAATGGTAAAAACATACCAAATTAAAATATTTGCAAATATGATATGGAGGTGTACGTTATCTACAACATCAATGTTTTTCCAATATGTGCCATGTTTGCATGGTAGTTGACAACTGGGTACCACAAACATTCCTTATCATAGACAAAGTAGTTGTGAAAAACATTATATTTGTTCTACAATGTGAATGACAACACCATCAAATAATTTTTGTAATGGTGATTTGATTTCTCTTTATGTTATATCTATTGCACATGTATTTTTTAAGAATAGCTATATTAAACAATAATAAGTAAAATAATATTATTACATAATATTATATTATAGTGTTAATATAATATATAGCATCAAGATGTAATTTTATATTTTAGTAAAGCATAATTTTATAAATCAAAAAATGTAAATCGATAGTCATACCTTGATTGAAACCCATGACGACTGACCTCACCTTACCTTTTTTCCACACAATGATAAGTAACAATAATAATATATTTGTGGTGTAATTCATGGTAAAAAATGAGATTATGTGTTCCTTCCTAAAACATGGTAGTGAATTATGTAGGGAGGAGACATTTTTTTCCCAAAGATCTTAAATAATTGCAACGTGGTGGGGAAGGTCTAACCAATACAAAACATGTAAGTGGTGAAATATTTTTAGGTTAGCTAGATGGTGATGAGTAATGTAGGAGCATATTCATGCTAAGAATGTGTTTGTCATGTTATTGGTTGAGTTTTAGTGTGTCTAGGTGTGCTAAGTTAGTTTCCCTCCATTTCTTAGGTTTTCAAATTTTCAAATTTGTCTAAGTATCCTTTAAGCATGAAATAAGACCTATATGTGAGCAAAAGGCCAAATATATGTAAATATTGGTCAAATAAAACCCAATATCTTATCCTCAGATGATTTCAAGTCTTTTGGGTGAGATATGAAGTGATTTGATTATTCTTATGTTAGAAAAGCTATTTTACCCCATTTTGGGAGGTTGTTGTGTGAAGCCTAGTATAGGATTTGAGTATCTAAGTTGAGAAAAGATGGTTCGTATGGGGGATTTTCATGTGGAACAGGTGTATATGTATATATTATTGGTGAATTAATGAATTGGGATTTTTTGTTTGGACTCATTTATTTTTTTATTTTGGTTCAATCTTTCCTCAAGACTATGTATGTAGCCTAGACAGGGCAGCAAGGAAGAAGTTTGAAGTCAGAACTTAAGAGGGTATTATATTATTTATGACTAATAAATATTATATATGAGGTTAATATAATACCAATAAAATTTATTTGGGCTATTAACTCCCCAGGATGCTCCCTGTAGCTCAAATTTGGTGTAAACTAGACCCTAACTAGATCCTTGTTGATCTCATGAACCGTATAGTATAAAATTCCCAAAATTTGTAGTTTTCATGGGTTTATCATTTTTAGATTCTATACAAATTTTCATGGCCGTAATATATGGGAAAGTGAGTTTTCTTGTATACTTGTGTTTTAACCCTATTTTCCTACAATTCTGAGTATCTGAGTATAACAACAAGATTTTAAGATAGTTTTGTGTTAAATAAAAGGTGTTTTGTGATTGGATTAGTTTTATGATGTCATATGAAACATAACTTGAAATTTTGATGATCTAATTCAACCCCAAACTCTCCCAAACACCAAAATAGGGTTGTTAAGAGGCCTAATTAGGTCTGCTATAGGGGTCAAAAGTACCATTCCGTACAAAACAACTATACCTAGTCTTGACATATGTTATGTAACTTCCAAATGGGTATCTGTAACAATTTATATGTTTTGGATAGTAGGTGTTTTGTGAAAGATATGCCCAAAAATCAGGCCCAGCAAGGCTACAAGCCTATGAACCCATCAACACAGCAAGTAGAGTCTTGCAGCTTAATCCAACCTTTTTTTTGATCACTTCAAAGCTTCAAATTAAGTGTAAATGGATAAGAAAAAGGGTATAAAGTGTTTTATTTGTGTCTTATATGTATTTTTTTTTGTAATAGATTCTGTTGTTACCATCAAACAAGTAATGCTTAGATAGCACTGTCATATTGGTTTGTTAGTTTCATTTTATTGAATTAAGTCCCTACACCATTTGGTATCAGAGCCTAAGGGATTGTGCACAATATAAAGATCCAAGTTAAAGAGAATAAGAATGTGATGTGTGAATAAGAGGAAAGATGGCCATGAGAGTTAGGAATATAGGTGGAGCTGGAGGAAGGAGATCTGGAGGACAGGTTGCAATGACAGAAGAGATTAGGAACCTGACAGCTAGGTTACAAGACCTAGAGATGGCTCAAAGAAGAGGCACTGACATGGGTGAAGTCAGTGATAGAGAAGAGGAGCCACCAAAGGATGAATTGGTGGTGGAAGAAGAAACAACTGAAGATAGGTTGATTAGAGCCATTATGAAGGTGAACACAAAGCCAAAAATGGAGGTTCCAATGTATGAAGTAATTTGAATGTGGAAGAATTAATTGATTGGATTAGTGCATTAGACAAATACTTTGAGTATGAAAGAATTGAAGAAGATGATAAGAAAGTCAAGTATGCCATGACAAGGCTAAAGAGCCATGCATCCCTGTGGTGGGATGGAGTGCAAGAAGAAAGGAGGAGGAAAGCGAAGCCAAAGATCAGAAGTTGGGATATAATGGTAGAAAAAATGAAAGGTAAGTTTATGCCTAAAGACCATCAAGCCAATCTTTTCAATCAATTACAAAATTTGAAGCAAAAAGAGATGTGTGTAAAATAATACACAGAAGAGTTTTACAGGTTGACTATAAGATCAGGTCATATTGAGGATGACATAGAGAAGGTAGCTAGATACACTAATGGTTTGAAGTTTTCCATTCAAGATGAGATTAGTCTTCTCATTCCTGAGACAGTTAAAGAGGCATATCAATTTGCCTTGAAAGTTGAGGAGAAGATTGCAAGAAAATAAACATCCTTCTCAAGAGGAAGGGGCAGATCCATCAGAGGTAGAGGATTTCAAGGACGTAGAAGACAGTTGAAAACATCTCAAGAAGAGGCCAGTAGCTCACAAAGCTCAAGAGGCAGCTATACACCAAGAGGAAGAAAGCCATACCAAGGATATCAAAGAGGAAGAGGAAGATTCATGGGCAAATGCTTTAGGTGCAATAAGTATGCAGGACACATGGCATATGAGTGTCCAGAGAACCCTTATACCAGCCATGAGAGGGGTGTACATGTGACCCAAGGTGAAGAAAAAAATGAAGAAGTTGCAGCAGCTTATGAAGATACCCCATAAGAAGGTGAGTCTCTTTTGATGAAAAGAATCTTGTTGGAGCCAAACTAAGAAGTTGTAGAACCACCTCAAAGGAAAACTCTATTTAGAACCACGTGTAAAAGTAAGAGGAAATGCTACAAGGTCATCATAGATAGTGGGAGTATTGACAATCTTGTGTCAACTGAGATGGTGGAGAAACTAGGCTTGAAGAAGGAGGTACATCCTACACCTTATCAAGTCTCTTGGCTACAAAAAGGACACAAACTCTTGGTAAGTGAACAATGTAAATTAGATATTCAGATAGGAACATATAAGGATTAGATTTTATGTGATGTCATGACCATGGATGTATGTCATATCTTGCTTGGAAGGCCTTGGCAGTTTGACAGGAAGGCCATGCATGATGGAAGGCAGAATACATACATGTTTGAAAAGGATGGGATCAAGCATACACTCAAACCATTGAAAGAAGAGGCTACTGCTATTGTAGGATAGAATTATAATATATTGATAATGAGTGGTAAAGAGTTTCTACATCAAATGAAGAAAGAAAAGGTAAACATTGCTGTGATTGGTAAGCCAAGGAGTCTAGTCACTAGTACCAAGTTGATTGATTTGCCTCTAGAGATTCAAGATATGTTGAATGAGTAAATTGATATTGTGGTAGATGATTTACCTAATGAGTTAAAACCTTTGAGAAGCATTAGCCATCACATAGACTTGATTCCAGGAGCAAATCTTCCAAACAAGGCTGCCTATAGGTTGACACCAAAGGAAAATGAAGAGATCAAGCACCAAGTTCAAGAATTGTTAGACAAAGGATTGGTAAGAGAGAGTTTAAGTCCTTATGTTGTCCCCATAGTGTTGAGTCCTAAGAAGGATGGGAGTTGAGAAATGTGTATAGATTCTAGAGCAATTAACAAGATTACTATCAGGTATAGATTCCCATTGCCTAGAATTGATGACTTACTTGATTGTTTGAGTGGAGATACATATTTATCTAAGATAGACTTGAAAAGTGGTTACCATCAGATTAGGATAAGAGAAGGGGATGAATGGAAAACAGCCTTCAAGACCAATGATGGACTCTATGAGTGGTTAGTCATGCCATTTGGACTAACCAATGCACCAAGCACCTTCATGAGGATGATGAATGAAGTGCTTAAGGAGTTCACTAGTAATTTTGTGATAGTGTATTTGGATGATATTTTGGTGTTTAGTCAAACTAAGGAAGATCATTTGAAACATTTGAGGATGGTATTGAGTAAGCTACATGAAGAGAAATTGCTAATAAATATAAAAAAGTGCAGTTTCCTGAAGACAGAGTTGATATATTTGGGGTTTGTGACTTCAAAATAAGGATTGAAGATGGATAAGGAGAAGATTAAGGCTATACTTGAGTGGCCTACACCTAGGAGCACATATGAGGTAAGAAGCTTTCACGGTTTGGCTAGCTTCTATAGGAAATTCATAAGAAAATTTAGTAGAATTGTTGCTCCAATGATAAATACAATCAAAGGTGATAAAAGAAGTTTTTGTTAGACTGAGGCTACTGATAAGAGTTTCAGATTATTGAAAAAGAAGGTAACTGAAGAACCAATCCTAACCTTGCCTGCTTTCAATAAGCTTTTTCAAGTAGAATGTGATGCTAGTGGGACTACAATAGGCAGTGTTTTAAGCCAAGATGGGAAGCCTATAACATAATTTAGTGAGAAATTAAGTGATGCTAAGAAGAAGTACTCAGTCTATGATCAAGAATTCTATGCTCTTGTAAAATATTTGAAGAAATGGAGGCACTATCTTTTGCCTAGAGAGTTTTTTCTATTCACTGATAATTATGCTTTACAGTTCATTAGCAATCAGAATAAGTTGAGTCAAATGCATGTTAAATGGATTGAATTTTTATAAAGCTTCACATTCATTATCAAGCACAAGAAAGGACAATCTAACAAGGTTGTAGATGCTCTAATCAAGAGGAATCTGATCATGCAGGAATCTCAAGTAAGCATTTTGGGATTTGAAGATTTGAAGGAACTATATAAGGAAGATCTAGACTTCAAGGAACCATATGAAGCTTGCATGAATCTAGTAGGGGTTGATATAATTCCTTAGATATATTTCATGGTCCAAGAGGGTCTATTATTTAGAGGTATCCAGATTTGCATACCCAAGAGTTCCATGAGAGAGAATTTGTTGAAGGAAAAGCATAGTGGTAGCTTATCAAGATATTTTGGGCAGAATAAGAAATGAGCACAATTGAGTGCTCATTACAATTGGCTAGGTATGGGTACTAATGTTAATAAATTTTTTGAAAGGTGTAAAACATGCCAATATGCCAAGGGAAGTAGTCAAAATGCAGGTTTGCACTAGCCACTACCCATTCCCAATAGGCCTTGGGATTCAATAAGCATGGATTTTGTACTCGGTTTGCCAAGAACTCAAAAAGGTCACGACTCCATATTTGTAGTGGTAGATAGGTTCTCAATGATGGCTCATTTTATTCCATGCTCAAAAATAAGTGATGCTACTAACATAGCTAATCTATTCTTTCAAGATGTTGTTAGATTGCATGGATTGCCTAGAAGCATTGTTTGACAGGGAAACCAAATTTGTTGGACACTTTTGGAGAACCTTATGGAAGAAATTGGGTACACAATTGAGTTTCAGTTCAACCTATCACCCCCAAATTGATGGCCAAATAGAGGTTGTCAATAGGAGCTTAGGCAACATCTTGAGAAGCTTGGTAAGTATGCATCCAAAACAATGGGATCTTGCACTTGCACAAGCTGAATTTGCCTATAACGATTCTCCTAATAGAATTACAGGGTTGAGTCCATTTCAAATTACATATGGAATGCATCCAAGAGGTGTGTATGAGTTGAGAAATCTAAGTAGCATGGAGACAAGGAGTGCTGATGCAAAAGAATTTGCCAATGCAATGCAAAATTTGCATGAATAAGTAAAGAAGAAACTTGAAGAAAAAACCATCAAGTACAAACTAAGAGCAGATCAAAAGAAAAGAGAGGTTAGTTTCAGTGTAGGAGACCTTGTTCTTGCTCACCTTAAAAGAGAGAGGTTCCCAAAAAGGGAATACAACAAGCTAAAGGTAAAGAAAATAGGACCATGCAAGGTAATAAGGAAGTTTTCAAATAATGCATATGAAATAGAATTGCCAAAAGGGATTGGAATCTCTCCAATATTAATGTTGCAAATCTATATCCATTCAAAGATGAAGGACAACCAGCTAAAGAGATTGAAATAGGGGTAGATGAAGTTATCTAATGGGAGCAACAACTACCAAAGGAAGTGCCAAAGGAGATTGAGAGAATTTTGGACAAGAAAGTGGTTAAAAAGACAAGGGGCAAAGAATATTTTTAGTATCTAACTAAGTGGAAGAATCTACCAACTGAAGATGCAACATGTTTGACTATAAATGACATCCTTAAGCTAGGCACAAGCGTGGAAGAGTTGACGAAGAAAAACAACAAGTGAAGAATACTTCTTTTGCTCCTTGGAAGAATGATGCAGGAACATCTTCATGCTAGGAATGTGTTTGTCATGTTCTTGGTTGAGTTTTAGCATGTCTAGGTGTGCTAAGTTAGTTTCCCTCCATTTCTTAGGTTTTCAAATTTTCAAATTTGTTTAAGTATCCTTTAAGCATGAAATAAGACCTATATGTGAGCAAAAGGCCAAATATATGTAAATATTGGTCAAATGAAACCCAATATATTATCCTCATATGATTTCAAGTCTGTTTGGTGAGATATTAAGTGATTTGAGTCTTCTTATGTTAGAAAAGTTGTTTTACCCCATTTGGGAGGTTGTTGTGTGAAGCCTAGTATAGGATTTGAGTATCTAAGTTGAGAAAAGATGGTTCGTATGGGGGATTTTCATGTGGAACAAGTGTATATGTATATATTATTGGTGAATTAATGAATTGGGAGTTTTTTTTTGGAGTCATTTTTTTTTGTTTTTGTTCAATCTTTCCTCAAGACTATGTATGTAAACCAGACAGGGCGGCAAGGAAGAAGTTTGTAGTCAGTATTTAAGAGGGTATTATCTTCTTTGTGACTTATCAAGATTATAGAGGAGGTTAATACAATACCAATAAAATTTATTTGGGCTATTAACTCCCCAGGATGCTCCCTGTAGCTCAAATTTGGTGTAAACTAGACCCTAACTAGATCCTTGCTGATCTCATTAACCGTACAATATAAAATTCCCAAAAATTGTATTTTTTATGGGTTTATCATTTTTAGCTTCTGTACAAATTTTCATGGACGTACTGTATGGGAAAGTGAGTTTTCTTGTATACTTGTGTTTTAACCCTGTTTTCTTATAATTCTGAGTATCTGAGTATAACAACAAGATTTTAAGATAGTTTTGTGTTAAATAAAAGGTTTTTTGTGATTGGATTAGTTTTATGATGTCATATGGCACATATCCTAAAATTTTCATTATCTAATTCAACCCCAAGCTCTCCCAAACACCAAAATAGGGTTGTTAAGAGGCCTAATTAGGTCTACTATAGGGGTCAAAAGTACCATTCCGTACAAAGCAACTATGCCTAGTCTTGACATATGTTATGTAACTTCCGAATGGGTATTTGGAACAATTTATATGTTTTGGATATTAGGTGTTTTTTGAAAGATATGGCCAAAAATCAGGCCCAGCAGGGCTACAAGCCTATGAACCCATCAACACAGCAAGTAGAATCTTGCAGCTTAATCCAACCTTTTTTTGATCACTTCAAAGCTTCAAATTAAGTTTAAATGGATAATAAAAAGGGTCTAAAGTGTTTTATTTGTGTCTTATATGTATTTTTTTTGTAATATATTCTGTTGTTACCATCAAACAAGTAATGCTTAGATAGGACTGTCATATTGGTTTGTTAGTTTCATTTTGTTGAATTAAGTCCCTACACCAATGAGAAATGACATGAAATTTCATGTAATAATAAACAACTCATAACCCATATTATACACTAGACCTAGATTTAAGGTGACTTTTAGACTTATATGAATTTAACACACTACAAAGGGGTATGTACCCTACAAGGTGATGACATATTTTATTTGGGGTTTTCTATTATTAAGGTTTGATAAGGACATCATGAGTTCTGATTTGATTACATCAAAGCTTCATATTTGATGACTATATTCAATCCATATTACAATGTTGTTTATGTTCAAAAAAGATACTGAGGTACTAGAGTCTATCTTGTAGCTTATATTGATCGATTCTACAAATATATTAATATCTAGAGTAACTAAATCAATTTTAATAGCATACAAAAACACCAAAATCAGACCCCTAGAATAAAATGGAAGGTAATAAAGAATATGAAAATGGTGAAATATTTCAACATGCACTAGGTGGTGATAATGAGTGGCTATGACATGGTGTTTCAAGTGATACCATACATCAAGGTCCCCATAATATACACCAAATGTAGATTTAGGGTAGTGGTTAGATTCACATGACCTAAATCACCCATTGAAAATGGGTTCATATCTAGCAAGGTGGAAACATTTTTGTTTATCATTTTCTATTGTTGAGGGTGGATGAGGATGTCATGAGAATTGATTTGATTGAAATAGTCCTTTACATTTGATGTGTAGTTAGAATCAATGATACAATGTAGTTAATGTAGGGACAATTTATTATGGTCCCAAAGAATATATTATTATTTCTATTTATCTGGGTTACTAAAATATTAAAACCTATCAATGAGATGGGGGTGCATTGGTAAAACAACTTGGTTGTTATATGTACCACTGAGGTTCAAATTTTGGTGGTATTGGAAGACCGATTGTGGCCGTTTAACTAGTATAGGCTAGTTTTGGACATATTGGTGGTAAAAAATGCTAGTTGTGATGGGAATGTAAACACCAATTGTGGTAGGAATATTATGTCAAGGAATGTAAACATCGATTATGGCAGGAATATTGGTATTCACCAGTTGTGGTGGTAGTGTTGGTATCGATCAGTTATGGCTGTTGATGTAACTGATTAGTTATTCTAGTCAAAAGCTTCATATCTATCTAAAAATATATATAATAACACCTAAAAAATAACATCCCTTCTGACATTTCTTACACCATTGGGTAAATTGTTAGTTTTAGTCCCAAGGTCACCTATTCATCCCTTGTCATGTCTTAGATATAAACCTTCATCGATACCACAAATGAGACTTTATAATTTTAATCAATGTATTACCCTAATGACATTGTTATTGAAATCTATGTGTTAAAAAAACTTGCCTTAGCAATGTTCATGTTCATACTCACAAGTGATATGTGTTGTGAGAATCCATAGTGTTTTCTCAATGCCTTGTTTTGTATTTGAATGCTATCACACTTTCATGAGTTTTAACATAAGTTAGCATGGTTCCCAAGGGTTACGAGACTATGAGGTAATAAAAACATGCCATGTGTCATGATCATATCGACTCACACTCTAATGAGTTGTGGGAAGGTTTACATGGTGCTCAAGGATTACAAGGCAAGGCAGAAATAAAAATACACCACACATTATGATTTCACTCACTTATACATAATTTATTGAAAGGTTTTCATGCATCCTCAGGATTTCAAGTAAATTAGGAAATTTCAAGTTACCATGTGTTGTAAATATAATGACCCCATACTTCATAGTTTATAATTTAAAACTCAACCAGGAGAAATGGCTAAAAGGTTGTGAGCCTACAAAAATGAACACATGTTCTAACTTAAAAAGGACTTAGATGTGATAAGAAAATTCAAAATTTTAATGCAAGTTTTAAGTTTGTTGTCTAAGGAATTTAAAATAAAAATCTATCCAAACGTTTTTAAAAAGTGGTCCAATAAATGAAAGAATAAGTTGGAAATTTAAAATTCATTGCACTTTTTTCCTTCATAATGTATTTCAGTAGGGGAGGTCTGTGAAAAGGAATATAAATGTCAACATTTATAGATTATCCTAATCATTAAATCCTACCAAATTTAATTAGTTTCATGTATACATGGGAGGCATTATTCATTATAATTTAAGCAATATACAATATAGATTATAAATGATTAATTTTTTAATAATCACTCTTTATAGAGATTGTTCTACCTTTAATAAGACTTGTATTATATTTAATAGTGGGAGATATATGTATAAATATATTTCACATAGAAACCATTTAAATTTATTAAAGATAAAGCTTATGAATCCTATTACAAAACATACGTTAGATCAACATAATTAATATAAAGCAAACATCAAACAATCATAAGTTTCCTTTCCTCTTAGCTAATATCTCTTATTTTAGAGCACATGATCTATTCAAATCCATGGTAAAAATATAATCTATTATATAATTTATATTAATGTGTTTTAGTTAAAAAAAATCTTTTAATGCACTAATATTTCAACAGTATATTATTTGAAATGAGGTGGATGCAACATTCTCTACATTAATTAACATCATAACCAAATAATGATATGATATATATTCTCATATACATTTGAATACATCCTGATGATATCTATACTTTAAACACAACATTATAGGATATAGGAAATGATTCAACAAAACATTATAACTTTTAGCCTACGATTATTTATTATTGTAATGGAAATAAAACCTAGTTGTCCTCTTTTATTAATGTTATAAAAGTACAAAAAAAATTAATAGTGTGTGCACCATATTATTTAATTTACTTTCTCAATCAAGAATTACAACATGCAAATGAATACCAAATGATGATATGATTTGGTTCTATTTTCCACTCAACCATCCTCATAATGACTACATATTGTTGATAATGGGGTATTGAGGGATCCTTTAGCTATTATGTCTATTATTCACTATGTATCCCATTTTATTTATCTATCATTCTATTCTCAACTAACATAAAGACATTCTTCCTTTTCATTCATAATATGAGTTATTGAAATAATAAGGAATATAATGGTATTATATAGGTTTTGCAGCTAAAAATAGTGACTCAGGACTAGTAAAGATAGAATGTTTTGAATTATTATCAATTAATTATAACTGAGTCAACAAAGGTCAATTGTAACAACAAGAAATCAACAAATGATCAAGGCCATAAAATATCATGACAAACGTAGGGTCCCCATAACGATGAAAATTTGAGATTTCAACATTGTCAAGGTATGTAGCACATGCATTTTCATAAATAGGTTGTGTATAGTGTAGGATTTTACCATTGGAGAAAATATTCCCCAAATACATAATTTTGGGACTTAACCACCTCTCACACATCATGACAAAAACCTCTATACTACATAACTAATAATACCACTTAATCTAATATAATTACCATAAATAGAGAAATATTATTCTTACCTTAAACCCTCCCAAATAAATCATAGGGGATAGAAAATAGAAAAATAACAAGAAGCATATTGATATAAATAAAACCTAGTTCAACCAGTATTTGGAAAAATAAAAAACTCACAAAGAATATTTCTAATAATTAAAATCATATCCAACGATCATAAAATCGATCTCATCCTTTAGCAAGAAAATTAAATAAAACACATTCATAATAAAGTATCCTAGTAAAAATTCTCAGGTTATTTGCAACCAATACATCAATAATGAAATGACTAGTAAAAATGCTTGTTGGGATGTAAATTTTATACATAATAGTATAATGTTACATTCCTTATTCCAATTTTAAATTTCTTCCTACAACTAATCCTCTTTCCTTTTGCTTACATTAAGATTTCTTCCCCCTTATGAATGGCTATGTTTTTTTATTATATCCATCCAAAGAATATTAATCTTGGTTATCATTTCCTACCAAATATCAAACTACATTTAATAATGCATGCAATTTTTTTTCATGTTTTTAATAGTAATTATCTCATAATTATCAATCTAATTACATAAATCTAAGGACAAAAATATCAATGGACATTATTTATTTATTAAACCACTTGTTGTTTCTCGATATTATGTTCAGATCTTCAACTCTTCTCATTTATACTTCTAACCTTTAATCATGGTAATTTGCATTCACAAAGATAGTTTATATTTTTATTTGGGATTGAGGTCTCTTCTATTTTCATTTTGTCTTTAATGTGGTTGACATTTCCATTTTACGACATTCACATTTTATGGATCCATAAAAACATGTCCTTATTTCTCTTATATTTATGACCATGTGCTCATAAATTAGAACACAATATGTCCACTTGCAATTATTTGATAATTATCAACTACCCAAGAGAGGAAAGTTTTTTGTATTTAGATGTATGTGAAGTTGATGTCCATTGTTGGATCTTCTATTGCATCATTTTGACTTAAATACCACCCTATGGTTGATGTGAAAATTTCATACCAATTCATCTCAACATCACTATAAATGTATTTTTATTTTCATATCATTGACAAAGAAAACCAAATTCTTTACAATACCTTAATGGTTTAACAAGGTGAATCAATAATCCTGTTAATTGATATCATTGATAAATAAAATCATAGTGCATCGTGATGTAATTTATTTTATAATGTAAACACCACATCATCATGTGGAAGATAAACACAATACCTAAAAAAGGAAAAAGGTGTTCATGCAAAAATATGATCTCATTATCAGATAAACACCTATATGTATTGAGTAGATGCACGAAATTGGGGGACAAAAAAAGTGACATAATTAAAAATACAAACCATTTTTTAAAAGGGCATACACCCTTTTTACAATGGATTTGTATGCCCTTTGCAAAGGGTGTGCATCCTTTATAAATGGTTTATTCCCTTTTCAAAGTGTGCGCATCCTTTTCAAATGGCATATGGCCTTTTTGGATTTCAATTTGATATTTTAAAAAAATACATACATACATACATTAATACACACACACACACACACACACACACACACACACACACACACACACACACACACACACCAAGTAGAAGTGGTTGTTAATAACCTTGGACTACAATTTTTTTTGCCATGTTAATTTTTTTATAAGTATATATTTAGTAAAATAAATGTTAAGTATAATTTTGCATTTATGTAATATTAAATGTAAACTTATAACTTAAATTTATTTTACTAAATATAAAAAGTTAGGTCCACTCAGCATCTTCTAAAATTACATAAAGAGTTGTAGGAGTTACCATTTAGAATTTAGTTTTTCAAATTCTATTCCATCCAATACTTAGTTTTTAGAATTATAGGATTAGAAGATAGAATGAGAAACAAGGTTACAAATCTTGTTACGTATGTAATATATCTATACCATCGAGGATTACATGTTTGTTTTACCTACTTAAGTATTCCCTTTCTGCTTTATCCACTTGAGTATGCTCTACCTAATTAAATAATTGAGCCATGGCTTGCTCTCAAAGAATATGTCCTACCTAAATACACAAGCCATATCTTTATATTTAATATTCCCTACTGGTGTCAAATTAAGTATTCTACTTACTCAACCTAGTCTACTTCAAGGCCCTTTACAAACTTGCTTGTAACTAGGTGTCTTCCTAACCATATATTATCTCTTGGTCTATGAAAAAAGGTCTTCTTAGTATTTTTATTGAAATACTAATAACCTTATTCTTTAATATTATCTCTTGACTTATTAGCCTCTATATTTAGATCAAAATAAACTTTTAATGACTTTAAATAGGGTACCAAGTCCTAAGATAGTAATGTACCTTCAATCAAAACCCTTCTTTGACTCTTAAAGCACTCAATTGTACATCCTTACTTTGAACAATACTATGAGGGTTTCACCAATTATTTGACTCAATATTTTTAGTGCATGAAGAACTTCAACTCAAAACTTAGATGACAACAACTCTACCTTTTATAGGCCTATTAGGCCAAATTCTACCTCTTAGGGACTTGATACAAATAGGTCTATAACTACATTGTTTTTTGGACCCATTTAATTAAAAAACTCAATTAAAATATCAAGACAATGATACAAGACTCATAGGTGTCTTTACACAATCTCAAGATACCAATTAGATCACCAAAGTGCCCAAAAAGTTGACTAAGTCCTAAGCATTTTTATAATATTGTGTATGGGCATGTTTGGTCATGAAAATAAGTTAGTAATCTAAGATCATAAAAATATTCTTATAAATATTTATTAAGTTATTTAGATACTATCTCTGAGGATAAGAAACCAATCTACTTTATTACTTTCTTAAGAATTAGAATTCAATGGAAACTCTACTCTTTAGGTCTGGATGACCTAATCTGCTTACTTGGAAGGATATTGACTTAGATTAACTATTAAATTATTTTAATCACTTTACTTTTAAGTATTCTATAGTGTTTATATAATAACATTAGACCTTCATAATAGGTTTATACTCAATCAACAAATTTGGAGATGTACTATACTTAAAGTTTGCTATCTTGCCTTGGAATCTTCTTAACAACCTCATTCTCAACATAGAAATTGAACTTTAATTAATGGTTCTATAAATATGAATAAATTAATATCCTAAAACATGCAACCTATAGCATATATATATATATATATATATATATATATATATATAATATAATGATTCATACATTACATATACCACATATATGGTACTACATGTAGGATTTGGTCACTCATACATGACACTTCATGTGGTTATAATAGGGTCAATCATATCAGACACAAAATAAAATATTTGCCCTATTACACTCTATTTACACCTAAACCATTAGCCCCAGACCCCTAGCTCCTAACCCTAAACACTAAAACTTAAACCCTAAACATTGAAACCTAAACCCTAAGCCATAAACCATGAACCATGAACACTAAATAATATACCTAAACCTTGGACCCTAAGACCTAAAACATGAACCATTAACCCTAATACATTATCCCTAAACCAAAAACAATAATCCATAAACCCTAAACTGTTAATCCTAAATATATAAACTTAAAACATTAAACCCTATACTTTATACCTTAGACCCTAAAATCTAAAACCTAAATGTAAGCCCTTAACCTAAACCTAATACCATAAACCTAAAATCATAAATCATAAACCCTAAAACCTAAATGTAAACCTTTAACCCTAAACCCCAAGCATAAAACCATAAGTTATAAACCTTAAAAATCAATCACTAAGCCAAAAATTCTAAACCCAAATTGAGAATAAAAAACCCAAAATTTTAAACACTAAACCTAAATCCATAAACACTTAACACTAAACCCTAAACCCTAAACCTAAAACCGAAAACCCCAAACTATAAAATTTAAACCATAAACACTAAACCCTAAGTACTAAACCCTAAGACCTAATCCCCAAACATTAAATCCCAAACCCAAACCCTCAACCAAACCCCCAAAACCAAAACCTTAAACTCTACACCCTAAACCCTAAACCTTAAGTGTGAAACCATAAACCCAAAACCCTAACCCGAAACACCAAGCCCCAAACCCTAAAGTCTAAAATCTTGATCCCTTTAGCCATAAACCATAAATTCCAAACCTTTAAGCATAAAATATAAATAATAAGGCCTATAACCTAATCCATCTACCATAACACTGAAACTTGAACCCTAAATGCTAGTCCCTATACACTAAACCCTAAGCTATGAATCTTGAACCATCAACCATAAAACTTAAACCCAAAATTTGTAAATCCTAAACCTCTATCCATAAACCATAATCTTGAATTATCACCTATATAGAGAAAAGAGAGGGGACATTGGCTAAGCCATATCTTGAAAGGATAGGGGTCATTCTTACCTATATAGAGAAAGGAGTGACTAGGGACATTTGAGTAAAATGATTGAAGATGGATTGAAGATGAATTCCTAAATAATTTTTTAGTTTTTTAATTAATGTATCTATCAATATGCATAAATGTCTAGCCTATATCATTCAAACTATAACATACATATAATAATGATACATACATTCATACATGACATCTACCCATACCTAGTACCACATATAGGTATGTTATCACTCATACATGACATATTCCTATATTCATAATATAGTCACTAATACCAAACATAAATCTGGCTAATCAACCCAGTACACTCCATTTACACCTAAACCATTAACCCTAAAACCTAAACCCCAAACCCTAAACATCATAAACCTCAAACATTGAACTTTAAACCTAAACCATAAACACCATAAAACTTGAACACGTAACCCTACATTATCCCTAAATCCAAAATAAGAATACCTAAACCCTAGAACCTAGACCCTAACCATAAAACCTTGAAACTTTAAAACCTAGACTATATACCCTAGACCCTAAGCCCTAAAACCTAAACTTTAAGCCCTTAACCTTAAAACACAAAACATAAGCCTAAAATCCTAAACACTAAACCATAAAACCTAATATTTCATTACCCATTCCCTCATTGGGAACACCTATAGGTGTGTATGCAAGAGGTCTATATGTGAATGTATGATATTTGAGTATGGACATGGTAGACTGGTTCCATATCCAATATTATACCTCCACCATTGATATTATGAATCTCTTCCATGTCTATAAACCTGATGAAGCTCTCAGACCAATTCAAACACTTATATTACAACCTATAAGACATAAAACAACACACCACACACTGTTGCTTCATGAACACTTATGGAACACACACACAAAAAAACTAACTCAAATATGAGATCATTGCACTATGGAGGCGGGGTTGGAAGCGTGCTCTAACATGCATTAGATGTGTCCCTAATCATCAATATTCCTCTAGATAAGTGTTCTCATTATTGAAAGTCATAATCACCTTTCTTTAGACCTATTTTCACATTTGGCACTAAGATGATCATTAGTTTCTCAATCTAATCCATACAAAGAAAGGTATGACACTTGTTAATGGTCCTCAAATCTCTAGATCCATGAGGTAGACCTTAAAAGTCCTCCAAATTAGAGTTACCACCTTATCAATTGGTGATCACTCTCTATTCAATATGCTAGTTTGGACTGGATGAAGTGAAAGTGATTGTATAAGTACTAAGACAAGACATGGATATGAGGAGGTTAAGTCTCATTCTATCTCCAAAAGTAATCCTCATCCTTTGGGAATCTTCTATACTTGGAAGACATCAAAAATTATAAATAAAATTCATTATGTACCATGTCTTTGAAGATAAGGTACAAGTCAACTTGATAGGATGGAGACCTAGGGAGTCCTCTACAAGTCCAAAATCATTTACCAATCAAACTAACCCTCTAATATACCTTTTTTCCACTTATTCCCAATCAAGTAATTAACAAGTGTTTTATAGGGTTTTGGGTAGTTTTACCCCTTAAAGATAGTTCATAAAATTATGACATCTAAACCCTAAATAAATTCCAATGGATCCTTGCTTAGGACCTTATCTTGCCTATCCTAACTCCTCAGACTCCCATGCTAGGTATTCGTACTGATGTGAGCTTCCAAACTTGGCTTATGGAGCTTGTCAAAGCATTCTATGTAACATATTACACACACCCTAAATTGGTCAAAAAAACACACATATCATGTCTTTTCATAGTCCTTTAATAGGAGACTCTGATTGAAGAATATGAGCTTTTATTCACATCTAGCCATATCCCTTTGTCTGATTTGTCTTAGTCTTACTACATTCCCAAGACATATCTTTTCATATCCCTAGTCATCCATAGCTTTTACCCTTTTAGACCCAAACACTACTTTTAAGACCAGACCCATCCCCCTATGTCCCATACCCCTTGGACAATAGTGCCCAAATAGGACTACAACACTAAAACCTAGGGTGTCCAATTTCTAGTGTTATTGTCCACGGGTAATTTTGGTCCCAACGATTAGTTTCTTATGTAGGATGAGTCTTACCCATTTTATTTACTTCATTATTAAGTTTCCAAATGTTGGATAAATGTAAATAAACCTCCCAAATTCAAAATAATGAGTCTCCTATATAAAGGACTACATAAGGAATTTGATATCTAGCACTTACTATTTTGACACATCAGACATAATAAAATAAATCAATATTATGGCTCAGCTTCTCTGCATCACACATATATTTGCATGCTTGATCAAGGAAGGGCTTATGCAAAATTCATTCTTGCATCAATTATGTGTGTTGGTTATGCATGTTCTCTAAGGGATAACTACATCAGATATGAGACCCTTATCTTGAGGGTTAATTTAGGCAGTAATTAGAACAACAAGGGTTCTTGATTGTGTGATCATTCTTCCCCTAACCTAGTTTTTCCCCTTTTTGCTTTTAACCATTTTGTTATTTCCATGTGTGTAGATGAATACATGTAATAAAGATAGAAATAGACCTTTAGTGAGCTCTGGTGACTTTCAAGACCTGAAATTTGGTACACATGGTCATATTGAGCATACAAATAAAACCCAAAAATCTTTTAGTCTCAGGACACAAGAAAGGACTATAGCACCAAACACTAGGGTGTCCTATTTTTGGTGTTCCTATCCAATCATAAAATGAAAGATAGACTCAGGTTCTAGATAGTGTCTCAGTCTTGTGTGTAAGTTCTCAAACCCCAATTCATCTGAATCACCCTATTTTTTGATAATTATTCTTCTCCTTTATGCAAGTTAGTTTGATCAAATTGATATAAACATATCCTTTTATTTTATTTAATCATAATTATTCCCATATTCTAGACCCTTATTATATAGGAGTTAAACATCTAATTTCCTAAAATAATAAAACATTTGGTGAATCCAAGTTACTTCGAATAAAAACCTTAAACCCTAGCTACACTTAGGGTTTTTCCTTCATATCTTGTGCAAAAATTTAATTTTAAAAATTATAATTTTTGTACATTTATCCTATTCAAAACTATTTTTATAATTTAAAATTATTGCATAAATTTCAAAAATTATAAAACCTTAGTTCAAAACCCTAGATTTCAAAACTAGGTCATCAAACAACAAGCCTTACCTCCTTGCCATTTTTAGAAAACTATTTTGGAATATTTGAAAATTAATTACCTTGTAAAAAATTATTTCAAAATTAGTAGTATCTTGTACAAACATTTAAGTTTTAAAATTCTGATTTTGTATCAATTTTTGTACATTTATTTTAGTTCAAAGAATTTATAGATTTTAAAGTTATTTCATAATTTTCAAAACTTTAAAACCTGTAGATCAAAACCCTATATTTCCAAAGTAGGTCCTCAAACCTCAAATTTCCCTCATAATTTTTAGAAAATTAATTTGAATTTATTGCAAATTATTTGGGTTATCAAAAATAAATTTCTAAATTCAATGTTAGTAGTTCTTTGTGCATTTTTTTTCTTCATAGTAATTTTCAAAATTCTCTTTGGTGATAAAATGGCCACAAAGGCAATTCCTCATTCTCATCACATAAATTAGTTTATAAAATTTTCTTACAATTATGACAATGATTGGATAAATTTGCAAAATTGCACATTAGCTAAAACTATAGAAAATGATTTCATTTATAGTGAATATAATGACTATTATTTTAATGAAGGATATGATGATGTGTGTAATGATGTGGGTGAATCACAAATAGCTAAATCTTTTTCTCTTAAACCCATCTCTTTTATTCCTTCTTATAATAACAATTATTTTGATAAATGGTAAAGATACTTCTCACCTCATTCTCCTAGACACAATGCACAAAATGCATAAATTAATCATGCATGTTTAAGTGAACCTATTATTGGTGATGATTTACTTCCATGTGAGCCTAATCTTTTTCTACCTTTTGCTACTACTATGTTTAAAATACTACAATATAAATTCAATAAAATCAAATTACCAAAGCATAGTTCAAATGATGCATTATGTGCTCTTAACTCTACTCTTTCAAAAAAATGTTCAAATTCTAACTCTTATACTCTTACTTCTCATGTTGAAAATGAATAAAATTCATATATTCCATCCATGGATAACATAGATACACATGATATTCCAAATTCCAGTGATATCTTATTGCATATTAGAAAGGAATTAAATCTTTCTCTTACACCTCTCCCTAGCAATGATGTAAGTGATAATGAATATGATAGTGAACATGTAAATGAATATGAAAATGAAAGTGACTATGAAAATGATACTTCAAATTCTTCCATTTCAAATGAACAAAATGTAGATTGTGATAATGCATGGAATAATGATAACTAATATGAATATAGTGAAGAAGAAAATGCATCTCATGCTTCTAACCCTTCTCTCATTGCTTTGAAATCTCATGTATGTCAAAATTTTGCTTCTACTTCTTTGAATGATCCTATTTATAATAATTCACAAGCTAATGTTAATATAACATATTTTACTAAATTAGACCGTGATTCACTAAAATATAAATATACCAATGAATCTCCCCAGCCACCCCCCACTACAATAGAACCTAGTAATCACTCTTCACCTAAAGAGAATGGCATCTCACATCCCTATAGTAAGGTCCAAGTTACCATTCCTCCAAATTTTATAGTGAGCACACCCCTTCTTTATAATCCACTTGCTAAATGTAGAATTCCCATGGTTAAAATTAAGAATCAAATTCAATGCTTAATTGAACCACTTTAAGATACTAATGTACCATTCCAGGAGATCATCTCTTTGATACATGCAATTGGTGAACTAAAACACCAAGTACATCTTCATACCTTGGAAAACAAAGCCTTTAAATCTTGGATGGATGTTAATGGAAACCCTGTTCCAAAGACATTCATAAATCTTCACTGCTTAAGCACTTCCAAACACCATCATTAACTCATTTTTTGGAATTGGACATCCGTTCACACAACTTTAAGCCTTTCAAAAGGCTTTAGCACCTCAATTAAGCCCTTTGATTCTACTCAATTTATTTCAATAGACATTAGTGGGGGTAACAAAGAATTGGTTCTTTCATCTACTCCCCATTGGTTCATTGCACACATATGAGAAACATGCCACACTATGTGAGAATTCTTTAGAGCTAGTAAGCAAGTATATCTTAAGATTCAAGGGTCATATGTTAATATTTATATACAAACCAATAGATCTAGATATTCAGCATATCTTCATAAAGTGCCTTCACTAAACTCTCCTTGAGCATCTACTATATCAGACAAAGCCTTATTTCAAACATTTGTGTTACATAGTTCTAGCTTTTGAAAATAAATTGGGATTGATTGAGGAAGATTAAGTTAATTGGATCACTCTAGATTTCATAGTAGCATCTTTAGATATAGCTCTTACCACTGAACATCCACCATATCCTAGACAAGATAAGAGACCACAACTAGAAAAGCAACCAATCAAGAACAAAGATCAAGTTTTTAGAACACAACCTATAGTATACACCATAGATAACAATAGGATAGAACCAACACAATTTTATCTAGAGTGGGATAGCCCATCTATCATAGTATTATCACTATTAGATAGGAGGTTAATCACATTACCTTCTATTCACTAACAAGATCTACATCTCTTACATAGATAGCCAACACAACCTTTTTGTAACTATCATCGATCCATGGACATGGAGATAATGATTATTTTATACTCATATATTACATTAATAGATGTTTTGATAGTGGTATTATAGAGTTCATAGAGGGGGCACAAAGATGTCCTCCATTATGGAACCCTAGACCTCATTCCTTCATGACTAAGTCATCCCAAGATATTCCTTTATAGGAATCATCAGTCATTCATCATGAACACAATGTAGGTTTTAGGATAGAATCTCTTAAAAGATATTGTATTCCAACTATTCAGAAGGTTTGGAAAATAATACAACACAAATAAACCACATATTGCAGTAGATTCTATGGAATACATAGTGCAATTCCATATATGTATCCATTAGAGTCCCAGGCACTGTATCAAAGTACTATTCTAGAGAGATATTCATTATAGTTGGGTTTTTAGGGTCCTATCTCATGTATCAATCTACTATGATTAAGACTAGTTGAACCCAAATTATAGATTGATACTATTCCAAAGAAATATTCATTACAATAAAGTTTTTAGGGTCCTATCTCATGTAACAACCTATTATGATTAAGATTAAATGAGCCCTCAAGATAGGTTTTAACTCCATCTCCATATATTTCTTAGTCATATGCATCAAAAAAGAAGCCATGGGATATTAGGTTATATACAAATGAGCCTTCTTAAGAGAAGATAGTATTAGCTACAATGCACATTCTTACACAACATGATTAGTATGGGCATTTGTTCATGTGGCTGACAAGGTTCAAATAGCGATACAACACATTGCTATAGAACATAAATTGATTTTAGCATTAGTTTATATATTCACATAGCATGGTAATGATGGAGCCAAAGGTCTAGATAAGCTTTTTATTCTCGATCCACTCTTGGTAAGGTAACACACACACACAATGTTATCTTACTTTCCCCTCCTACTAACAACTAACATTCCTAATTCTAGATAGCTATCCCTAGCCAGAACCAGAATATCAAAGTCTATATATTACCAAATCAAACTTATCTAAACACTTTCCCACTCAAACCAAATCAAAATTATCCATATCCTACTTTACCAATCTAAAAAACCAAATCAAATTTATCCAAATAAGTTTACGAATTGACACAAACCAAAAAAAATTTGCTTACAATTACAAATCAAAATCAATAACCTAATATCACAATTATCAAAACAATCAAACCACATATCCCAAGTACTATTTTACTAAGCATATGTAAATTTAAAACCAATACTAGATCAACTATTTCTAAATCAGCCACTTACAATCAATATACCAACATATTCCAGAATCCACAACATGAATACACATGAGTTCACAATCAAACCAACATATATATATATATATATATATATATATATATATATATATATATATATATATATATATATATATATATATATAACTAGGTTTTCAAACACATATCATATCAAAATAAAATCACTCATGAATGGGCATCATGCTCTCACTCTCAATCTCAATCTCTCGTCCAATACTAATCCCATAGTCTAGCCTAGCATTCAATGGCCCTATGACTCGTTGACCTTCTAAATGCATCTTAAAATGGTTCTCTCACTCTAGTAACTGACCATGCTCCTCGTGAAAGTCTACATACCATCTCTAAAAATATATATACTCATCTATAATCCACGTACTCACTAATCCATAGTTAGAAAGAGGCATCTTATGCCTCTCTCTCTCTCTCTCGATGCCTTAACATACGTTGTAGCTATAACAACCTGATCAAATAAATGAGCATAAACACTAACTATAACTATCTCTCTCTCTATCAAACCCTCCTCCATAGCATCATCAGGGACATGCCATGAAATGTCACATAGTGTAGAATCAATAATAGTCTCCCAAAACACATCATCTCTACCACCTACCTAAATAGGTGCCTCATCTTAAACACCTCTAACTCCACCTGCATGAAAAGATACAAATATTGCATTAAACATACATTTTCAAAACAAATCCAAAAACATTAAGATAAACTCAAACTTGTACACAACTCAAGCATAATCACAACTTACATTCTATCATGTGAATTAGATTAGGATCCTCATACTTGGGGGCATCCCCTCCATCAACAAGATACAAAAAATACCATTGATGCCCCACCTACCATATGGTATATGCCTTGGTGCAACCAACATCATCCACATCAGGTATATCTATAGTTGCATCCCATGCATCCAATGGCAATGGTTCCTCCTTAACCTTAGTAAGTTTTGCATGAGCCCCTACTCTCGATGGTTGCCATGAACTCCTCAACCATACCCTTCTAAGGAGGTAATCAAATGCCTATCCTACTTCATAGTCCCTAGATCACACACATGACCCAGTCTAGCTCTATCCATCATAACCCTCTTATCAGTTGATAAAGGTAATAATATTATAGTATTTATTAATTAGCCTCTATATAACTCTCTCATACATACCTCACCCTACAAAACACTAGAAATCAACATATATATCAGTCAACCATGTCTAAGTAAATAGCCAAGCTAAACAATAATAGATCATAAGTCAAAATTCCTAGAAAATAGTAAATAAATCAGTTTACCATGCCAAATAAATTACCAAGAAATAGTACAATAACTAAACTAAGAATTATCTAGAAAAACCCAGCTTTTAGGACAAAAAAACTATGGGACAATAGAATGAGACAAGAGCACTGCAACCTAGACAACAGCATTAGAACTACTCAAAATTTCATAAAAACATGATTTTGCCCATAACTTGAGCTCCATAGCTCCATTTTACAAACCATTTTTTTCCTTAGAATTTTGATAATGAAACCTTCAACATAAATTAGGCCTCACTCTCTTACTACATCATTTACCTACCATGCCACACACATCTATCTACCTTTCTTATACCCAGACATACAAATTGGTCCCTACCAATCCACACTCATTAAACTATCATATAACTTGGTCCTCACCAATCAAAATTCATTAAAAATATCCAAAAACCCTATCCTATTGAATCTATCAACCTTTCACTCCATTCAATCTATTACTACCTCATTTTACCTACCATGGCATGAACGTTTCTATATCCTTACTATACCTAGATACAAGCTTCGATCCTAATCAATCAAATATATCTTTCACTCCTAGTAATTCAATCTCACTAGTTCAATAATAGAATTTCAATCTATTCAATACATACCAACCAAGTTCCTTTACATTTTACCATTAGACATCACTTTTGGCTCAACTTCCTCTATCATACATTTTGTCCCTCTCCCTAAAAGGTGGGCATCATTTCTACTATTCCTATTCCTAAACTTATTCAACACACCTATCCACTCTCATAGATGGATACACCATGGTTCTCACACCTATATAAATTAAATTATCAGATTCGACTTAGATCAGTCAAAACATATAGTGATTTAGACTACATGGGTCACTCAACATGGTTTTTACATCTTCATTATTCAATTTATCAACATTAATTAACTCAAATTAGTCAATATTATATAGTGGTTTAGATCATATGGGTCACTTAGCATTACTCAGCTCAAATTGGTCAAGATTATACAGTGGTTTAGACTACATGGGTCACTTAACATCACTTAATTTAGTTTGGTCAGGATTATACAATGATTCAAATTATATTAGGTTACTCAACATTTATCAGGACATTTAAAGGGATACACCTTTGGTTTATAGATATATAGACTATCTAAATACTATATTTGAGGGCATATACATTATTACACGTCTCACACATATAGATTCATATATCATGACACAGTTAGAGACTAGATAAAAGATTATAGGCATAGTTCAGAGCACATTGTTTTAATATCTAGTTTTACACATGGGACATGACATGATAGATCATATCACATGCCATTATATAGATTCATATATTATCTAGATGCATCACTCATAGACCAGATTTGGGGGCATGACACAGACATTCATGTCTTTCATCTTCTAGGATTATATAGATTGAGATGGTAGGATATCCCATTTTCTTCTTACACATTTACCAAAATTTATAATTTACACCTAGGTATTACTCAAGTTGTCACCAAGTTGGACTATACTATCATCTACAATGATTGGTACTTTGTATTACTCAGACTCAGACCCAAGAGTTTGTATGAGACAAATGACAGACACTGGTTTTGGACCTCTAAGCACTTCTCTAATCCAATTCAAGTTATTTAAATTTAGTATAGGGGCCATCTATTACAAATATTCCTTCTTTCTCTAGGCATTATTATATTTCATTATAGGGGCATTTATTATAAGGATTTGTTCTTTCTCTAAGCTTTATTTAGATTCAATACAAGGAGCATCTATTATAGGGATTCCTTATTTTTCTAGGCATTATTCAGATATAGTATAGAAAGCATCTGTTACAGGGATTCCTTCATTCTCTAAACACTATTTTAGTTCTTCATCCACTTCCCTAGCTAGGAAGTTAGAACCTTTTTCAGTATACTTATCTTCACATAGGTAAGTTAAGGTACGCATATTCTTTCTTTATTTTACTCTAATGCTTCATTTCATTTCATTTCATTTCACCACTAGATTAAAAGTGGGGAAAATGTATACACCCTAAATTGGTTAAGCAAACACACATATCATGTCTTTTCATAGTCCTTTCATAGGAGACTCTGACTGGAGAATATGAGCTTTAATTAACATCTAGCCATATCCCTTTGTCTAATTTGTCTTAGTCTTACTACATTTCCTATACATCTCTTTTCTTATCCATAGTCATCTATAGATTTATAGACATGAAAATTTCAGACCCAAACACCCCTTTTAATCCCAATCCATCCCCCAAGTCACATATCCCTTGGACAATAGCACCAAAATAGGACTACAACACTGAAACACAAAATTTCTAGTTTCTAGTGGTATTGTCCAAGTGCAATTTTGGTCCCAACAGTTAATTTATGGTCAATAACCTTGGACTACAATTATATTTACCATGTTTAATGTTTTACAAGAATATATTTAGTAAAATAAATGTTAAGTATAAGTTTACATTGAATTTTATATTACATTTTATAAGAATATAAAATTAAATGTAAACTTATACTTAAATTATATATATATATATATATATACACACACACATATATATATACATACATATATATACACACACACACATATATATATATATATATATATATATATATATATATATATATATATATATATATACATACATACATATATATGTATATATATATATACATATATATACATATATATATATATATATATACATATATATATATATACATATATATATATATATATATACATATATATATATATATATATATATATATATATATATATACATATATATATATATATATATATATATATCAACAACATAAAATTGAAAACAAAAAAAATCCCTTTGAAAATGGCATATGCCCTTTATAAAGGATGCACAACCTTTGAAAAGGGCATACATGCTTTAGAAAGGGTGTGTGCCCTTTATAAAGGGCGTACACACTTTGCAAAGGGCATATGTCATTTAACCATTTCATTTTTTCTTTTGTTTTCCCTCTAAATCTACCTTGGATATAGGCTTGGAGAGGTCTAAAGCTACCTTGAACTGAATATAGACTTGGAGAGTAGCCCACTTAGTTTCTAAAAAAATTAGGTGTCTTTTTTATTTTTATTGACACATATAATTAGGCAATTTTTATTATTTAAAAAAAAATATATATGTATTTTTAGAGGAGAAAGTGTAGTTTTAGAATATATAATTTTTTTTAATGTTATAATATTATTTGTAATTATTACTTAATTTATAGGTAACATACCTCATTAGGGCCTATATACATATCATCACAAATTCCCTTATAAAATTTTGAATATTAATCAAAAGTTTATAAAATTTATATCTCAACATTCGATACATTGTCAACTATGTTTTAAAAAAAAATATTGATTTTCATGCAGTTAAGGTCAAAAGGTTGTGTTTGTACACTTACAATTTCAATTTTATAGTTGTCTTGACTTGTAAATTTATTTAAAAATTACATAAAAAATAAAAAATTAATAAAAAATATTCTCAACAATCTTATACATTTCTCCTATCTATATATGAAATTTCATACAAAAATTCAATCATTTACTAAAAAAAAGTGTGTTTGTACACATGCACTCTCCTTATATTTTTACAAAAAAATATCAACCTATTGTCATAATTACATCCATTTTTCACACTTTTATCATCTAGGTATTGGAAAAAATTATATATTTAGAAACTAAATTCAAAATTCCATAATTCATGTTTTTATTTCATTATCAAATTCCTTTTTGAAGTGTCTCTAACATTCTCTCCAAGTTCAACTATTATTATTTACAAAAAAAAGGTGTCGCTTTATACCGCCCTCCCCTTGCCCTCCCCCCCCTCTCTTTTGTCTCCCATTATCCTCCATCTACCCTATCTTCATGTGTGTATTAACATGTAATAATCCATGTCATATTATTCTGAGTGTATGGTATTTCATGCTCCCATTATGAAATAAATTATCTTGGAATTTTATGAAAAATGATGAGGATAGATATGTTGTATCTATAAATTATCTTCCCAAGTATCATAAATTGGGTTGTATTTTTAACATTAGACATTCAATTGATCAAATTGATCATGCCAAAGTCAAAGTGATAAGCAGTCTAAATTATTCATGTGCTCTATCTTGAATGAATCCTCACCCCTATGTAAAGAATACCAGTCAAGCAATTGTGATGGGTATGGTAAATATTTTGTTAAAACAAAGACATGAAAAAATATCTTACTTAATTTAAATGCTAGTAGACAGTATAACTAGGTAAGAAAATAAGAAAAGTTACTCTATAAACTCAAATGGTCCTACATATCCTAGTGATGACTTACCTCCAATGCCATTCCATCCTTCACTCTTTTGTGGTTTCCCTTGCTAAAACAACAAGTCTTCAACCTTGAAAGATTTATGAATCCTATGTGAATATACATACTTCTTCTAGGCAAATATTAATTTGTATCCTTTTTATTTGATACTATTTTTACCATCATTAATTATAATATTTGTAAACACACACACACACACACACACACACACACACACACACACACACACACACACACACACACACACACACACACACACACACACACACACACACACACACACACACACACACACACACACACACACACACACATGTATGTATGTATGTATGTATGTAATACATGTATATATGTATACATATACATACATACACACATATCATTAATTTTGTTAACTAACTTGCATCAAAATTGGTGTCCTTTGCTAGCCACTTTTCACAAAATCCATTTGAAGCTTATATATCTATTCTTTGAGGTCAAATAGTACCCTCAATACATCAACTTTTCCTTCATATTAAACCTTCAAATTATAGATATAAAATTTTATTAAAATAATATAGCATTTTTTATAAAATTTTCTTTAGCACCACAAATATGGTTATATTTACATGAAAAATTGATTTTTTTCCTTGTGTAACTTTAAATAATTTGTATAAATTTTAGTGGCAAAAAGTTGGCAAAATCATGAAGAAACTAATAATTTTTACTTTTGTCACCTTTGTTCTACCTTTTCATGATACTAGCACCACCTATGTTCCATGCATAAACAACATCAAAATTCTATAAATATAATTCAAATTAACTATAATTTATGTATATGTACATACGTATGTATGTATAGATATACATATACATATGTATACATGTATGTATATGTGTGTGTGTGGGGGGTGTAAACACACACACATACATACATATATGATAAAGGGATAAGGTCTACTCTGTCCATCATTCACACACAAAACAATAAAAAATATTTTTATATAAAATGCAAATAAAGAAATAAAACATATTTTATTATTATAAAATGCAATACTACAACAACATGGTTGTTTCACCAAAAAGACAATTTAAAACCTATCAATATTCCTACAAGATTGAGCCACAATATGCACTAAGGGAACTATCCTCTATCACCCTCCCTTCAACTCTTTATTGACACTGATAAATTCCACTTTTAGGTGCCTAAAGGCTTAATTATCCCTTTTCCTACCTAAGAAAATTATTTTGAATTTTGACAATTATCCCTTTTACTACCTAATAAAATTTAAAGTTTAAAATTTAAAATTTGAAAATCTATTAACACAAATTTAGTGATCCATTACTTTTGAAATGGGCATCTGATTGATGAACAATTTGAACCATTGAAAATCTTGTGAAACTTTGATAACTCACTATCTACCAATCATCTTGATTTGATTCTTTTAGAAAAGCCTATATTTCAAAATTTTGGAGCTCAATGTACACTTTCATGTCCATACATGCACACTACAAGCTTACTAAAAATAATTAGTTACAATTTTTACCCTTAAGCAAATTTAGATAGTCCTAAACCACTATAAAATTCAACCAATACTCCAACTTAACTAATATGCCTAATTTTTTTTAAGCAACATAAAATACTATTTTTAGTGATGCATGATTGCCCTTACACCTTAGATGCTCTTGTATCAGACACTTGGGGTATTTTTGAGAGATGACCTAGTCAAGTCTCAGGTGTTTGAGGAAAACCAATATGATCAACCTATGCCCAGGACAACCATACTGAATTTTCAATAGGTATTACTTTCCACTTAACCAAGTATTCTTCATACTACCTATTTCTTGAACTTATGTCTTAGGACTATCTAAGATTTTTTCTATCTCTTTGTTATCTAGATTAGTTTCTAAAATTTTCCATAATTTCTTTATTGGTCCAACCTCACTATATCCTTCATGATATTCTATCAAATTATCAATGTTAAACATAGGGTAATGTACAAAGTTTGGGGACAAAAAGTGGCATACACATGGACATAATTCTCCTGAAATTTCAAACATTGGAAATTTTGTAGATAATTGTAAATATCTACACTCCAAATTTAAAGATGGTGTAAGAACATGAAATGTAGAATTTTGAGTCTATTTTCCAAAACACTATTTTTTAAAAAAATGGTTAAGAATAACTAGGTCAAACATGTAAAATTTGAAGAGGAACTTGTATTTTTTTAAGAAAATGGAGTATACAAATGATTGTGAGGTGCACCATTTTTTGAGAAGCATTTAATATTGTTTGAAACACTTCAGTGAAAATTTACATAAGATCTTATAGTTTGTGACATATATTTTTTATATTTTTTTAATGAATACTTGTTTTAATGAATTTTTCAAGTAAATAATCCTAAAAACTAAAAAAAAAATGGATATCCATCTATGCGGCATACCTAACTACCTCAAAACAATGAAAATTAGTTTTGTTTTAATGTGTGTATAGTTAGGCTTATTTTGTGACCATATAACATTTTTTCACTTGGATCAATGAAATACAAATTACATGAACATGTATAGGCATATATGTTTGTGGTATGTAGTGGCCTGGAAAAGGTATAGTTAGAAATCAACATAGTTTAAAATTTTAAATTAGTCCAAAAATTATAAAAATAATATTTTTGGAAAGAGGAGAGCATGCCCATACCAATGGTGCTAATTTTTGGAATTTTACCATTGAAATTTATATTGTGTTTGATAATTGAAGTTAGATTTTGTTATTTTTTATCAATACTCTCAGACTCAACTATAGATTGATTGGTGCAAACCTTTGGATCAAGAATCCAAGTCATTCCTAAGCCAAAACATTTTCGTGTTTGAATTCAAATTCAAATAATGTTATCATATTATTAACCAAATTAATAATGTGATCACATTAGTTAATAATATGATTGTGTTTATAAAATAATAACATTATATATTCATAACACCCAAAAACCTAAATTTCCCATTGAGCTCAAGTTTTATATATGTTCTTGAGCTCCTTAATAGTGGTGTTATTTCATGTGATACAGGAAAGGTCCCTAACCTTGGATAGTGAATTAAGGTATTGTGGTATCACATTAGACTTCAAAAATTTTATGGGAATTTTAATATGTTGACTTGAATACTTATAATTATTTTATTTTAAGGTGTAACTTATTATACATTTTATGATATAACTGATTTTATCATGAGATGTCATAAAATGCATTTTTAAACCTATGACCAAAACTTAGCCTTTGGAGTACCAATCTAGCTATGCATATGATGTAAATTGGGGCTATTTTGATCCCTTTTAACCTAATTACATGACTATAAAATGTGATTTTGTGGTTGATCAAATATAATTTCATTAGCTCTATGAAGAAAAGAAACAATATTTATTTATATGCAAGTTTTACATGTATAGATTGTGATTTTGAGCTCAATAAACTTGAAGTCATCAACTAATGAATATAAATTTCAATTAATTCAATTATGGAGGTAATTAGGGTTAAAATGAGCCACATGAACCTATTTTAAATTGTATATGATGTGATTTTGAATGAGATTAACCCTAATGTCATATCATATATAATTAACCAAATAATTGATTCATTTAATCGAGGAGGCATTTGAGGCCAATTTCAACCCCTTGAAGAGCAAGATATGATTTGGGACAAAATTAAAAGTTTAATTCTATCATGAATTGATTTGATTAGTCAATTTGTGTAGTTAAGGGAATGATTTAGGAAAAATTGAGCCCCTAAACCAAATTTATGACTCAATCAATTATATAACATATATAACATGTATGTCTTAACTGGCCCTACTTTTATCAAAAATACAAACATGACGGTAATTTTCATAAATAGATGATCAAGAAGCTCAAATTTTCTTCAATTACCTTAGTGATTGGACCTTATATCCGATATCTGAAACCATAAACTATGTACCATTTACCTTAGACCATAATCCATAAGCCCAAATACCCAAACCCTTTAAATTGTATAGCCTAAACCATAAACCAATAAATTTATCCTAAATTAACATCCTTTATATAGTAAGAATTAGCTTCATAAGGATGAAATTGGTTAAAATCATAACACTCAATACCAAAATTAACTCAATTGGCATAATTTTAGATGATGTGGGGGTTAATTGAGCCTAAAATCACATTCTTTATTCATAGATATAGTTTCAAGGAGTTCAAATTTTCCCTAATCACATTAAAATTTGTACCATATATACCCTAAAACCTATACCCTAATCCCTAAGAACTAAATTTAATAATTGCTAAACTCTAAACCATAAATATAAACACCTTAAACCATGAACCAATCATTTAGCCCAAATTAACATCATTTAAACTAACAATTAAGTTCACAAGGCTCATTTAAACCTAAATCACAGGACTAATTACCCCATTTGACTAATTCACTCAATATGCACAATGAAATGGGGTATAATGACAACCCAAAAACACATTCTATAATCATAAATGGGTCCATGTGATTCAAGTTGTCCTCAATTATCTTTTTGATTGACCCTATGTACCCTAAACCATATACATATTATAACTTAAACCATAAACCATAAACACCATACCTGAAATTGTAAACCATAAAATTTACCTATTTACTAACTAATTTAGTTTCAATTAACATCCTTTATAGTAAGAATTAGGTTCACATGGCATAGAGTGATTATAATTTATATACACCCTTAAACCTAAACCCTATACCCTAATCCCTAAACCCTATGCACCAATGCCTTATGCCCTAATCCCTAATATATATTAAGTATAACATGATCAAGTTATTAAATAATGTGATCATATTATTTTTAATATAGACAAAACTCACTTCTCAATGTCTATGTTTAACACAAATTGAGTATTAATAATAACATGATTGCATTATTCTAAATATAGGAAAAACTTGCTTCTCAATGCCTATGTTTAACCTTGACCAAGTATTAAGAATAATATGATCATGCTATTTGATAATGTGACCATGTTATTATTAATATAGACTAAGCTTACTTTTAAATGTCTATTTTTAACTCAAATCGAGAATTCTATCCCCATAAACATTCTCTATGGGACTTATGTACTTTTGACTCCACCTTTGAAAAGTTGTCAATTATCATATGTACCTCTAATGGGTGAGGGATCATGCTCAAGGAAGATTAATTTGTTGAAGAAAAAAACACTAGAGTATTTATAATAGTTGAGAGAGAAACACAAGATATGAATGTAAAATCTTCATGGTAGACAAGGTACAAATCATAATCATGATGAACCAAATGCCTTAGATAATGAGCCAATTGACAATAATGAATTAAACAATGATGAAATTTACAATAATGAATTTTACTAATGATGAAATTGACCATAATTAAATTAATAATAATGAATTATATAATGTTAGAAGTTTACATTTAAAGTTATAAGTTTTTGATTTTATTGATGATGAGCCTATGTATGATGCTTCACCTCCAACGAATGATTAAAATTTGATGGAAACAAATAATGATGAAATTAATAATCAATAAGATTTCAAGTAAATGTATAATGAATAAATAAAAAATTAATGAAATTTCATCCCACCTCTAAACAATGAAAGTGATAATGATTTTGAGACACCCTCTCAACAAATTCCACCATTAATAACACCTCTAAGAATTATCCATAGAAGAGACAAGTACTTAATTGAAGTCAATGAAAATATTTTGAAACTAATGCATAAAAAATGTTTGATCGCCATTCTAGAAGACTAGTTCATAAATTTTGGATAGTTTATTTCATAATTTTTATTATGATAGACAAATATGTCAATGATTTGTTTCACTGATAAAATTGATTATGATGAGACCTATAATATACACATTAGGACTAAAACATCTAACATAGAAGATGAAAACAATGAAATTGTCAAAAATTTACATGATGTGCATATCATACTATAGGCCCAAGATCATGCACCCAAGATTGTAATGCTACCCAATGTATAATTAAAATTTGTGTAGTAAGTGACCAAATAGTAAAAAAAATGCTTTCAAAAACAATCCGAACACTTAATATAAATAGAAAACATTAAAGAAATCAATTGAAAGATGTGAAATACTTAATAAACATAATACCAATGAGCTTAGGGCATTCTATAGTAGACTTTCATGAAAGTACAAGGCTATAGATGATACTCTCAGAGAGTTGCTCAATTTTTGAAAGATAATACCAAAGTTTTCCCAATGCAATAAATTTATTGAAAAGAATAGTTGGTTCTTGTAACCACGACTTGAATCCAAAAAAATTCTTTGATATTACTCAAACATAATTGTACTCTATGTTTTTAGAAATACATCCATAAATTTCTATTTGTGAAATATAATTTTATATGGCCAAACCTTTTAATGTAAAAATAAATCACATACACACCATTTTTTGTAGGCAACATGTTGAATTTTCAATGCACTATGATTTTTTTCTCCATATTCTTGTACTTTGCATACTAAAAACATATTGTAGGAGTGTGGCATTGAATTTCCACCAAAATGAACTTAGTAATTTATTCCAACTATATTTTACAAAAGGTTGGATAGAAAATTATTTTATAAAAAATCATGCTTAAATGGAAATTACAACATTTGGGGTGTATTTAAAAAATTAAAAAAATGTATCCATGAGGAGAGTACAAGTGCAATTGGAAAAGAAATAGATGGTTTAAGTATATATAAATCAGTGAATTATCAAGTAAAAGATGGAAAAGAATCTAAAAGGTATGCTATTATTACAAAAAAGATACTTGTTTCTAACTTTTTGGTAAAATTTAAGGAGAAAATTGTTTGAGTATGCAATGCACACACACAGGGATAGATGGTTCGATGAACATTTCAAGATAAGTAATCATACATTCCCACTTGGTTTAATTATTTCAATAGTTGACTCTATTGAAAATCACAAATTCAAACCCCAAATGGAAGTTCAATAAAAATATTAAAATTTATTATAATTTTCCATATTCGTGCATATAACATTCATGCATGGACCTGATAATATAGATCAGCAATTTAAAATATAATAGAGTACCATTTTTATATCATTAATGACGAATCACATTGTTTAGATAATGTGAAAGGTTGTTTTTAGAAGTTTTATGAAGATTTGAGTCAAAGGAACATTAATTTAAATCAACATTACATTTGATGAGACAATTTCACATCGTAATTCAAAAATGCATGGATGTTTTATTGGTTGAGTAGGATACACATTACCACTAGTGTAGAATGCATATGGAATTTCACTGAGGCTGTTCATTAAAAAGGGGAGCATGATAGTGTTGGAACATGTGTAAAAATATATATTAGAAGGGATGAGTTGAAATTTAAAAAGGTTTTTGATTTTATAGATGCAAAAACCATGTTTGAATGGTGTAGTATGAACATGTGTCATGGTTCTCAACCAAAATCTACTATTCATAAACATTTCTTGTTAATTGTGGAAGAACACTTGGAAAATTATGAAAATTATATAAATATAATGGGTTCAAGCAACCTCCACTCATTTCATATCTCAAATGCAAGTTATTGGACTATTCATATGAGACACTTGGCATGTTTATGTTTTGCATGCATGGACTCTACTTGGAATGAGTGTGAGTCACAAGAGTGGGTGAATGATTGTAGTTCCAAACCTATAATTAAAATTCACACATATAAGGTTCTAATAACATTTAAAATTAAAAATATGACATCATCAGATAACTTTGATCATGTATATAATTTAGTGCAACCATGTAGTATAATAGTTTTCACTATGTACAATTTATTCTCATTATATATCTTCATAGTGTCACTAAAAATGTTTTTTTATACAATTCATGTTTTTATAGTTATTTAAGATAAGGACAATGAAGAGGTCACTAATTACTACTTGTGTCGGTGTGTAGAGAGAAAAAAAATTGACTTCCCTAGCTATAGATGGAGAAAACATTGATCATCTCACTGGGTCAATGGTAGTCACTGGAACTTGGTTTCGATGATATCCTATACTAAATTCGTTTCAATATTTATTTGAAGAGCTTAAAATTCACAAGAAGATAATGAACTATTCAAATTTTTTTATTGTAATGAATATTTAATTATAAAAGTATCATGGGAGGCTATTACACATGAAACTATAGAAAGTTCAGGAGTTAGACCATGAAGCTATTCTTGATACTATCAAGGTTAGAGCATATCCTAGTGGTTCATTGGATTGAAATATGTAGGTATGTTAAATTTTAAAATGTATTTGTAATCTATTTTACCAAATGTTTTTTATTTTCTAGGTAGTAAATATGAATTTCATTTTTAATTACTATCTTTTTTTATAGGTTAATGGTGCCAGATAAGCTTCCACCTTTACGTGGTTAGCACTGTCAGTAGAGAATTATATATTATTCAAGCTAAGAAAAGGTAAAATTTTAAGTAATTAGTGTTTTTATTCTCTTTAATGGTAGTGAAAATTCACTTCTAGGTCAGGAAGCATCAAAACCAAAGTTCTACAACCACAACTTAAACATTGACAACATTTATTGTCAATGCTTTTGTAGTCCTGAATGGTAATGAAAATGCACTTCTATGTGGATATGAACATCATGGAGGTGTGAAAAAATTTAATTTTCATATAAATATGTGATAAAATTGATATATTCTCAAGTGGAGGTCCCAGAAGCATAAATATCAGTTGGAGCTCAAAAAGTTGCCTATTCAATGCTAAAAAGTTACATGTTTGGACTTGTCACTACAATTTGTCCATTGGATTTATTTATATGGATACAAATTAATTATCTAAGGTAATATTATATATATTAAATAGGTAGGTGATGGATCTTAAGGTTCATAAAAATTAATTAGAGGTTTCATTTTATGTGTGTTTGAACTTATGCTAAAAACTACATTTTTTCTTGTATTCGGAAGGGCATTCTTGAGGCTAGAATGGGTGGTGGATTTATAAATCAGTCCTAACAAGATTCAAAGAACCTAGTAATATATATTATATTCACCTCGAGTCATGTTTCAATTATTAGTTTTTGGTCAAGAAGCATTGAAACCAGAGTTCTACAACCACAACTTAAACTTTGACAACATTTGTTAATGTTTTTGTGCTCCTGAATGGTACTAAAAATGAAATTACAAGTGGATTTAAACATTATGGATATGTTATAATGTGTAATATGACTATATATATGTGATATATTCTCAAGTGGAGTTCCCAAAGGTAGAAATGGTAGTTGGAGGTTAAGAAGTTCCTTATTCAATGCCAAAAAGTTATATTTTTGGACCTGTTATTGCAACTTGTACAACAAATTGATATAGAAGGTTTCACCTGAGTATTTTAGTGGGTAATTAATGGGATTAAATATTAAGGAAATATATCTTATGGTTCATGGAAATGACATATAGGTTTCATTTTATGTGTGTTTGGACTTAGGCTAAAAGACTACATTTTCCTTGTATTGGGAAGGGCATTCTTGAGGCCAAAATGAGTGGTGGGTTTATTGATCCATCCTTATGGGAGGACAATAACATATTCCTATAAATTATATACACCCAAAAACCTATATGTTTTATAAATTTCAATTTTTGGTCATGAAGCATCAGAACCAAAGTTTTGCAACCATAACTTAAACTTTGACAACATTTGTTCTCAGTGTTTCTACACTCACGAATGGTAGTAAAAATTCATTTTCATGTGATTTGAACATTTTAATTATGTTATAACATGTAATTTACATATATATATACATTATAAAAGTAATATATTCTTAATTGGAGGTCTCCTAGGTATAAATGGTAGTTAGAAGAGCTCAAAAAGTTGCCTATTTAATGCCAAAAATTTGTATTTTTGGACCCATCATTGCGACTTGTCCTACAGATTTATCTAAAAAGTTACACATAATTGTTATAGGATGTGATTAAAGGGCTTAAATAGGTATGATATGGAATTGATAGTTCATGTAAATGACTCAATTTTTTTTATGTGTGTTTGAACTTAAGCTAAAAATATGAATTTTTCTTATATTGGGAAGGACATTCTTGAGGTTGGAATGGGTGGTGGGTTTGTTGATTGGGCCTAATGAGAGGGAAATAAATTGGTCATAGATGTTATACACCCCAATTTACATTTTTTTAGTGTTAAGTTTTGGTCAGAGAACATTAGAACTAGAGTTATGCAACCACAACTTAAATAGTGACAACATTTATTGTCAGTGTTTCCTCTCTCCTCTCCCTTTTCTCACCCACTTTTGCATGAAAGTTTATTTTAAGTTTTCAATTTTATTTAAAGGATAGATTAGGTTTTTGATATTTTAAAATATTGGTGGTCAAAGATCAGTTGTGGGAGGCCTAACACCCTTAAGGGATAGGCTTAGAAAGCAATAAATTGTCAAGAGTGAGGTGTTGAAGGTGTTGAATGAGTGAGATGTTGAAGGGTCAAAAACCACTCTCAAGAACGTGTATTAGGCCTATTAGGTAAAATAGACCTTGAAAGGAAAAAGTGAAAGAAATTTTAAAGGATTTTGGAGGCATTTAAAAGTATATTGAGTGGGTTTAATGAAGGTTGGACAGGTGGATGAAAAGATAGAGGAAGTGTTCTTGAAAGTATTAAATAAGAGGAAGGAATCTAGGCATAGGCAAGCCTAGGGAATTTTATTGAGAGAGTGTGAAGAGTGAATGATAAAAATGGTAGGTTGTAGGATATTAAATGTGATGAAGGAGAATTAAAAAATAAATGTAGAATCTATGTTGATAATAGTCTTAGCTAAGCTCTCATCTTTTATAAATTCTGAGAAAATTTGAAATAAGGGTTTCATGAATAAAACACCTCTAAAAATCAAAGGACTAAACAATAAGGTCTAAAAATTTGTAAATATATGAGGGATGGATCTTGTAACTTAGTCCAAGTATCATTATGTTGACAAGATGTTTGAGATTTTAGGTACAAAGGATTGCTTTTATGTACACCTATAGAAGACCATTTTTGAGAAAGTTGTGCATAAGGTAAGATGATTTTTTGGTTGATTTGAGATATAAAAAATTGGGTAAGTGTTAAAATATGTTATAATTTATAACATAATAGTATAAACATAATTTTTAATAAATAAAAACTCTATTTTGTGAAATTTACCTATTGGAGCAACAACTAGGTCTAGAGACCTAGAAACCTAAAAAGATAAAATTTAAGAATGACAGATCAATCTCTTAGAGACATATAGTTGGTTGATTACTTGTAAGTTTTTACACCTAATAAATAATTGACTAGATTAAAATAAGATTGTTTGAGTGAATTTTTAATCAAGTTGAGAAAAAAGTGTGGATAATTGATGTTTTATTTATTCATGATCTTATATAATATGAATAATAATTTCATAGCATAATTAAAAATAGAAGAGAAAACTTTGCATCTAGTGGTATTAGGGGATGATAAATGGTTTTGACCAAAGATGGATCATTTTCTCATGAGTTAATATTTTGTTTCAAGTAAGTAATGTTGCCTTTTATTTGACTAAAGACATTATAGTCAAGGTCAAGTAGAAGTTCATATTGAAATTTTACCAAGATAAAGCTACAAAGATGAATAAGTAGACCATGTACATGATCACCAAAAGGAGTTTAGTTTAGAAGAGGTATTGATAGAGATTAATCTAGAGGTGAGGGAAAATATAAAGGAGAAATAGTCATAGATGGCACATAAGTAGTGGGCCTAGTTTCAAGAAAAGCTAGTCAAAAAGGCATTATAGCTAGGTGAAGGTGAAAGATTAAGTAACTTCTAGGTATAGGTATTTAAGTGAGAAATTTGTATGTATTGATGAATGATTTTATGTCTTTGAATTATTAAAGTATTATCATGATTGGGTATGGGCCTTAAGTGAAATCAAATTATGTTAATGATAAATTGAAAAGTTGTAAATGGGTGATGATAAATGCAAAATAGATAATAGTGTCATTAGTCATTTCCACTACACACAATCAAATAAAAACATTAATTTAAAAAAATATGAGAGATCTGAGATTTATAGCATTGAAAAGAACACCTTTTTAATCCTCATTTTTGTAAAACATTAAATAAGAGATTTGATAGATAATAGTTTGGAAGATCAAAAAAACACTATACAATAACATTTCAAATTGAAATTGAATATAAATTAGATAAATTAATATAATTCAAATGAAAAATATAAAAAAATCATATAGGCACATGTAAAATTTCAATAACACATATATTACCATGATAAGCATACAAGAAATTACATCTACCTATATAGAATCTAATTTAGGGTGAATGTCATATACGCATATATAATGTCAAAATTATGTGAATTGACATATAGTCAAATAAAAAATCACATCTCATATAAGACATCCTAATCATAAATAACTCACCTCTCTTTGTCTTCCTCAAATAAGACTCTCCCTGGGATGCCCTACTAGTAGATGTAGATCCCTTTAATGTTTTGGATTGATCCAAGGTCTGACTATGGGTCCTATGCTTAAAGATTGTTTACAACTGAACCTATTGAAATACAAGTATTATTAAAAAACCAACATAAAATACATTAAATCAATTATTAAGAAATTAATTTTAAACTAGAATAATAAATCATTTAAACATGCACTTATTGCAAGATCATGGTTCTATTCAATATGTTTTTGATGCTCAAACAATTCAATGGAAGGCTCAGTTGTTCGAATAAGCATCTAAAATAAGGAAAATACATGAGCATTTGTCATACTAATCATCTGACTAGGATTATCTTATGTCATGGGATAAACCTTCATAATCAATACATTCACATAGGTTATATTTTCCCCAAGTATGTAGTAAAATTATTAAAACAAGTCTATTTTTATAATTTAAAATTACAAGTTAATATGTACCTCTATCAATGCCTATGTAGATGACATTACAAAAATAATACCTATGTCTATCTTGGATCATAATGATGGAGGAGTATCTAAGTGATCTATGAACTAAATGTAAACAAGGTCTCACTTACTTTTCTATAAAATATTAAAGATATATATGGAAATATTTTCTCCTTTATCAAACCAAGAGTGTATTTAATAGTACTATACTTGAATTTTGAGATCTTTTATAGATAATTTTAACTTAAACTTACAAGGTAGATTTACATAGACTAAATGTACATAGAGCATAATATTAACTCATAATTTTACCTCTATATAAGTAAAAGGTGTCATCCCAATAGAGACAGATGCAATAGTGGATGGGCTAGCAGTTGGATCCAAAAATGTAAATAATGGCTGCATCAAATCAAATTCTACAAATGTCAACTATGACAATGAAGACACCTTCACCTCCTAGGATATAAAAAATGAGATATATATTATTCAATTTCTATGTAAATTAATTTTTAGGTAGATTAAATTTGTAGATATAACTAAAATTTAACATGACATTTATATAAAACACACTTGCATCTATGTAGTAGATGATGTCTGCACACCAATTATGCATGATAAAAAATCATCACTCATAAGTATACCTTTTAATCCTTATGAACCACTAGCATCATCATCATAAGTTACATTACATATATATCCACAAGATTTGTAAGGGTGGGGTTGGGTATGCACACTAGGTGGTGTATCTTTATGATCAGTTTGTGAGAGCCTAATCATATACTTAATGAATGTGTTAATGAGAGAACTAAGTACATGTATAGTGTCAATCTCCACAACCTAATAAATTATATAGGCAATCTCATATTTAATTGGATTTTGGATACGAATCCTTGTAGGTCGATTAGGTGCATAACATGCAATTATTTGATCTTGTGCTGAGCCTTTCCCTTGGACCTGAAACTCATTATCATCAAAATAGTTTAGAATATCATTGAGTAAAAACTCAAAATAGAGTTTTCTCAACAAATATAAGGGGACCTCATGGTTGTTACATGATTTATAACCAAACACCATCCACCATCGATTCTAAAAATTGGTTGTGACTAAATTATGTTGGTAGCAACAAATTGGAAAATGTTTAGAAGTTACCAAAAATGGTGGATTGGTTGATGGGTTAATGAATAAGGTGAAAATGGAGGATTTTTATGTCTCTATTTTTGACCTCATGTGTTGACAAATTTTTAGCATAATAATCCATATTACTATCCTTATATAAATCCCATCTATCAATTTGATTTGTTATAGCGTTAATTTACCCTAATAATGCTCTAGTGAATTGGTTATATAGGTGTGGTGGGTGTTGGTGTAAGTGGGATCTCTCATTCTCCCAATTAATTATTCAATTTCAATTTTATTTTCTATAATGTGGTCAACTAGACTCTCCTAACTGCTTGAGAATTTTGTGGAACTATAGGAGGGTTAGGTGGAGGGTTAGGAGGAGGGTTTGTTGAGGAACAAGAGGGTTAGGTAGAGAGTTAGGAAAATGAAAAAGAGGGTTAGGTGGAAATTTAGGAGGGTTAGGCAGAGGATTAGGAGGGTTGGTAGGATGGGTTGTTAAAAATAAATAAATTATCAATTAAACAATAAAAATAACAAAAAATTAAGGGTTAATAAGTGTATATTTTTATCACTTATCTCTTATACATGGTGTTATCATCAATTAAAAACTTCCTATGATGAATTATGGAAAGGTTTAGCCTCACTAAGGAAAAACATGATCATAAAATGGATGAGAGTGGGGAAAGAAAAAATGCTCGAACGTAAAATGAGGAAATTTTGCGTTCGAGCTTGGTATTTATTTTTTTGTAACATAGGGAATGTGATTTCATCATTAACATGATCATGTTATTTATAATAATAAAATTATCATTTTATTATTTTAAATAACATGATCACATTATTGGAAATGTCTACAGAGTTATCCCCCAAATCCATGCACTTACTCGATAGGTTAAATGCTAACTCTATTTCGCTATTCCACCTCACAGGCATTTCCTAAATCATATCTCTTTAGAATATTGCATGGTCTAAACTTATTTATTTTTAACTTGATATATGTTCCAATAGGAAATATTTATTTTCTTAGGTTAACCATAACTTCATATGCAACAATGAATTCATTAAAATTTTGCTTTTGGTCCACCTTTGCCTTATACTGAGTATTCCTATTATTAATATAGCTTAATACCTATTTGTGCAAGTTTTTTAGGTGTTCTATAAATTATTTAATAGTACCAATACTCTTTTTTCCTTTTTCCACATTACTTAACATTGATTCATTCCTTGAACTAATCCTATATACAATTTGGAATGAGGATTTACTATTACTCCTATTGATAGAAATGTTGTAAGTAAACTATGCCTATGGTAAGATCAAATCCCATCCCTTGGGTTTATCTCCTACTAAGCACCTTAACAAATTTACCAAACTCCTATTCACTGCCTTTGTTTTTCTATTTATCTACAAATAGTGTTTATCACTAAACTTCAAATCACTATTCAATTTCTTCTATAAAGTCCTCCATAAATACCCAACAAATTTGGTATCTCAGTCTAAAACTATACTCTTTGGTAGACTTTGTGGTCTTACCACCTCTCTGAAAAATATATCTCTAATGTGAAGAGCATCATGTGTCTTCTGACACAATAAAATGTTCTATCCTTTAAAATATCTTAACCACTACAACTATTGAATCATGTTCTCTTTGTGTCCTTTGTAAACTAAGAAAAAATTCCATACTGATATCTTCCCATCATCTATCTAGTATACAAAATTATTTATATAGCCTAGTATTATGACCCGCTCTATTGGCCATCTCACATATTTTGTAACTTTTAAAAACTTTCTTCACATACTAGTACAACTGTGCCCAATAGTAATTATAACAAGAGAAATGGTTTTATCTCAACCATGTGTCCTACCAACCCTCCACTAGGCTTCTATTTAATCAGGTTATCTATCATATAAATCCTCAAAATACATAATTTATTTCCTCTGCACAACATACCATCTTGGATCATGAAATCCAACCACCTTGTCCTATGCAAAGTAATAAGTTCCAATTTTTTTTTCAAGCCTTTGTAAAATCTAGATCTTCAGGATACAAAATTTTGAGTTGATTGAACCCAATAAATTCTATATTCATTTTTGTCAAAAAATTTTACCTTCTAGTTAATGCATTTACATCTTTTTTTAACCTCCCTCTCCTATGCTTCAAAAAAATTTATAACTCTACAAAAACTCTACCCATTTTAAGTGACTTTAGTTCAACATTCCTTAGCTATTACGATACTATAAATCATAATGATTAGTATATAAAACAAAATACTATAAACCCTAAACTATAGCCTAAAACTCTTGATCATAAATATAATACATTTTCTTGGCATCATTAAGATTCTCACTAAAATAGGCAATGGGCTTACCTTCCTATTTCAATACAACACCTATAACACTACCATTAACATCAAAATCTACCTTAAATACCTTGTTGAAATCCAAAATTCTAAAATAAGTCTCTTTATGAGTTTTTTCTTCAACATTTCAAAACACTTATTTGCTCTTATAATCCACTTAAACTCCTTTCTATCCCCTCTCATTATTAAAGTTAGGGGTGCATAAATACTACATAAATTCTTGATAAAATTCATATAAAAACATGCCACACCATGAAAATATATTACCTATGTAGCATTCCTTTGTGTAATTAATTTAATTATAACCTTTATTTTATCTATATCCATCTTAATACCCTCAACCAAGTCAACAAATGTCAAGTATATTGACTCCTTTGCAAAACTATATTTATTCAGGTTAATCAACAACTTCTCCTCCCTCAGCTTCTCAAAAACTCTTATGATATGCATCAAATTCTCTTACCAAGTCTTACTAAAAATAAAAATCTCATGTAAATAAATAATAAAAAAATTTACCAAAAAATATTTCAATAATTCTTTTATGAGCCACATAAATATGCTTAGTGCATTGTTTAGCTCAAATGTCATGACTACCCACTTGTACAAACCTTCTTTTGTATTGAAGGTTTTTTTCCACTCATATCCTTATTGGATCTAAATTTGCTGATATATGATCTTTAAATCTATCTTTTGTAAGTACTTGGCTCCACTCAATCAATCCATTATGTCATCCATCCTCGATAATGAGAATTGGTACTTGATCTTGATCTTATTGATGGATCTCAAGTTTGTATACATTATTCACTCTCCATCCTTATTTGGTACTAGTATTGTAGGTAATACACATGGAATTAGGATATCCCTTATAAATTTTTTTTTCAAAAATTCCTAAACTTGTTTATTTATCTCCTCATTCCTTACAAGATTCATTCTATGGGCCAGTTTATTTGGCAAATTGGCTCCTAGTATAAAATCCATTTAGTAACTTATCTTCCTCACTAGTGGCAAACCTTATGATATATTATTAGATACAATATATTTATATTTATCCAATATATCTGAGACTTTTTTTGGTACATCTCCACATTCCTCCTTTTTTATCTTAGGGATCAATGGAAAGCACATATACTTGGGCCTCATATCATCCAAAAAATTCTTACCACCAACAAAAATCATTTGGGCACTACTAAATACCTTATCTTCTATCTCCTTCAATGGTTTAAATTTGTGATGAAATCTATGTATTTTTGAGGAAAAGGTGTTTGTATGGCCATCATGGAGAACATACCTATCTATTAGGAACCCATGGAAGCACCATTGATTACCAAACAACTTAATATGCGGAATTAAACCAGAAGCAACAAGTAACTAGAATTCAGAAACAACATAGAATATGAGAGACAATATAATATGTATTAATACTCATCCAAAAAAGAATACAATAAAGAAGATGCCACTTCTTATTCACACCTCTCAGAGGCTTCCCACACCTCAAGTGTATAGTAATTATTTCCTCAAAGCTCTCTCTCTTATGGTCCCAACACACAACTCAAACATAGAGTTGGTGTTCACCTCCAACCAGTCAGTATCCACTACTGCTAGTACACAAGTGCTCAACGCACTCCACAAGTGCTCCACACACTCCAAGTACTCAATGCACTCCAAGTAGATCTCCCATGAACTTGAAACAACCTGCAACTCAAATGATCTTACTTATGGAAGGAACTACCTTGCCTTCCTCTTTGCTCTCCAACTGAGTACACACCATACTCCAAGTAGATCCCACCTGATCTTGCTCCCTGTTGTGTTGCTGTCACCTTGATTCTGTTGCCACCTACAGATCAACCTGGTTTTGCACACCTACAAACCTAGACCTTACACACACAAACACCTGTAGATCAATGATCTTACTTACCATGTAGATCTCCAAACGTGGCCTTGCACACCTACTGACCAAGATCCTACATACATGAAGAATCCTTTTGATTCTACAAACCAGCACCCACACTTGGCACTGTGGCACTAGGAGGAACACACCATGCTCTCTTCTCTCTGAAGGAGCTAATATTTTCTCTCTTACTCTCTAGAACAAATTACAATACAGCCCATGAGTATATTATATAGATCTCATGTAAACAATAATTAGACATCTAATTACAATAATTAGATCCACAGCTCGAGACTATAATTAGCCCTTAACATGCAAACACTCAGTTCATTAACTAACTGTCCATGAACTGGTAGTTCTGAACCACACAGGCGACTAACATCGGTCCCTGTCTGCCTAGAGGTGACCGACGTCGACTGACCAATGACCGACGTTAGTTGCTCTTCTATTTGCACCTTGCTGACATTGGTTGGCCTGATCGATGCCAGTGTCTGTGACACTCAGCAACCTCCCTTGTTTGCATCAGTGAAGATTTTAGCTCCATAACCTAACAATCTCCCACTTGGAGATAAATAGCTGCACTATACCTGTACCTGTACCCCATCTAATCTATTTCTTGGCTTGTATCCCTCTTCAAGCTCAATCTTGAAGACCAACCACCACAACACCTGTGGTGAACCTCCTGTCATCCAAATAACCCATCGCATCCACATCTACAAACACATGTAGAAAAGAACTTGACCCTGCATCGCATGTTAAGCTGATACTAGTCCCTCTCAGATACCTGAGAATCCACTGAATTGCCCTCCAGTGCTTCTTTCCTGAATCGGCTCCAAACTTTTTGACAGCTCCCACTGTGTGGGCAACCCAGGTCTAGTACGCATGTACTTAACCTCATCATGTGAATCAGGACCCTATTTTGTGAACTGTCCAACCATCGACGTGCTAACCGGTATCACATAATCATCTGGAGATAAAATCAACCTGTGATCTCCATGTCTCTAGAACACACTCATGCCAAAGAATTTTACTACTCCAAATTCCTCATGACATGCCACTGAACTAACCTTACTCTTAGCTTAGCAAAACCTTGTATGTCTGAACCTGCACCAAGCTCATCCTCCACATACAGTAATAGGATACTGTTGTGACCATCATCCACCTAGTATGACAAACACAATGGTTATATTGACATTGACTAAAGCCTTGCTTTGTCATCCACCTGGTACCACCTGTCAACCCTGTACCACTATCCTACAACTTCCTCAAGACCATATGACCTAGCCTTTCGTCTCATGTATCCATTCTCTCTATTCTTTAACTAAGGAATCCATTCATCTTTTAGTGCTTTTATCTCGGCTGGCAACCCTACCAAATCTCCCATTGGTTATGCATCCTAATCCATGCCATGCTCCCATTGTTTCCTAGATCCTTCCTGCTTTACAGTGAGCAATGAGTATAAAGAAGAGGAATAATGAATTTGAGGCTTACTTACCACTTTCAGTCCTCCATATGGGTGTTTGAGACTCCTTGATAGCTTGCTATCTACCCAAAATCTGTTACAATGATCGACCTCGGTCACCACACAATCTGCATCCGACTGACGTCAGTTCCCATGCGACTATCCTTTCTGCCGATGTTCACCAACATCGGTGTCTTCATGTTGCCAATGTCAATTCTCCTGACCGATGTCGGTCTTACTACCGCTGATGTCGGTCCTTCTGATCGACGTCGGTCTTACCCTGCCTGACATCACTGGCTCTGGTCTGCACATGACCGACATCAGCACTTGTCTGTTTGACATTGGTTCCACTTGACCGACGCTGATAAATGTGTTCGCCTGTGAGTGATGACCTTTTACCTACGAGCTTTCTTTGAATCAAATCCCTGTCCAAACTACTCTGCTCAGAGTTACTCAGCCTTTTCCACTGATCTCTATCTGCCATCTCCTCCATAAACACCAAGGCTTTCTAGTTCTTAAGTCTATCAAAGATATCTGACTTCCTCTTAATAACATGCATCTCCTTCTTGCTCATGTGACCAAGCCTACAAAGCCACGTTTCCATAACAGAAGAAGAATCAGTAATATAAGTAAGTAGATAAAGAGTACCTACTTTCTTACCACCAGCTAATTCAAGTGCATCCATTGTGAGAGTTCTTGTGCATCTCTCTTTACCCAACTTTCCTAAAAAAATTAGCCACAACTTCAAGACTGGGACCTACATGACCTCCTTCAACACCCATTTGTTGGCCACCTGCAATTTCAGCTTCACTTCCCCTTTGCCAATTCTTTGACAAGGCTCACCAGCACCTCTCTTTGGGGCTGCATGGAAAGAGGCAACAAAATCTATAAACCAAGATTCTACTTTATCCAAGAAACATACCAGAGCATCCTATGCAACAACGCCTACAACATTTGCTTCTTCAGTTCCTTCATGCTGATCTTCCACAAACCAACAATTTTCTTTTCCATGCTCTTTCTTTCCATAAGACCGTAATTGACCATTCATGATTTTCAATTCCTCCATTCTTAGCTTACTTTATTCTGTCATTGCTATACTCCCACTCAATCAGAAACCCCTGAGAGTGACCTGTAACCAAACACAAACCTGCTCCCTACAACCTTAGCTCTGATACCAACTATTAGGAACCCACAGAAGCACCATTGATTACCAAGCAACTTAATATGCAGAATTAAACCAGAAGCAACAAGTAACTAGAATTTAGAAACAACACAGAATATGAGAGACAATACAATATGTATTAATACTCATCCAAAAAAGAATACAATAAAGAAGATGCCACTTCTTCACACCTCTCAGAGACTTCCCACACCTCAAGTATACAGTAATTCTTTCCTCAAAGCTCTCTCTCTTATGGTCCCAACACACAACTCAAACACAGAGTTGGTGTTCACCTCTAACCAGTCAGTATCCACTATTGCCAGTACACAAGTGCTCCACGCACTCCAAGTACTCAATGTACTCCAAGTAGATCTCCCATGAACTTGCAACAACCTACAACTCAAATGATCTTACTTATGGAAGGAACTACCTTGCCTTCCTCTTTGCTCTTCAACTGAGTACACACAATACTCCAAGTAGATCCCACCTGATCTTGCTCCCTGTTGTGTTGCTGTCACCTTGATTCTACTGCCACCTCTAGATCAACCTGGTTCTGCACACCTCCAAACCTAGACCTTGCACACACAAACACCTGCATATCAATAATCTTACTTACCATGTAGATCTCCAAATGTGGCCTTGCACACCTACTGACCAAGATCCTACATACATGAAGAATCCTTCTGATTCTCCAAACTAGCACCCACACTTGGCACTGTGGCATTAGGAGGAACACACCATGCTCTCTTCTCTCTGAAGGAGCTAATATTTTCTCTCTTACTCTCTAGCACAAATTACAATACAGCCCATGAGTCTATTATATAGATCTCATGCAAATAATAATTAGACATCTAATTACAATAATTAGATCCACAGCTCGAGACTATAATTAGCCCTTAACATGCAAACACCTGGTTTGTTAACTAACTGTCTATGAACTGGTAGTTCTGAACTGCACAGGTGACCAATGTTGATCCCTGTCTGCCTGGAGTTGACCGACGTCGGCCCACCAATGACTAACGTTGGTTGCTCTTCTGTCTGCACCTTGTTGATGTTGGTTGGCCTAACCGACGCTGGTGTCTGTGACACTTAGCAACCTCCTCCCCTATTTGCATTAGTGAAGCTTTTAGCTCCACAACCTAACACTATCATACATCCATGACCTCCCCAATAGAAAATTACATACATCCATTGGATGATGTCACACAATACCTTATCATGGTAGTCTCCAATCTTGAACTTGAATAAACATTGCTCATTGGCTAAGGCTTAATGGTCCTTCTACAACCATGTAAATTGATATATATATATATATATATATATATATATATATCAATTTACATGGTTGTAGAAGGACCATTAAGCCTTAGCCAATGAGCAATGTTTATTCAAGTTCAAGATTGGAGACTACCATGATATATATATATATATATATATATATATATATATATATATATATATATATATATATATATATATATATATATATATATATATATGCGGATTATTTTTCCTCTCCAATTTCAACTTGCCAACCATCTCCTCTAGAACTAGATTATCATTAATACCATTATAAATAATAATTTCACAACATTTACCTATAGATTTACATTTTATTTAGAATAGACTCTTCCTCTAGACTAGTTATTTGTATTCAATCATCAAGACTCTCCTTATGACAAGAGAGACCCATCTTTTATCATGTCTAAAATGTTCAAACTGAACATCTTCATCTACATGTAGAAACCTTGCATTAACTTTAGGTCCTATATTTGTCCTTCCTTGATGTTGGGGACACTCATAATCCTGATGTCTATCTTCTCCATATTAGAAAAAGGTTCCTTTGAAGATTCCTCTTCTAGGTACTCATCCATGTCTTCATCTTCCTTTTTTTCACCATTATTTAGTATTGAGAGTGGTAGTAATTACCCCCTCTTTGATTCTATCTATTATTTACTTATTCATTTTCTTTCCAATCTTCATTTCATCCTCTATAGGTTCTTCAACTAGTCTTTCCACCATGATCGCTTACTCTTTGTTTGATTTTGAATATTTTATTCAGCCTCTCCTCTACCTTCGTGGAAAATTGGAATACATATTCTATGGTGGTCATTCTAACCAGACTCAACTCCTCTTGTATGTTTTTCCTCAATCCATTAATGTAGTTAGCTATCTTCTCCTTCTTGGTTTTTAAATGGCTTGTTCTAATAATAGTATTTTAAAATTCTTGTGTAGACTCGTTAACAATCATTTTATATTGTTTCAAACCTTAAAAATTTCTCAACAACTCTAATGCATAATATATAGGAATAAAGTACCTCTTTACTTTGTCCACCATTCTATCCAATTTGGTTATCATCTCTTTTCTTCTTTGTTTTCTCTTTAACTGAACTTCATTCCACTAGACATTTCATGGCCTTTAGTTTTGGTAGTTTTAAAATTTACTCTTTCAGGATCTTCCACATATTCATATTCAAAGTACTCTATTTCATCGATCTAATCAATAAACTCTTTTGGGTTTAGATTTATAGAATATGTAGAAACTTTAATCTTTGGCCTCTTTCCAATCTTGGAAATGACCCTCAACAACCTAAGTTACTCAAGATATCTTACAACATATTCATCTTCTCTACAATGCTCTTCTTCTACTTCATCTTCACTTTCTTCTATTCTTCTTGACTCAAATCCTCTTTGTAGTTCCTTTTGTAATACATTGATTTGTCTATGTAGTTCTCTAAAAATCTCTTATATCATTATATTTCTCTCAAAACACCATGGTTCCTTCATGGAGGGATTTTGATCTTTATAATAAACCCATAACCTCATGTCCTAGTGCAAACTACCTCACGATCATTGATCTATCTCCACACTTGTGAACTACTACTATGATACCAATTGACAAAGGGTTACTTCACCCATCATTCACACACACAACACAATAACATATATTCTCATAGAAAATGTGAAAAAATAAATCAAAAATATTTTATTATAAAAATAATAATATTACAACAACATGGTTGTTTCACTAAGAAAATTTTAAACTATCACAATTACTATAAGATGGAGCCACAATATACATTGATAGAATTATCCTCCATCATATCCCCTTTACCTCTTTATTGACACCAAAAAATTTCATTTTTGGGTTCCCAAAGGCCTAGCTATTTTTTTTCCTGCTAAAGAAAACTATTTTGAATTTTGAAACTTGTCCCTTTTCCCTCTCAAGAAAATTCTAAATTCAAATTTTGAAAATATGGTAACACAACTTCTGGAAGCCATAAGTTTTGAACCACGTATCTGATTGATGAACCATTTGCTTTGTTGGAAACCTTGTGAGATGTTATAGGACATATCAATTTTGGGTCATGAAGTGATTATTTTTGACCTCAAAAAGGATCGGTTATAGGTCCAAATTTTAAGTTGAATATTTTTATATAAGAATTTTGAACCTTAAAACTTTAATAAGTAACTATCTACCAATGATCTTGAGTTGATTATTTCACCAAAGTTTGTATTTAAAAATTTTAGAGCTCTATGTAAAATTTCATGCCATACATGAATAACTACAATCTTACTTAAAATAATAGGTTTCTATTTTAGCCTTCAACAAATTCTAATAGTCCTAAACTACTAAAAACTTCAACCTATTCTCCAATTCAACTAAGAATCCTAAAAAACAAAAGTCAAAGCAACATAAAATATTATTTTTAGTGATATAAGATTCCCCTTACACCCTACATGATCCTGCATCAATGTATGTATATGTATATTTATATGCATATGTATATGGGTATGTGTATGTATATGTATATTGTGTGTATGTGTACACACACACACACACATATACATGCATAACATATGCATACATACATATATATACATATGTGTGTGTGTGTACACACACCAATATAATAAAATTATTTTTTATTATAAATCATTTTTTGTGAAGAGAATAATGATATCATATTTATTTTTAAATATATTACATAAAATTATTTGTTTTCCTATAATTTTTATATTATGTTATATATTATTATAGATTATATTTTATCATATTATATATTATTATAATTTATTATACTATATATTTTTATATTTAATATTTTATGTTTAGAATATAAATAAATTAAAATATTAATGTAAAATGAAGATTTTAAAACATCTAATTTTTATAACTGAATATTTTTATAGAATATTGTATAATATTAAAATTAAGAGGGAGTAATAAAAGGTATTTTATAAATCACAAGATTAATAAAAATATAGGTATATCCTAAATGAGCCTAGTTATCATCCTAATCCTCATGATATAAAGATAAATCCTCCTCATCCTCCTCATTGATGACAAATGACCTTTAGATTTGATAAAATATAATGATAAATTTATATAAATGTTTTAATTTATAATTTACATTATTTAAACTAATTAGATAACACATATATTACCTACACAAAATGTTTATCAAGGATGTACTTGTTGAAGGCAAGTTTGTTTCATCTGAAGTTTTATAATTCCACACACACTTCCTTTATTGCACACATGTAATAGCGTAATTCTTGAAATAAAAGTTATATTATAAAATTAGAGGTATTACTAATTTATATAAAATAACTTAAATAAATAAAAATAAAAAAATGTACACACACACATGTGCGCATGCCCACATGCACACTCATGCACACACACACATTTTTTATTTATCTCATATATATTTCATCACACCATTTGATGATTCACATATTTCCCTTTTTTCAATCTTATTTTTCATGGTTTTATCTGGTTACAATTTTTCCCTACATCAATTATTATATTAGAAATTATTTTATATATAAAAATTAATGAATTATGTGTGTTCACTCACATGCATGCATTTACATGCTCACACACACAAAAAGCAAAAAAAATAGTGTGTGTGTGTGTGCACTCATATGCATGCATGTGTGTGTTTGTATATGCATGCATGCGCATGTGTGCATTTTTTTTGTGTGTGTGAATATACACACACACATTTGTTAACTAAAATGTATCTAAATGTGTGTGATCTATTATAAATTTATCCCATAAACCTTTGCAAATTTCTTTATCTACTTTAAGAGATTAAATATTTATCTAAAATGCATCATTATTTGCATGATATTGAACATTTATTTTTTATTTGAAAACAAACCCTAATTCCTCATGAATCATGGAACTTAATTTATGACCCCTCAATATGCCCATAATTATTCTCATGGATAGTTGGCTTCAACACTTCCAAGTTGCCTCGGTTGGCCATGTCAATTTGCATGTTGAACTAGGACTTCAAACCACCTCTATTAGAAATACCATGTCCATGTGAGAAAAGTTAATGTAAATCATTTATCATTAAAATTTAGTTTTGCTTCTATATTTATATTTGAAAATCTATATTTCTTGCCTCTCTTTATTTATTTTATGGGCTCATTTTATTTTGTGTTCCATTTCTTCATCTGATACCTTTCCTATTGGGATGAAAAAGCTCATGTGAGAAAGTTTCATATTTTAAACTTGGTCCCAAAATGACTTATCTATGCCCTTTCAAGAGTTGTATGTATTTCTTAAAATGTTAGATAATTCCCTAATTAGGTCTGTCATAGGGTTACAAAAGATATCTAAGTCTATAGACCTAATCAAGATTCCAACCCTTAATCAAGTGTTTAGGGTTATATTTTTCATGTTTTATTTTTAATATGGATTATTTTTTATTATGAGGTCTTCATTAAAATTATTAAGTCCCATATAAATAATTAGGTTTAAAAATCCCAATTAAGGAGGTTAATTTTATTTCATCCTTTTCTAACTAGATATTTTACTATGATTAGGTCTAATATTTCATCATTGTCTTATGTATTTCTAATTAGGTTTGCCAAGCTCAATTATTTATTAGCATGTCATTATAATGGAGTCTATTTCTAATAGATATTTTTTTTCCTAATTAGGTCTTTACATATTAAGGTAATCACTTCATAGTTCAAGTTGAGATTATAAACTAAACTAGGTCTTGCATGCCATTATGGGTAATTTAAAATAAGTGGTTAGGATTTGAATCCCAACCAAGTTTATCATTTTTTTTTTTGGGGATGTTAGTGTTGAGTAGGGTCTAAGAATTGAATAGGTCATTGAGGATATTATACACCTAATTAGGTCTATGTATCCTCCCTAGAAATCCCTCATACAAATTCAAACCACAATCCTTGCATGTGTTGGTCGTTGTGTTCAAATCTTGAGTAGTTTTATTTAGTTATTTTATCCTAGTTACATCATGATACCTATGATCTAAGGGTATAATAATTTATTATGTATTTGGGTCCCCTCCATATATAAAAAAATCTATTCAAACATTAGGGACTTGATTAGGTCTATAGGGCTAGTAATGATGCACCCCATTGTTAATTGGGGGTTGAATACCTGATTAGCACTAGGAACATAAAAATTAAAAAGATTGCTAAATGTGAAAGCTTTATTAGATATAATCATCCCATTTAGGACTATTTTCTAGTTTTTTAAATAAAATTTACCTCAATTTTCCAATTTGAGTTCCATTAATCGAACTAGGAAGGTGCCTCTAGCTCAATCACAATGATACCCTAAATTTTGGGAAATTTTTACTATGCTGAAATTTGTTTGTGTTTTAGTATGTTATTTTTTATATTAGCTTTTAATGGTAAAATTTTATTTATTTTGTATTTTTATAGGTTTAACAAGTGTTGTCTTGGAAACTAGCATGGGTATTGGATGGAGATGGTGCTAGTGACTACAATTATTATCTTCCAACAACATTTTTAAGGAAAAATGTTTTTCTTTACAAGCAATGATTTCTATATAATGGGCCATTTGACTACCCAAGGGTTGTTTATTTATTTCTCCAAGGAGTGGTATTATACTAGCCTTTTGTTTTTATAGTTTTCTTTGCTTTCTATTATAAATTATATTTCTCTTTTGTAACCATTATGTTATGGTAATGGATTTTATACTGATTAATTATAATGGACTTCAAATTTGATTATAAAAATGAAAAAATTATGATTAATAGAAGATGGTTGGAATTTTATTTCAAACCTATGCAATCAAATGGTGGTTATGGCTTATATTTCATCCTTTCTTTCCATTATATGCATTCTTTATAAATGTTTCTAATTGTGCATATGTTAATTAGGAATGATATTGGTTTTTGGAGTTCAAACTAATTTACCTTCATTATAATACACTTTATCCTCTCTTTCCCCTCTTTTCTTTCTTTTTCAATAAATTAAATATCTAGGATTGGTTTATACCTTGAATGCAATCCACTTTCATTGTTCATCTTAATTTCTTAATTTTCATTCATGACTATTGTTCTTATGCACTTTTTAATGCTCAAAAACAAAGGGATGAATTCTTAAAGTTAATTTCATTTATTTTCATAAAATATCTAAACTAAAGATTAAATTGGGTAAACCAATTCATGATTTTTCACTTACAAACTTTGATTAAAACCCTCATTCATGAAACACAAATAAACAAAAATTATCTTCTACACTATTTGAGTACCATAAAAATGTTAAAATACTTATAATGATCATGCTACTTGACTTGGAACCATGCATAACCATTTGGGTTGTCTAAGATGTCATGACCCAGTAGATATATAATTGTGGGAGACACTCAAGGGCCTCATTTCAAGAGAAGATGGATGGGAAACCAACTTGAAATCCTATAGTTGGCAACTCGTACCCAACAACACATCAAAAAAATTATAAAGATGATAAACTATTAATATAATTTAACATTAAAAATAGGTATTTACATAACCTAATTACCCTCATATACCTCTTTGTTCTCCTAAACTCTTATAATCCATATTTTTAAAATTAGGAATTCATTTAGTGGGATTTATCAAATTCATCCCAAATTATAACAACTAACATTTTATCTTTCGCATCTAGTTTTTTAATACCATTCTATATGATAAATCAGTAAAACATTTTTTGGACTCGATCAACTGTTTTTATGTAAATATCTAAAATAAAATAATGTTGAATGTTTAATATATATTACTTTAATCAATCACAATATATTAATTAATTAATTGAAAAATATAAACTCATAGCATGATAAATTAAATTAAATCATATTAATTAAATATTCATTCAAAATAAATTAAATTATAAACTTTTCCACAGCATCCATTAGTTTATTCATGTTATCATTTATATAAATTTTAGTACATTCCATTTTTTGTATTTATATAATAACAAAACATGATAACACAAGGCTACAAATTTAAATATGTTCACACATTAACATATTTTTTCTAACATTAAAAAACCTTAAAAAAAAAATAATAGTTAAACCTATTTGATTAATATAGGTAAGATAATTGTGTTATAACTATGCAATTATAACGTAAGATATGATCATGAGCTTAAGGTTAGGATATCAAAATAATACTTCACATAAGTTGTTCTTGAGCTAAAATAAAATCTGCCACTGGATTAAGAGCATAATAAAACATATGAAATACTTATAAGCTCATTCCTCAATAACATTGAATGGAAAATCATTAATTATATTGGGTCGTAGGTTTATAATTAATTTTCACCATTATTTAATTCCATTAATAATAAATTATTAAAAAAAATTATATATAAAGACATATATAAGTTGCCCTTGACATTGTGATTTCTATAATATTATTTAAAATAGAGTCTTATTATTGAGTCATTTCATTCAAATGGGGTGGTTTTTTTACTAGTTTGTATATGACATGCATCTCATGAAGGCACCCCTTTACATTATCTATTTACTAGGTTTTATTTCTTTATTAATAATTAATATAATATATTAGTAAATAATTGATAGTTAGGTAATTAATATTTATTATCAAATACTTGTGATTCAAGCTAGTTTAAGTACTTGGACCCATTAAACCACATGTAAAATATAATGTAATGATTTGAAATGTAATTTAAAACTAACTCAAGATTTTAACTTTAATAATAATGTTTTGTCAAATATCATTCTTCTCATTTCCCCATGTTCTTATTCCAACATTGTTATTTAAGAAATTAAAAACCATCTTAGGTAAAGAATAGTGGAATGTCCATGATGGGCAAGGTTAGGTAAGGTTTTCAAGGTTGTGTAGAAGAAAAAGTTCATTTTGTCAAAATGTAATGTAATCTGAATTTTTTCTTGTCAATTTATTTTTAAATTTCTGAATATCAAGTTTAAATTGTATGACTACTAATTAACTTGAATTTAAAAAGGCAATCCAACCATATTTTATAATAATTAACTTGAATTTAAAAAGGCAATCCAACCATGTTTTATAATATTTAAGAGAAATTATGTAGCCCCACACACACACACACACACACACACACATATATATATAAATTTTCAAATATTTCAAATATTCCTTTAATGTGTCTTTAAGATTATAAAAATCTATATTTTTACGTGGAAAGCCTCAAAACATAGCTTGAATAGCCTAAGAGATAGTAAAATCAGATTTTTATGGCCAATACTAGATTGGTATGGCCCAAGAGACAATTTAGACCCCTTTTTCTATTTTAAAAAGTTTGGAATATATCCAATGAAGCATATAAGTGACATTTAACACTTCTAAACCCTTCAATACCAACACTATATAACATAATGGCATGATGATTTTTTTAATGTCTAGAATTTTTTGGTGTGATTTATGTGTTTTAGTTTACTATTTTTAAGTGGGTCCAATAAAAGTGAAGCTGGACTTTTTTTTTACCTTAATTGCATTCATAGGCAAAAAAATTTTATATGCAAAATAGATTTATTTTTTAAAACCCAAAAAACTATAGGATATGTATAGTTTTTTCATCCTTTAAAAATAATCTCTTGTAGAGGATTTGTTTAAAGTTATATTTTAAAACACTTCCAAGAAAGAGAATCAACGTTCAAACACACCAAAACAACTTTTTATAAATTTTTTTTCCTTCAAATTGAGCTTAGCAATTCTTTTGGAATCTCTCTATATTTTATAAATGATTTAAAAATAAATATTTTTAGAGACATAAGGGAGTAATCTTGGTGCCTTCTATGATTAATTTAATTTTTTTGTAGAGGTTGTTGTGTAACTAGTTATTTCATATGATTTATAAAAATTTGTATTTATTGAAGTGATTTTTTGTTTGAATTGGTGTTTGTATATTTAAGTTATATATTATAAATGTATTAAAAAAGAAGAGACAAATTTATTTAATTAATATAAAGTACATTTTTGGTGGGATCTAATATCCTTATTTTACTTGACGGTTTCAAATGTACTCCAAGACTATGCATGTAACCTTTTTTTATCACTTATGTTTGCAATGATTATCTAGTTGGAATTTATGTTTTATAGGTCCCTAGGGATCTTCCATGTTGACTATGGAATCAACACACCCATCTTTTGTGAGTTTCTAAGTTGAAGTTCAAGATATGCTATAGTGGGTATATGGGTATATAGATGTGTGTTTATTTATATCAATTTTAGTTTTTTAGTTTCTTGGAATTATTTATGAGGATAATATAATTTTTTTTGGATTTTTTAGTTGTGTTAACTTCTCACCACTTGAATAATAGGGCTAAGTTAGTACATAGCATTCAGTTAGACATTAGTGATTGTATAAGTTAGTATAAGAGTTCTTAGCATCGATAGTGTTGAGAAAAGGTTTTTCAACATCATTTGGTATGAAGGAGATATGGTATATATTAAAATATTTTAATGGAATAGGTTTATATGTGATACCTTATGCGGATCAATGTAGTTGAACAATCTTTGATCCTATTTTTTTTCAACAGGTTACAGAATGGTCAAATGAGATAAGCATACCCATCATGACGTTTATCATTCATGTTAGAGTATATTATTCATCTTAGCTCATGTTCACCTAGATGCTTTATTATTCCCACCCACTTATGTGTGGATATTTAATTTATATTATTTTAGATATTATGAGATATTAAATATTTATCTCTTAGATATTATGTAGATAATTTATAATTATTTTTATTCTTGATTGATAATTGTCTCTTAGTTATGATTGATCTCATAGTTATGATTGATCTTATTTACCCATATATTCAAGTCTCATTAATTTTATTTGTTTTCAATTGGATTTTTACCCTTTGAGGAGATGTCTCATCTCTCCTCATCCAAGTGGCACAATTGAAACACCTCTAGGTTATGGGTAGCCTAAGAATGAGGCGAATCTCTAGATAAGGCTAGCTACCTTGATGTACCACTCGTAGATAATTACTACACATATGATTTTAAGGGAAAAAGGAAAGAAAAATTGAAATTAAAATATCCTAAAAGAGGTTATACACAAAATTATTTTATGACTACTGACCAATTACATGTTACACATGAGAATAAAGGGCTAACTAGACATACACTTCTCTAGTTTGAATCTTCTCACATCAGTGTTTCATTATGAGGTTATGGTGAATTTTTAGGCTAGGAATACTAGAAAATAGGTCTATAATGACAATATTAAATAGTATAAATCACTTAACCTTGACATTTCCTAGAACACTTCACATGACCTGCAAGAAGAAGCTGTAAATAGGTGAGAGAATGAGACAACAATGGTAAGGAAACTATAGTCATCACTAATAAAGATCCATAATTCAAGTTAAAAAAATATAAATAGGAATATAAGAGGTAAAATATTTTTTATTTATTGATCTAATGGTATTGAAATGAGTAGGGATTCACCATAATTAGGTGGACCATCCTTACAATAGCCAAAATGACTAGTTCTTATAAAACTTGAGAGAGAGAAGAGAAGAAGGAAGTCCAAAGGTCACAAGAACAAGTTTCGAGATGAGAAAATGATTTACATGTGCATTAGATTAGGATTTTAAACTGATCATGCAAGGTCATTAAGTACACATGTCAATCTGGAGCATTCTTTAAAAGTCATTTTAGAGATCTCATTTTGCATAAAGAAATTGTCTTCATCATCCACCTCTATTTGACCATCCAAAAACTAATTATGGATAGGTATAATGATTTTATTTAGAGGTAATGGTTATATACATGATTATCCATGCATTTATTACATTATTAATCACCTAAAATCTCCTATAAGTGAGACATCACTACCTATAGTCAAAGAAAACTCCTCTTTCACACACTTTGCAGATTTGGATTCCAAAATGGATTCAATTTTCCATGAAAATACATAAAATGGAGTGGATAAAACTTTTAAATACCCTCCATGGCCTTATAATTCTTAGGTAAACCTTAAAAATTCATCCATTTAAAGTTCTCATCCTTCTCATTATCATGTTCACTATGCCAGCTTTTATTGGTTGAGATGAGAGCTCTGGTAGTCACACATAGAAGTTTTTTTAAGGCATGAAATGGACATGTGGAACTAGATAAAGTATAATTATTCCTTCCAAATTTTATTTCACCTCTTTAAACCTCCTGGAACTTGTATAATATACAAAACAATCAAAAGAACTAATTTTTCATCATGTTCATATAGATTTTGAGCAACTCATCCTAATGGTAGGGAGCTTGAATGAGTATTATACAATATCAAATCACTTTCATGGTAAAAATTTTCCATTTATATATCTCACCATCTTCATTTTCTCAGTTGAGTCCTTATCTAAGGGTTTGTAAGGGTTTTAGGTCTCTTAGGATCTTAATCTTTGTTCATATAAATGGGATGTTGAAGTTGAAAAGATATTTCACAAGAATGAATCATAGGACCCCTATCAACTTCCATAAACTACATATATATTCATGCAAAACCCCCAATAATATGTGAGCATCTAAAGTTGCATATTTGACCCCTTCCATTGCTTTACATAGGCTAAATGTTGCCTTTGAGCTAGAAGATAACTTCCTTGTGCTTCCTATGCATCCCAATAGCTTAGACATGTATTTAGTGAACCCAAAAACAGGATCCAATACATTGGAATTCTTTCCTAAGATTATAAATGAAAATGACCTATCATTTGAAATCTGGGCCTAACCATGCCTCATAAGCATGTCTGCACTTTTTAAGCTTTAGAACTCCTAATTAGGTTTCACATTTATATGATATGTCTTCCATTTATACCTATAAGTGTATCAAATCCATACACATATTTTCAATCTATAATCAACTTTTGGTTGATCATTTTATCCTTAATCCCCAAGATTGTAGGGTTTGCAACCTAGGGAAGTACCCTCTATCTGAGACAAAACAAAGGGTACTTCCCCTATTTATTAAAGTATAATGGATGTTTTAAAGTATTATATAAGTTAAAAGGATTTAATATACAAAATTTCAACCCATTTTCATATTATTAAACCCTCTAAAAGTATAAAAAACCAAAAATAGATTGCTAAACAAATACTATGTGCAAGATTTTCATATGGATTATGTTCATACATCCTCAAAGGTCTCTCTATTTTTAATAATGTCATGAGGTTATTTTTATAAAGTTTCCATCATGATTATAACATTCAAAATGTTTTCCAACTCTTATGACCTATGTTTTCACCTTGGAACATATCCTTACTTGGTTAGGCTTGACTACTAAGTTGACCATGTCTATATACTTCCCCTTCCTGTAGGTGAAAATCCCATTTTTGGAGATAATTAAATTGATATGGGGTCCTATTTAAATCCTTAATTCCATACCATAGTTATTTTATTCACATATAACATGCATTTTCTATGCCAAATACCTAGAACAGTCACTACTTGGGTCACTATGAACTATAGGTGATTGTGTATGGTAGAGCAAGGGTTTTATGAATAAGACATCACCTTATGACCTATAAAACATGGATTATGATCCATTTTATGTATTTTGGATTCATCCTCTTAGATCAACATGTTCATCCTTATGCTCAATCTCCTACTACGGATGATGTGAAGGAAATCAGTCAATCTATAGGTCAACTTCTTAGGAGAGAGAAAACTATAGGTATATATTGGACCTTGAAACATCATCAATCAACTCTTATTGATGATATTCATTTTCATTTTCACTATTATACCCTTAAATAAATAATGCTATTAAAAAAATTAGAGTATGCCTTGGTATTGTAACATTGGGTGAAAGGATCTCTTATAGCTTAGGATTATAGATAATACTAAGTCTTGTGTATAAAAATGCAACTTTAGGCTTTCCAATAACCAATTTCAACTGATCACATGCTCTATAAAATTTTCAAAACTATTGTCCTATGTATGGGACATAAGGTAAGGTCATTTGGATGCATCAAAATATTTTAAAAACTTTTTATATGATCTTGGAAAAAGCCTGAGGTGCTTTATTATATGTTTTTAGAGACTTGATGTCTGAATATAGTCATTACACATTTGATCATAGTTCTCTGTCTCATATACAATTATATCACTCCAAATAGGTGTTATATGTTTCCTAAAAACATTATAACTTAAAATAGTGTTCCATCTTGTGCTCTAACACCTCCATATGACATCTCCAATTCTCTACTATTATCACCTGTAGGTTGATATTTCATATAGAGGCAGTAAGTGCAAGTTCAGATAGCCTAAAAGATGTGTGCTCTTATGATAAAATTTAGGCCCTTACCAAGTTTTCAAATGCAATCCTATAACTTTTAAAGATTTAACCACATAAAAAAACTCCATCTCAACATGACATCATCAAGGAGACTCCTATAAATAAAGATTGAGTTGTATTAGGTAGACAATGAGTTGGAACCATCTATGGTGTGTGAGCCTTGAACAACCATTGTAATTCCTTACAATATTAACATGGCTCACTTAAAACTTATGAGTCTTTAGATCAAGTCAATAAATCTTGATTTCAACATGATTTTCCTTTTCAAACACTTGTAGGTGCACATTCTGAGTTGCATTAGACAGATAGTGGGTAGAAGGTTCATATGTTCAAAGAATTTTCCTACATAGTGGATTGATATCCTTATAATTGTGTTTATATGAAACACAAAGATGTTTAAAATTGTAATAAAAGTCTTCACACCTCATTTCCAATGTTGAACCCTTTTTTAGGCACATAGCTGACTGGTATGACAATTATATAGCAGATTGAATGTATGGTGCTTGATTCTACAACCTCACAGAGAATTACTTGTATAATGAACCTAGAATGGAATTAAAACATAATTTTAAGCATGAATATAAAATATAACCATATTTTAACACCATTACCAAGACATGAATATGTTGAAAATGGTGTAAACCTATCTGTTACATAGAATGGGACTAGTCTGCAAACCTAAGGTGATTGGTTCTTCAAATCAAATCCAAATATGAAACAAAGGATGTAAAACATGAGATAGGAGATTAAAATACCTTATAATCAATCCTATTATCTATATTTTATGAAATTATTCAAACCAAGGAAAAACCTATAGGGTACATAGATTAGTAAGCAAATTAGGTAGTATAACTTCCTAGGAATGGTTCATAAAGCACAGACCACCATTATTTTACAACCAAAAATCAAATGGAAGATGACTAAGTCCAGAAGACACCCCAAAGATAATTTTTATTGAAATATCTCTTGTTGACCATGCCAATTACAAACCTAAAGGCCATTCTTTCTTTCCAAGAATAATGGAAGAAAATAAAAGTGGTTTTCTTCATTTATTGAAGTTTCTAATCAAACTGATCACTAGAGTAAGTATATCAGAGATCAAGGGATATATTCCATACAACTCATCCTAATGGTAGGGAGATTAACTAAGTATTATATAACATCTAATCACTTTCATAGTCAAACTGGTCGATTTGGATAGGTCACCATCTTCATTTTCTTGGTGGGGTCCTTATCAAAGGGTTTACAAGGGTTATAGGTCTCTTAGGCTTTTAAGTTTTGTTCATAAAAATGGTACATTGAAGTTTCAAAAAAATTTCACAAGAATTAATCTAAGGACCCTTTTCAACTTCCCTAAACTCCATAGATCCTCATGCACAAACCCCGAGAAGATGTGAGCATCTAAATTTGCTTATTCAAGCCCTTCTTTTACTTTGCATAGGCCAAACATTACCTTTGGGCCAAAATATCACTTAATTGTGCTTCCTATGCATCCCACTAGTTTAGAAACATTTATAGTGACCCCATAAACATGATCCAATCTATTTCAATGCTTTCCTAAGGTTATAAATGAAAGTGACCTATTATTTGAAATTTAGGCCTAGCTATACCTCATAAGCCTATCTATACCCTTTAAGGTTTATACCTCCATATTATGTTTCATATTTATTTGAGATGTATTAAATATTTACCTATATGTGTTTCAACTCCATACACCTCTTTGAAATCTCTAATAAACTTTTGGTTCATCATTTTATCCTCAATCCCCATGACTACAGGGTTTGCAACATAGGGAAGTACCCTCTATCTAAGAAAAAATAGAGTGTAATTCCCATATTTACTTAAAAAAATAATGTTTTAAATAATTATATAATTGAAAAGTATATAATAAAAAATAATTCATCCCCTAGTCATTTTATTAGACCATCCAAAAGCATAAAAACCAAAAATAGACTGCTAGGCAAAGATTATGTATAGGTGTTTCCTATGGACTATGTTCATGAATCCTTAGAGGTATATATATATATATATATATATATATATATATATATATATATATATATATATATATATATTTTATAATATCATGATTGTATTTTAATATGTTATAAACCATGATGAGAACATTCACAATTGTTTCCAACTCTTATGACTGATGTTTTCACCTTGAAACATATCCTTACTTGGTTAGGCTTGACTAGTAAGTTAACCATGTTTGTATGTTTCCCCTATGTGTAGGTGAAAATCACAATTATAGAGATAATTAAATTGATATGGGGTCCTATTTAAGACCTTAATTATATACCATATTTAGTTTATTCACCTATAACATTTGTTTTCTAGGCCAAAGGCCTAGAACAATCACCACTTGGGTCACTGTTAGCTATAGTTGATTGTAGCTGACTGTGTATGATAGAGTAGGGGTTTTATGAATAAGAAATCACCTTGTAACCTATAAAACATGGATTATGATCCATTTTATGTATTTTTTATTCATCATCTATAGATCAAAATTGGCATCCTTATGCTCAATCTCCTACTATGGATGATGTGAAGGCAATCAGTCAATCTGTAGGTCAACTTCTTAGGAGAGAGAAAAACCTGTAGGTGTAGATTTGACCTTGAAACACCATCAATAAAATATTCTTGATGATATTCATGTTCATTATTATAACCTTCAATAAATAAGTCTATTCAAAACATGATAGTATTCCTTGGTATTGTAACATTGGGTGAAAGGATCTCTTATAACTCTGTAGATGATACTAACTGAGTATAGTGCATAATAATGTAAATTTAGGCTTTACAATAACTAAATTCAACTGATCACCTACCTTATAAAATTTGTGTAACTCTTGTATTATGTAGGGGATACAAGGCAATGTCATTTAGATGCATGAAAAACATTGACAACCTTGTTATATGATCTTGGCAAAAGGCTCCAATGTTATGTTATATGTTTTTATAGACTTAACCTCTCCATATATTAATTGCATCTTTGATCATATTTATCTATCTCATATACCAAGATATCACTATAATATGTCTGATATGTTTCCTACACAAATTATTAATTCAAATAAGGTTTCATATTATGCTCTAACACCTCCATATGACATCTCCAATTCTTTGTTATTACCACTTGTAGGTGGATATTTCATATGCAGGAAATAAGTGCAAATTTAGATAGTCTACAAGATTTGTGCTCTTGTGATCAACTTTAATCCCTTACCAAGTTGTCAAATTTAATCCTAGAACTTTAAAAAATTGAAAAACTTAACAAAACTCCATCTTATCATGACATCATCAAATAGACTCTTGTAGATGAAGATTGAGTTGTATGTAGGTAGATAGTGATTTGGAACCATGTATGGTGTGTGGGCCTTGAAAAACCATTGTAACTCATTATAGTGTAAAATGGATCCCTTCCAACTTGTGAATATTTTGATCAAGACAATAAACCCTTATTTCAATGTGAAAAACCTTTTCAAACACCTATAGGTGCACATTATGAGTTGAATTAGATAGGTAGTGGGTAGAAGGTTCATATGTTCAAGGAATCTACCTATATAATGGATTTATCTCCTTTTAATGGAATTAAAATGAAAAATAAATATGTTTCAAAGCCTAAGATAAGTCTTCACAGCTCATTTCCAATTTTTAATCCTTTTATGGGAACCTAGCTTACTAGTATGATAATCATATAGCAGATTGACTATATGGTGCTTGTGACTGCAACCTCATGGAGAATTTCTTAGATAATGAACCCATAATGGAAGGAGAAAAAAAATATATTATGAAAATATAACATAACCATAATTTAACACCATTTCCAAGACATTAGATGTTTGAAGTGGTGGAAACCTACATGTGACATAGAATGGGACTAGTCTGCAAAACTGAGCTGATTGGTTATTCAAATCAAAACCAAACTTGAAACAAAGGATTGAGAACATGTGAGAGGAGAGGGTATCATATATAAGATAAATATTAAATTATTATCCCAAGATTTTGGATATATATTAAATTTTATCTTTCTCATCTATGACATTTTTAAAAATGTCATCTTGCTTACCATCACTTGTAATAAGCTCTAAGGAAGTTGGAGACCCCTTGATAGACTCAAACTCATTAAAAATGATTAAAAACTTATACCATAAGTCGTTATATTATATTTTATTGTTATAATGAAGGGAAACAACAATATAATCTATTTCATCCTCTTCTTCATAATCCAAAAGGACTTCACCCAAGACTTTTTCTTTAACATAAGGAAGTCATTCCTCACTATCAACACACCAAGAGAACTCAACACAAATATTCACCTATTCCTTATAATTTATGACCTATTTAGGTATTTCAAGTTTTATCTCAACTATCATTACGTAACTATGCTTATCAAGGTATGAGAGATATTCAATCTCTTTCTCCTTCTTGGTGATGACAAGACTAGGCACTTGAAATCAGGTTACTTAGCCTAATGAGGCTACCAATGAACTATACTTTCTTTAAGAAAGTGTTATAAAATTTTATTATCCAACTGATCTTATTTATATTCCCATACCATAGGTCCATAAAGACAAAGGGTGATAGGGTGAGAACAAGATGAACTAATTGGTAGAGATGGTATATACAACTCAAAATCATATTGAGAATGAAATGTAGGGGATTCTTTTGGGAGCTCTTGAGGAAGGGGAGGTAGAACTTGGGATAAAATACCTTTTTTTACTCCTTCCATTTGACAATCACTTCATTTTCATCTAATTCAACTTGAAAACTCTCTTAAGGAAGGATAGATGGGGTGTGGTTAAGCATAGGATCTTCTTTTAGATCTAAACCTTCCACCACACCTTGACTTAGCAATTTAATTCTCAATTCTATCTCTTCAATTTTCTTGGATAAGTTATCTTTGAAAAGTATCTCTTGAATTTAATAGTAATCATCATGAGGATAAGGATTAAAAGAGGCATAACATGGAAAACAAGAGGTCTCTTGAAGAAGGGTGGGAGAGACTTGTTTAGGGTCAAGCTCTTTCTCAACTTTAGAATCTTTATCAAGGATTATATCCTATTTATTTCCCCATGATTCCAATAACTTATTCTAGCCTAAGATGTTATGATTAATAGTCCCTTCTTGAGTTAGTGATGCAATTTTAGGAGTGGATGAAGTCTTCAAAAAACTTGGGATCTCCTTACGCTTGGATTCTCCACCTTGTCTCCAACTTGGAATCTCATATCTAGAGGTCTCTTCTTGAGGTGGGGATGTAATGGGAAAGGGTAATGAGAGATTAAAATCCAATTCCTTTTCTGATGATATGGACTCCTACATCTATTTATTAGCTTAAAATCCAATTCCTTTTCTGATGATATGGACTCCTACATCTATTTATTAGCCAACTCACTTTACCTATCAAGGTTTGCTTCAAAAACCAAGTTTGTCTTTCCAATTTTCTCTTCTAGTTGATTGGGGAAAAAGATGAATTTGATAAGCTTGGTTTGGCTCATGAATAGGGGTTAAATAGGATTTATAGAAATCTAGGAGTGGTAAATATGAAGGATGATAGACTTAGTGAGGCTTCTCCTCATGAATTATTAGCCTATCTTCTAAATATTCAACTAATCCACCCACATCTAGCATCTCACTTTTGATCCTTTGCCAATTGTCTCACTCAATAGGTGCCCACTCTCTTTTAATCATATATAATGCATATATTACCTTATGAGTGAGATGACTATGAACATATTGACCATGTCCCCTTAGTGTATTAAGCTCTATCATCTAATTATAATATCCCAAGAGAGTTTGATTGAAAGTGGAAATGGATTGATTAAAGAAGTGACTAGGTTGACTAGGAGGAGAAAGGTATTGAGAAGGCTAGTTTTAGGATTAATACAACTCATGACAAGGTTGATACAGGTCATATTGGAGCTAGTATGGATCATGAAAAGTTTGATAAGTATCATACAAAGGATAATATGGAATGCAATAAGCTTGATAAACCTCACCAACTTATGTAAAATAATACTCAAAACCAAATTCATCTATGGAAATTCATTAGGAAGAAAGAACACAAGGAATGATTATCAACAATCTTCAAAAGGAATACCTGGGTTGTTTGACTAGCTGATGGAATCTCGAAGTCACCATTAATGTTTAGATAGATGCCTATAAAGGTTGGTGTGTTAAAATACAACACAAAAATTATTTCAGCTTCTTAGACAAAGATTACAACCAATTTTCACTCTTTGAGGATATGTCTCATCTCTCCTTATCCAATTGCCATAATTGAAACACCTTTAGGCTATGGGTAGCCTAAGAATGAATCTAATCTATAGATAGGGCTAGGTCACTTGATGTAAAATGTGTAGATAAATACTAAAAATATGCTTGTAAGGGAAAAGAGAGAGAAAAATTTAAATTAAACTATCCTAAAGGATGTGATGCACCGAATTAGTTGATGACTACCAACCAGCTGCAAGTTACACATGAGAACAAAAGACTAACTAGACAAACACTTGTATAATTTGAATCTTCTCACATTATGAGGTTATGGTGAGTGTTTAGGATAGGAGGACTAGAAAAGAGGTTTATAATGACACTATTTAATATGATAACTCAATCAACCTTGACATTTCCTAAAACACTTCACATGACCTATAAGAAGAAATTGTAAATAGGTGAGAGAATGAGACAATAGTGCTAAGGAAACCATAGTCGTCACTAAGTAAGATAAATAGTTCAAGTAAACACAATATTATAAATCATATAAGAGGTAAAATAAGTTATATTTATTTATCTAATGGTATGCAAATGAGTAGGTCTTCACCATACTCAGGTGCAACATCCTTACAATAGCTAAAATGGCTAGTTCTTATAGAACTTGAGAGAGATAAGATAAGAAGGAAGTATAAAGGTAACCAAAACATGTTTAAATATTATAAAAGGAGTTACATGTGCAATATAAGAGTATTTTAAACTGATATTTCAAGGTCATGAATTACACATGACAATCCAAAGCATAAAACTCTTGAAAAGTGGCATAAGAGTTCTCATTCTACATAAGGAAACTATATTCATAATTCACCTCTATTTAAATTTCCCAAACCTTATTATGGATAGGTATAGTTATTTTAATGAGAGGTAAGGGTTTTATAAATTCTTCTCCATGTAATGGTTTCATTAATAATCACCTGGAATCTCCTAGAAGTGAGACATCACTACCTATAGTCAAAGAAAACTCCTCTTTCACACACCTTGCACACATGGATTCCAAAATGGCTTTAGTTTTCCATGAAAATCCATAAAATTTATTGGATTACACTTGGAAAGACCCCCCATGGCCTTATACTACTCAGATACACCTTAAAAATACATCCACTTAAAGTTCTTACCCTTTTCACTATCATGTCCACTATGTCAATTTTGACTAGCTGAGATGAGGGATATATTAAGCACACTTAGATGTTTTTCCAAGGCATTAAATGGGAATGGGAAGTTATCTTGAGTTTCAAGATTCATTCCAAAGTTCATTTCATCTCATGAAACCTTCCAGAACCTGCACAATGCATATAATAGTCAAAAGAACCAATTTTGTATCCTATCCATACAGATTCCATACAACTCACCCTAATGGTAGGGATACTAAATGAGTCTTATAAAACATATAATAAATTTCATGTACAACCCCCAAGAATATGTGAGCATCTAAAGTTTCTTATTCAAGCCCTTCTTTTGCTTTACATAGGCCAAATATTGTTTTTAAGCCAAAATATGACTTCCTTGTGCTTCCTCTACATCCCAATAGCTTGGAAAAATCTATATTTACCCCCAATAAATGATATAATCTATTTAAATTATTTAATAAGGTTATAAGTGAAAGTGATCTATCATTTAAAATTTAGGCCTAACCATACCTCATAAGCATGTCTACACTTTTGAAGGTTTAGACCTCCCTATTAGGTTTCATATTTATTTGATATGTCTTCCATGTTTTCATGTATGTGTTTCAGCTCCCTAAACCTCTCTAAAATATATAATCAACTTTTGGTTCATCATTTTATCCTCAATCCCCATGACTATAGGGTTTGTAACATAGGGAAGTACCCTATATATGAGATAGAAATAGAGGGTACTTACCCTATTTAATAAAATGAAATGGATGTTTTAAAGGATTATCTAAGTGAAAATTATATCATACACAAAAATTCAGCCCCTGCTCATATTATTAGACCTTATAAAAACATAAAAACCAAAAACAAACTACTAGGAAATGACTGTGCAAGATTTTCATATAGACTATGTTGATGCATCCTCAGAGGTTTATCTCTATTTGTTATAATATCATGAGTGTATTTTGATATGTTTTAAACCATGATGATAACATTAAATTTTTTTTCCAACTCTTATGACCCATGTTTACACCTTGAAACATATCCTTGCTTGGTTAGGCTTGACTAGTAAGTTGACCATGTTTGTATGCATATAATGCGTATAAGTGAAAATCACATTTATAGAGATAATTAAATTGACATGGGGTACTATTTAAATCATTAATACATATTTATTTGAGTCACATATAACATTTATTTACTATATTAAATGCCTAGAATAATTATCACTTGGGTCACTGTTAGCTACAGTTGATTGGAGTTGACTCTATACAATAAAGTAGGGGTTTTATGAATAAGACCTCACCTTATAACCTGTAAAACATGGATTATGATCCATTTTATGTATTTTGGATTCATACTTTATAGATCAACATTGGCATCCTTATGATCAATATCTTACTATGGATGATAAAGGCAATCAGTCAATCTGTAGGTCAACTTCTTAGGAGAGAGAAAAACCTATATACAATTGGACATTGAAACACCATCAATCAAATCTTATTGATGATATTAATGCTCATTATTATAACCTTAAATAAATAATTCTATTCAAAACATGAGAGTATGCCTTGGTATTTTAACATAGGGTGAAAGAATCTCTTATAGCTCAGGGTTGTAGATGATACTGACTGAGTCTAGTGCATAAAAATGCAACTTTATGCTTTCCAATAACTAAATTAAATTGATCACCTTCCCTCCAAATTTTTTATAAATATTATCTTATGTATGTGATATAAGTAAATATCATTTATATGCATCAAAATATTTGACATCTTTGTTATATGATCTTGACAAAAGGCTCAGGTGCTCTATTTTGTGTTTTTAGAGAAATAATCTCTGAATACAGTCATTGCATAATATCTGAATACAATAATTACACATTTGATCATAGTTATCTATGTCATATTCCAAGATAAAACTCCAAATATTTATGATATGTTTCCTACACATATTAGGAATTTAAATAGGATTCTATATTATGCTTTAACACCTCCATATGACATCTCCAATTCTTTACTATTACCACCTATAGGTGGATATTTCATATACATGTAATAAGTGCAAATTTAGATATTATACAATATGTGTGATAGTGTGATCAAATTTAGGCCCTTAAAAAATTTTAAAATTCACTCCTATAACTTTGAAATATTGAAACACTTAACAAATCTCCATCTTAGCATGACATCATCAACGAGACTCTTGTAGATGAAAATTGAGTTGTATGTAGGTAGACAATGAGTTGGAGCCATGTATAGTGTGTGGGCCTTGAAAAAAAATTATACCTCCTTCCAATGTTAACTTGGATCCCTTACAAATTTTGAAGATTTATATCAAGTCAATAAAGCTTGATTTCAACATGATTTTTCTTGTTAAACACTTGTAGGTGTACATTCTAAGTTGCATTAGATAGGTAGTGGGTAGAGGGTTCATATTTTCAAGGAATATACCTACATAGTGGATTTAAATAATTTAAATGAAATTAAATGAAAAATCAACATGTTTCAAATCGTAATATAATTATTCACACCTCATTTCTAATGTTTAACCCTTTTGTAGGAACCTAACTGATTGGTATGATAGTCATATAGTAGATTGATTGTATGGTACTTGTGATTGAAACCTCATGGATAATTTATTGGATAATGAACCTATAATGGAAGGAAAAAAAATTTTAAATATAAAAATAAACCATCACCATCCTTGAACACCATTACCAATACATTAAGATGTTGGAAGTGGTGGAAACCTACCTGCAACATAGAATGGGACTAGTCTACAAACCTAAGGTAATTTGTTCTTAAAATAAAATCCAAAATTGAAACAAAGGATGAATAATATGAGAGAGGAGAGTAAAATAATTTTTAAATCAATCTTAGTAGTTTGATTGTATGGACTTGTTCAAAACAAGGCAAAACCTATATGGTACACAGATTAATAAGAAAATTAAATAGACTAACTTCCTAGGAATGATTCATAAAGCACAAACCGATATTACTCTTCAACTGCATATCGAATAGAATATGACTTAGTGTAGAAGATACCCTTAGGATATTTTTTCTTAAAACCTCTCTTCCTGACCATACCAAATAAAAATTTGAAGGCTATTTTTGCTTACCAAGCCTAGTGGAAGAAGAGAGAATAGGTTTTATTCATTTCTTGAAGATTATAATCAAAATTATCATTGGAGTATGTGTATGGAATACCAAGGAACACTCTTTAAATTTCATCAACTATAAGAGTTCATATAACTATGTACACCTCATTAAATGCTCATTTTATAAGAAAACTACCCTTTTATGAAGAACCTACCAATTTTGGATTAGAAATAATTAATTAAGATATGAGGACACATAGGGCATGAAATCATCCTTTGAAACTTTAAAATTTCCCAAAGATGACATATAAATCATTTAATACTCTATTTTGACCCCCAAAATGACCTAAAAAGACATAAATATTGAAAATGACCAAGAGCAAGGCTATTATGACATCAAATGACCTATAATACATCTTATGACATAATAATAGACCCCTTGAAACATATAATGTTCAAGTTTTTACCTATAGGGGTCCCAATTTGACCTACATGGTCAAATTTGGTCAACAATATTTACATGAAATCTTTGGATATATAGATTTTTTCTCATTGTATGATCTATTTGTTTATAATATACTTAGATATTATTTTAGAAATGCATCAATTACTTTTTCTATGGTAATGGTTTATATATTTCACACTAGGTGAGAGTTTTATAAACTCTTTCATGGTATTAGAGTGGTCTCCAACAATAATTACTCAACTCCTTAGCTTCTCCTTACTCAACATTTGTCTTTGGACGAATTTCATTTCTTTTATGTATTTTTTTATTGTAAGTTAAGTCAGGAGAATGAATGAGTAAATAAAACATCATCAATGCATCCATATTATAAGATAAATACATGATCACATCCAATTTCATCCCATTTGGATCTCAAAGGCAAGATCTACAAGTGTTTTACAAATTTATTTTTTGATTAAAAATGATTGTTCTTTTTCTAATCGTCAAAAAATAGTAGATCGTTAAAAAATGTTTTCGAGTTTTATGTACTTTATTTTATGCTTTCCATAATATTTTTAAAATTTTAATTTTGTTAATAATTCAAAAAATTATTTTAGTTTTACTAAGGAGTACTATTCTAAAAAAATATGACTTTTCTTTATTTAATTATAAGAAAATTGTAAATGATCACTCAAAACTATCAATAAGTTTTGTTGGCTTTGTTTTCAGCTTTCACAACATTTTGAAAATTTTAATTTCATTAAGAATTTTAAATTTATCTTTGTGGAGAGATTTTTTTAAAGGATTTTTATTATTATTTTGTTTATAAAATAATATCCGTTGATGATTTTTTTATTTTTTAAATTGAAAACAATATTTTGTATTTGGGAGATATAAAGAGATATTATATTTATTAATTGCTTGGCCATATACCTTATTTTATAAATCTCATTTTTTGAAGACCAAAGGTTGAGGCCTAGTTTGACATGTGCCCAAACCCCTTCACAAGCAAACAAAAAATATTCTTATTTGATTTCACCATTTTGATTGCAATTATGGATGCATTTTCAATTGACTCTGATGTCACATTTTATGGTTGTATATTTTTTCACCACTCTTATGCAGGCATATTCATGTATCATTCCTAATGATTTGGATTTTATTTTAGATCACATGTGGTGACATCATCATTCTTTGTCAATATTTTAGAATCATGGTTCCTCCATTGTTGAGATCCCCTCATAAAGACACTTAAATAAACTCATGCTAATTTACCTATACACTTGTAGATGTGTTTTTAGTAAAACATGATGTGTTGCATTATTCAAGAGTGTTGTTGTGATACTTGTGTTTTTGGCACACATTTTCCCCTTAATTCTAGAGCAACTCTCATCATTTGTGATGACTTCTTTGATAAGTGAACAATCTCCTTGTTTGGATCTATTTTAGTGTATATAATGTCTTCCTTGTTTTCATTTGGTGTTTTTGTGTATGTGATATATTATACTTACACTAAATTTTAAAGTTCCATGGGGATTTACTTTTACATCCTAGTCTACCTTCATGTGTGTGTACCTTAGTCTGTGCATCTTTTAATATTTTAGTTATCAGTCTCTTCCATCACCACCAGGGTCATATTTTTGAGATATTTTATCCACACTATATAGATATATCCTTTGTACATGGATATATTATTTAATAACTTTGTTTTCAAGAACCCATATGAGGATTTTCATGTATCACAAGAATTATTTATGAACTTTTAAGTAGTGACACCAGTATGGTAACCCCACTAATATTTGTGTTTACTTCTCACTATTTTTATTTCACCTTTTTAGACAAACTCATTGTCATCTTCTCCCAGTTTAACATTGAGGGAGGGTGTTCAAGCAAGCTTCCTTGGGTTCATCATTCTACCCAATATTCTAAAGTCTAGTGTTTGTATTTAATGAACTTCATATTTAACATCATTCTTTCTTCAACTTGGATGTTATAGTGACTCAACATCCATGTATTATAATAAGATATATTGGCATCTATGGGAACACTTGTCTTTACATTGCATCATTTCTTTGGAAATGGGTACCTCATTAGGCCTTATTATTGGGACCCATTTCCTTCCGCATTTTCTCTCATTTTCAATGGAGTTTTTTTTTCCTATGGGTTTTCTACCTTTCTCCACTTTATGAAAAATTTCTTCAAGGATATATATAAATGAGTACCTAATCATGTCTTGTTGTTGGGACTTGTATTATGGATATGTAACTTTATTTTTGGCCCTTATCTTCACTTGAGGGGAGGCGTTGGATTAGATTACATAATTTATCTCATGTTCACCTAGATGCCTTATTATTTCCATCTATTTATGTGTGGATATTTCATTTTTCTTACTTTAGATGTTTTGAAATATTACATATCTATTTCTTAGATAATATGAGGATAATTAATACTTGTTTGTATCCTTTATGGATAGTTATATCTTAGTCATGATTGATATTTATCTTGATCTCTTAGTTCTGATTGCTCACTTAGATTGATATCTTAGTTAGGATTGATATTATTTGCCTATATATGTAAGGCTAACTCATTGTATTTACATGAAATCTTTGGATATATAGAGTATTTATCATTGTATGATCTATTTGTGTATAATATATGGAGATATTGTTTGAAAAATGTATCAATGGATCTTAATAGGGAAATGGTTTGGGGATTTGACCATGGGTGAGTGTTTTATAAACTCTTTCATGGTATCATAGTGGTCTCTAATAACCGTTACTTAGCTCCTTAACTTCTCCTTACTCAACATCTGTATTTGGAAGAATTTTGTTTTATTGTGTTTTTTTATTGCAAGTAAATTTTGGAGTTTAAATAAGTAAATCAAAGATCACCAATACATCCATATCATATGATAAATATATAATCACCTCCAATTTCATCCCATTTGGATCTCAGAGGCAAAATCTACAAGTTTTTGCAAATCCATTTTGGATTAAAAATGATTATTTTTTTCTGATTGTGAGAAAACTATAGACAATCTCTCAAAAATGTTTAATAGTTTTATGCACCTTGTTTTCTATTTTATATAATATTTTTAAATTTTTAATTTAATTAATAATTCAAAAAATTATCATAGTTTTAATAAAAATTACTATAAAAAAATACAACTTTTCTTTATTTAATTGTGAAAAAATTGTAGCTAATCACTCAAAATTATTTCTAGGTATCATGGGCCTTTTTTTCATATTTTCAAAATATTTTTAAATTTTTAATTTCATTAAGAAATGAAAAATTTATTCTTGTGGGGAGATTTTTTTAGGTATATATTTTTATTTTTTTAAAAATAATATCCTTGGATTTCTTTTGATTTTTTTATTAAAAATAATATTTTGTATTTGAGAGGCATAAGGATATATTGTATTTATCAATTGTTTGGACACATACCTTATTTTCTCAATCTACTTTTTCAAAGACTAGAGGGTGAAACTAGGTTTGACACGTGGCCAAAGCACTTTACAAAAAAGAATTCCTTCATTGATTTTACCTTCTTGATTATAATCATGGAAACCTTTTCATTTGAGTCTAACATCCCTATGTATGTTACCTCACATTTTACTATTGTGATTTTTTTCACAAAATCCTATGTAGCCATCTTCATCCACCATTATTATTGACTTTGTATGGATTTTATATCACTTATGGT
>JARHVA010000306.1:3422500-3477500 GCA_037957365.1 Torreya grandis
TTAATTTATTTAAATATTATGGTAATTATGGAATGCATATGAGAAATAAATATGAAATTGCTAATATTTTTAAATGATAGGTATCATAGAGAATGTTGTTTCTATTTATTTTTAAATGAATATGTTGTCAATTGCTTATTGAAAAGTAATATATTATTACCTATAATAAGAAAAATAATTTATTTATAGAACAAAATTTTATTTGGAAAATCCCCCAACATGTGCATCATAATAACATGAATTACTTGTTTCTTAGTTGGTTTATGCATGTATAAATAAATACCACATGAGGATATGATTTGATACCATACTTCACATGGCCACCCTAGTTACAAGTGCATACTATCCATAAGGGATTGATGAAGAATCCTTTGACTTCTCTTATTATTATTCACGAAATAAATCATTTTTATGACCCAACGTTATATTATTAACCAATACAATAACATTTTTTCTTTTTCATAAATATGATTTACTAAAGCAATGATAAAAAAATTGAGTCGCATGTTGATTAAATAATAAATAAAATGGGTTAAAGGTGATAAAGGAAATAAGTAATTTTACCAAACCAACAAAATAAATAACTAGTCAATATAGATAAATTTAAAATAACATGAAGCAAAAAGGAAACACCCAAGGTTTGAAAATATCATAATGGATACATGGTTATCAAAACCCATATAAGGTTGAGATTTAAGGACCATCAAGCCATGTAGTCAAATGCATATAAATAAATAGGCTCATATATAGTGGAAACATTTAACCCTATAAAAAAATATCCCCCAAAAATAATAGTCTGGGACTTAACCACCTCTCTGATGCCTTGGCAGAAGCTACTATGTTATGTCCTTATATAATCTTGTTGAACCTAATGGAACTAATAGATGAAAACCTCTATTCTTATCCTTATTCAATCCACCCAAATAAATTATAAATGACATAAAATAAAAATCAAATGGAATCATAAAAATGTAGACAACACAATCCAACCATTATTTTTAAAGATACAAAATTCCATAGAGGAAATTGCTAATAATCACAATAAGATTCATAGATTATAAGATTATTTATAATACTTCATCAAGGTAAATATAATAAAACATAGACAAAAAATAAATTTTATTTTTTTATAGATAAAAAAAATATGGATTTGTATTCAACCAAACAGTTAAGAAAAATTAAAAAACCAATCAAACACCATATACTTTACCTTCTACATAGTTTTTATACTACCAAGTTATCCTACAATGTATGCTTATGTTCCAAATATTTTATTTCCTTATTACCAAACCAGCTCCTTTGTTGTTATAAATGTATGTGTATCTTTTTGATGAACCAAAATTTTATTAAATTATGTTTGTGGATCTACTTGTATTTTATAATGCATGTATTTTCTCTTTCTTAATTATTTTCCTCAGTTGTCTTAGAGTTTTGAGTCAAATCATGTCAGTAGAAGGAAAATAAGTCAAATGGTAATTATTTTATTATTTGCACACTAGTGTATTTATGGGTTTTATTTCCTTTTAGGGTAAGTGCACAAAGTTCGGGGACAAAAAGTGGCCTACCCGTGGGCATGATTTTCCTAAAATTTCAAAAATCTTAACTTTTGTAGATAATTTGAGATATCTAACTCCAAATTTAAATATGGTATAAGAACATGGAATGTATGATTTTGAGGCTAGTTATAAAATACTATTTTAAAAAAAAAATGGTTTAAGTATAATGAGGTCAAACATCTAAAATTTGAAGAGGAACTCAATTTTTTCTAGAAAACATAATAGATAGACAGTCTTTTGGTGCACCATTTTTTGAGCAAAGTGTAATATTATTTGAAATGATTTGGAAAAAATTTAGATAATATATTCTAGTTTTTGACCTAAATTTTTTTATATTTATTCAATAAATACTTTTTTTATGAATTTTTTGTAGTAAATAGATCCTCAAAACTAACAAAAAATGGATAGTCATCTGTGTAGTGTGCCTACCTACCTCAAAAAAAAATGAAAAACATTTTTTTTTAATTGTGTGTATAATTGGGTCTAGTTTTTGACCATATAACTTATTTTTCACTTGGATTAATGAAATAAAAATTACATGAACATGTATAGGCATGTAAGTTTACGGCATGTAGTGGACAAAAGGTTATAGTTAGAAATCAACATAATTTTAAACATTAAATTAGTCTAAAAATTATAAAAATCATATTTTTAGAAAGAGGATAGCATGGTCATCGTGATGGTATTAATTTTTTTAATTTTCATGTTTAAATTCTTAGTTTATTTGGCAATCAAATTTGAATTTTGTTATTTTTTATCATAACTCTCAAAAACTCAGCTGTACATTGATAGTCCAAGCCATTATGAGCCAAAATCCATGAGAATTGAATTCAAATTCAAATACCTCGATTATGTTATTAAAGACATTAGTAACTTGATTGTGTTACTTAATAATAAAATCATGTTATATATTCTCAACACCCTAAAACCTGAATTTTAATTTTGACCTACTAAAGGAGCTATTAGGCCTAGTATTCTTAAGATAAAAGTTTTTTTGATTAAGATGTTTATTTGGGACCAATTTTATTATCAAGAATTATTAGAATTGAATGATAATTGGAGATTTATTAACCTATGAAACACTTTATTATTCATTTGATCCCAATATGGTGTGCAATTGGGATAATATATCCTAAATTGACATTAGATGGACATATTTCCTTGGATGGATCTTGTTTGTACCCAATTATTTATCAAACTAAAATAAATAATTGGTTTTTATAATATGGTGTGCAATTAAAGGCCCAATTGACATCATATGGACATAATTCCTTTCTCAGGGCTCATTTAACCTTGATTATGTATTAGATTGAACTAAATATTCAATTATTTTAATATGGTGTGCTATCAAATCCCTAATTGAAAATATATTCAAGGAATTCCTTGCATGGTGATTGATTAATCTTAACTATAGATTATATTAAATAAAATATTTGATTAGTTAAAAATTATGTGCAATTCGGGAAAAATATTCATAATGGACATTAAATGGACATAATTCCTTGCATGGGGTGAAAAATTCCTTGATTGATATTAAGTGGAAGTAGTTAATTAAATAGGACTTGGTTGTTTCCAATTATGTATAGTCTTGGAAAAAATATCAATCTATTTAACATGGTGTAACTAGAGCCCCAAATGACATTAGATGGATGTAATTCCTTGCATGGGGATTGAGTGGCCCCAATTACATATCATATTGCACCTAAATACTCAATTGGTTCAATATGGTGTGTAATCAGGGCCAATGGAACCCAACAAACATATGGAAAAAATATTTTCATGGGGCTCAGTTATCCCCAATTATGCATAATATAAAACCAAATACATGATTAGCTAAATATAGTCTACAATCAAGGCCAACAAAGTCATAATTGACATTAGATGCATTCAATTACTTGTATAATCCTTGGTTGGCCATAATTTTATATTCAACTATATTAAATACTTGGTTGATTAAATATCTCATGTATTTAGGACCAACAAATCCCCCTGTTAGAAGGATGAAATTTCTTACACAAGGCTTGTTTGGACTAAATTTCATATCATATTGAACCACATATTCTTTAAGATGAATATGGTGCACAATCAAAATCCCAATTATTATTAGAAGGACGTAATTCCTTACAGAGGGTTTAGTTTGTCTTGATTTCATATCAAATTGAATAAAACACTCAATCATTTGAATAAGGTATGCAATTAGGTCCCTAATTAAAATTATGTTAACACAATTCCTTGGGCAAGCCTTGATGAGCCCCAATTATGTATCATCTAGAACTGAATACTTGATTGGTTCAATATGGTATACAATAAGGGATAAGTAAGCCCCAATTTACATTATATGAATGTAATTCCTTACACATGGCTCCTTTGGACTGAATTGCATATAAAATTGATTTTTTTTTTTTTTTTTTTTTTTTTTTTTTTAATATGGTGAGCACTTGGATCCCTAATTGATATCATATGGATGAAATTCCATACATTGAGGCTCAATAGGCCCTTTAGATAAATTTAGCCCCAATTAACATCCTTTATATATAGTAAGAATTAGGTTCACAAGTATGAACTTGGTTAAAATCACATCACTTATTACCATAATTGATTTTTTACCCTTAATTTATAATGATGTGGGGGATAAGTGATCCCAAATTTATATTCAAGGATCTCATAGATCTATGTTCAAGGATCTCAAATTTGCCCCAATGACCATCATGATTGTACCTTACATACCCTAACAACTATACCCTAAGCCCTAATCCCTAAAATACAAGCCATAAATATAAACTCTTTAAACCTTGAACCAATAATTTTAGCCCAAATTACCATCATTTAGACTAAGAATTAAGTTTTTAGGGCTTAGTTGAGCCTAAATCACATGACTAATTGCCCCATTTGTCTAATTCACTCAATATACACAATGACATCAAGGGTATAATTATAACCCAAAAACACACTCTATAGTCACAAATGGGTCCAAGTTATTCAAGTTATCCTCAATTATCTTTTTGATTGAACCTATGTACCTTAAACTATATATACTTTAAAACCTAAGCCCTAAGTCATAAACCCTAAACACTATACCCTAAATTGTAAACCATAAAATTTATCTATTTACCAATTTATTTAGTCCTAATTACTATTCTTTGTATTAAAAATTAGGTTTGAACATGGCCTAGAGTGTTTAGACATTATATAGAGGTCCTTAAACCTAAAACCTATGCCTTAATCCCAAATCCTTAAAACATAAATTGTAATCTATATGCCCTAATTCTCAATACATGCCAAAAACATACATGCCTTATGATATAATTGATTTTATCATGAGATGTCATAAAATGCACTTTTTAAACCTATGCCCAAACCTTAGCCTTTGGAGTGTGAATATAGTTGTGCATCTAAAGTAAATTAGGGCTATTTGAGTCCCTTCAACCTAATTAACCAAAGAGGAGGAGATAGTTGATTATTTTTATTGAGGAGGAATTTGAGGCCAATTTTAACCCATTCAAGACCAAGATATTATTTGGGGAAAAATCAAAATATTGATTCTATCATGAATTCATCTAGTTATCTATTTTGTGCAATTAGGATAATGATCTGGGCAAGATTAAGGACCTAAATGAAATTTATGGCTCAATTGATTGTATAAAAGATATGCAAGATGTACATGGCATAACTGACCCTAATTTTATCAAAAATGCAAACATGAAGGTAATTGTCATTAATAGGTGAACTACCAGCTCAAATGTTCTTCAATTACCTTAGTGATTGGACATTGTATTTGATAACTTGAAACCAAAACCTTATAACATTTAATTATAACCCTATACCATTTACATTAAACCCTAATCCATAATCCATAAAATCTAAACCCATTAGATTATTGACCCTAAATCCTAAACCAATAAATTTAGCCCCAATTAACATCCTTTATATATATAGTAAGAATTACATTCACAGGGATGAACTTGGTCAAAATTGGATCACTCATTAAACCATAATTGACTTAATTGGCTCAATTTATGATGATGTGGGCGCTAATTGAGCTCAAAATCACATTATTTACACACATATATAGGTTCAAGTAACTCAAATTTTCCCTAATTACCTTCATGATTATACCTTATATACCCTAAAACCTATACCCTAAGCCCTAATCCTTAAAGTTCCTAATCCCTAAACTCTAAACCATAAATATAAACTCTTTAAAACTTGAACCAATAATTTTAGACCAATTTAACATCATTTAGACTAAGAATTAAGTCTATAGGGCTCAATTTGGCCTAAATCACATGACTGATTACCCCATTTAACTAATTCACTCAATCTACATGATGACATCTAGGGTTTAATGACAACCCAAAAACACATTCTATAGTCACAAATGGGACCAAGTGATTATCCTCAATTATCTTTGTGATTAACCTTGTATACCTTAAACCATATATACATTTAAAACTAAGCCCTAAACCATAAAATCTAAACACTATACCCTAAATTATAAACCATAAGATTTACCTATTTACCAATCAATTTAATTCCAATTAACATCCCTTGTAGTAAGAAATAGTTTTACATGGAATGAAGCAATTAGACAAATTATATGCATGTCCTTAAACTTAAACCCTATGCCCTAATCCCTAAAACATAAATTGTAAGGCCTATGCCCTAATTCCTACTACATGCCTTATGCTATAATTGATTTTATCATGAGATGTCATAAAATGCATTTTTTAACCTATGGCCAAAACTTAGCCTTTGGAATACCAATCTAGCTATGCATCTTAATAAAATAGGCATTATTTTGAGCCCATTCAACCTAATTACATGACTATAAAATGTGATTTGGTGGTTTATCAGCCCTAATTTACCACAATTTCCATTATGATTCTACCTTATATACCCTAAAACCTAAATCTTAAGTCCTAATGCTTAAAGTTCCTAATCCCTAAACTCTAAACCATAAATATAAACTCTTTAAACCCTAATCTAATAATTTTATCCAAAATTAACATCACTTAGACTAAGAATTATCTTTATGATTGACCCTATGTACCCTAAACCTAATCCCTAAACACTATACCCTAAATTATATGTAAACAACTTTCCCTATTTTCCAATTGATTTAGTCCTAATTAACATCCTTTATAGTCAAAAATAATTTCACACATGGCATGGAGAAATTAGACCTTATATACACCCTTAAACCTAAACCCTACATTCCCTAATCCCTAAAACCTAAAACATAACTTGTAATCCATAAAACATAAATTGTAATCCCTAAACCCTATGCACTAATGCCTTAATATCAAATCGATAATCTCAAATCTATATTAAGTATAATACGATTGTATTATTTAATAATGTGATAGTGTTATTCGTAGTATAGGTAACACTTGGTTATCAATGCCAATTACCAACCCCAAATTACTATTAATAAAAACACAAGCATATTATTACATAATGCGAGTGTGTTATTATTAATATACGCTTCTTAATATGTTGGTTGAAATAGAACCATGTATAATAAATAATTTGATCACATTATACAACATGATCATGTTATGATTATCATAGACTATGATTACTTATCAATGATTATTTTTAACTCAAATAAATAATTATGTCCACACAAACATTATTTATGTACTTCTATCAACTCTATGGTACCTGTGTACTTGAACCCACTTTTGAAAAGTTATCAATTTTCCTTGATGGGTGATGGATCATGTTCAAGGAAGAGGAATATGTTGAAGAATAAAACACCAGAGGAATTATAATATTTTAGAGATAAAAACAAGATACAAATGCAAAAACTTCATGGTAGATAAGGTAAAAACCCTAATCCTGATGAACCAAATTCCATACATAATGAACCAATTAAAAATAATGAATTAAACAATGATGAAATTGACCATCATGAACTAAATAATGATGAAATTGACCATAATGAAATGAATAATAATGAAATTGAAAATAATGAATTAGTTAATTTTGGAAGTTTACATCCAAAGTTACAAGTTTTTATTTTGTTGATGATAAGGTTATGTATGATGCTTCACCCCCCATGAATGAAGAAAATTTGATGGAAAAAAATAATTATGAAATTAACCATCAATAAAATATCATGGAAACATATAATCAAGAAATAAACAATGAATAAAATGTCATTCCACCTCTAACCAATAAAATTAATAACAATTTTGAAACACCCTCTCAACAAATTCCATTATTACCAACACCTACAATAATTATACATAGAATAGATAAGTACTTAATTGAAATTGATGAAAATATTTTAGAACCAATGCATAACAAAATGTTTGATCACCATTAAAGAAGACTAACTCAACAAATTTGGGATACTTTCTTTGATAATTTGGATTATGATAGTCAAAGATGTAAATTATTTTTTTCATTGATAAAATTGATTAAAATGAGACCTATAATGTACACATTAGGACTAAGAACATCTAACATGGATGATGAAAACAATGAAATTGTTGAAAATCTACATGATGCATATCATACTATAGGCCCAAAATAATGCACTAAAGATTGTAATGCTACTTAGTGTATACTTAATATTTGTGTAGTAAATGACAAAATAGGTAAAAAATGAATGGTTTCAAAAATAATCTGAACAGTTAATATAAATAGAAAAATAATAATGAAAGCAATTAAAAGATGTGAAAGACTTAATCAACCTAATACCAATGAGATCTGACATTCTTTGGTAGACTTCTATGAAAGGACAAGGCTATAGATGATACTCTCAAAGAGTTACTTGCTTAATTTTGGAATGAAAATATAAGAGCTTCAGCCAATGAAAGATATTTTATGAAAATAAGAGTTGGTTATCATAATTGTGAACCATATCAAAAAAATTTATTGGATATGACTCAAACATAATTTTACTCTACATTTTTTGAAAAGCATCCATAAATTTATATTTGTCAAAGATATTTTGAGATGTTAAAACCTTTTTATGTTAAAATAAATCACACATGCACCACATGTTATTGTAGGCAACATGTTGAATTTTTAATGCACTATGATGCTTTTTTCTATATTTATTGTACTTTGAATACTAATAACATTATTTAGGAGTATGGCATTGAATTTCCACCAAAATCAGCCATGGAATTTATTCCATCTATCTTTTATAAAAGATTGGATTGAGAATTATTTTACAACAAATCATGTTTAAATGGAAATTACAACATTTTTAGTTGATTACAAAAATTATAAAATTATATCCATGAGGAGATTATAAGTGCAATTAGAAAGGAATTAGTTGGTTTAAGAAAATTTAAATTAGTGACTTATCAAGTAAAAGATGCCAAAGAATCTAAAAGGTGTGATCTTTTTACAAAAAAGATACTTGTTTCTAAATTTTTGGTCAAATTTAGGGAGAATATTATTTATGAGTATGAAAAGCACACACATAGGGATAGATGGTTGAATGAACATTTCAAGATAAGCAAGGATAAATTCCCACTTGGTTCAATTGTTTTAGTAGTTGTTTTTGCTAAAAATTACAAAATCAAACCCCACATAGAAGTTTAATAATAATATTAAAACTCATCACAAATTACCATATTCATGCATATAGAATTCATGCATGCACTTGATAGTATAGAGAAACAACAAAACATATTAAGGGAGTACCATTTCTATATCAGTGATGACAGATCACATTGTTTAGAGTATGTACATGGTTATTTTTAGATGTTCTATGAATAGTTGAGTTAGAGGAACATTAATTTCAATCAAAATTACATATGGTCAGATAATAGTACATTACAATTCAAAAATGCATGAATATTTTATTTGTTGAGTAGGATGCATGTTACCACTAGTGTAGAACACATTTGGAGTTTCACCTAGGCTAGCCATGGAAAAAAGAGCATGATAGTGTTGGAGCATGTGTAAAAAGAGCTATTGGAATGTAGGAGTTTAAATTTGAAGAGGGTGTTAATTTGAAAAATGCAAAAACTATGGTTGAATGGTTTAATGAGAACATGTATCATGGTGCTCAATCGAATTCTACTATTCATAGACATTTATGGTTAATGAAGGAAGAACACTTGGAAAAGTATGAGGATTGTATGAATCTAATGGTTTGAGGTGAGTTTCACTCTTTTTTTAGCTCAAATACAAGTTCTTAGACTATTCATATGAGACACTTGGCATGTTTCTGTTCTACATGCATGGACACTTTTTGGAATGAGTGTGAGTCATAAGAGTGGGTGGATGATTGGATTCTAAAATTCTAATTCCAATAAATACATATCAACTTCCAACAACATTGTAACTTAAAAATATGACATCATCAAATCATTTTGTCCATGTATCTGATATATTACAACTAGGTATAATATTTTTCATTATGTACAATTTATTCTCATTATATATCTTCATATTATCACTAAAATGATTTTTTATGATATAAAGCATGTTTGTGTAGTTATTGTAGATGAAGATAATGAAGAATGCATTGCTTAATACTTGTATTAGTGTGTGGAGAGAAACAAAAAAATGAATTCCATAGTTATAGATAGAGAAAACATTGACTATCCCATTGGGTTAATGGTAGTCACTGAAACTTGGTTTTGATCATATCCTATAAAATATTAAGATCAATGATTATTTAAAGAGTTTGAAATGTACAGGAAGATACTGCACTATTCAAATTTTATTCTTAAAATGAATATTCAATTACAAAAATATCATGGGAGGACATTAAACAAAAAACTATAAAAAATTTGGGAGTCAGACCATGAAACTATTCTTGATACTATCAAGTCTGGATCATATCTTATTGGTTCATTGGATTGAAATACATATGTATGTTGAATTTAAAAATTAAGATTTAATCAATTTTACCAAATGTTTTTTTATTATTTAGGTAGTATATATAAATTTCATTTTTAATTACTTACTAACAATTTTTTGTAGGTTAGTGGTGCCAGATAAGCTTTCACCTTCACGTGGTTGACACTGTCAATAAAGAATTATATATTTTTAAAGATAAAAGAATATTAGGTTGGATGTGATAGAATCTTAGGTTGGACATGATTTAATCTCAAGAAATGACTTACATGTTTCATTTTATGAGTGTTTGAACTTAAGCTAAAACATGCATATTTCTTGTATTAGGAAGGGTGTTCTTAAGGATAAAATAGGTGGTAGGTTTTTCAATTGGGCTTGATAGGAGGTCAATAACCTATTCCTATATTTTATTCTTCCCATGCCCCCTGAACATGTTGTAAGTGTCAATTTTTATCCAAGAAGCATCAAAACTAGATTTTTGTCACCACAACTTAAACTTTGACAATATTTGTTATCAATGTTTTTGTGCTCTAGAATGGTAGTGAAAATGTAATTTCAAGTGGTTTTGAAAGTAATTTTAGTGTGATAACATTTAATTTTCCTATCTGGATGTGATTTTAGTGATATATTTCAAGGTGGATGTCTCAAAGACAAAAATGCTAGTTGGAGCTCAAAAAGTTGTTTGTTTAATGTCAAAAAGTTACATTTTTGGACCCCTCACTGCAACTTGTCCAAAAAATTGATCTCAAATATTCCACCTAAATTATTAAAGGTGAGATTAGAGGGATTAAATAGGTATGGGAGTAATTTTATATTTTACATAAATGACTTATAGTTTTCATTTTACCCATGTTTGAATTTAGGATAAAAAATTATATTCTTCTTGTATTGGGAAGGGTGTTTTTGAGGCTGAAATGGGTGGTGGATTTGTCGATCAGGATTGATGGGAGGGTAATAACCTATTATTATATGTTGTACATCCCTCAAACATTTTTGAGGTTTTATTTTTTAATTAGGAAGCATTGAAACTAGAGTTTTGAAACCATAACTTAAACTTTGATAATATTTGTTGTTAGCATTTCCACGTTTTAGAATGGTAGTGAAAATTCACTTCTGAGTGGACTTGAATGTTGTGGTTATGTGATAAAATTTATTTTTAATATCTAGACATGATCAAAGTGATAGATTCATAGGTGGTGGTCTTGAATGTAGAAATTCTAGTTGGAGCTCAAAAAGTTGCATTTTTGGACCCCTCATTGCAACTTATCCAATGGATTTATCTCAAAACTTACAGCTAAGTGATATAGGATGTGACTATAGGGATTAAATAGGTGGTTTAGGGATCTTAAGGTTCATGGAAATTACTTATAGTTTTCATTTTATGTATGTTTGAACTGAGGCTAAAAAATTTCATTTTTCTTGTATTGGGAAAGATGTTCTTGGGGTTAAAATGGGTGGTGGGTTTGTAAATTAGGCCTGATGGAAGGATAAAAACCTAGTATTAGATTTTAATCAACCCAAAAACATGTTTTTATTTTTATTTTTTAGTTAGGAAGCATTGAAACTAGAGTTATGCAACCACAACTTAAACTTTGATAATATTTGTTGTCGGTGTTTCCACTTTCCAGAATGGTAGTGAAAATGCAACTTCTAGGTGGATTTAAATATTGTGGTAGTGTGATAACAATTAATTTTCCTATATAAATGTGATAAAATTTATAGGTTCATAGATGGTTTTCCTAGAGGTTGAAATGCCAGTTGGAGTTCAAGAAGTTATTTGTTTACTGCCAAACAATTGCATTTTTGGACCCCTCACTACAACTTGTCCAACATATCGATCTTGAATGTTCCACCTGAGTGATAAAATATGAAATTATAGGGATTAATTAGGAATTATATTGATCTTATGGTTCATGCAAATTACTTACAATTTTCATTTTATGCATGTTTGAACATAGGCTTAAAAAATGCATTTTTTCTTGTATTGGGAAGGGTGTTCTTGAGGCCAGAATGGGTGGTGGGTTTGTCGATTAGGCCTGATGGGAGGTGAATAACCTATTCCTAGAAATTATCCAACCTTATATGTGTTTTCAATGTTAATTTTTATTTAGGAATAATAAAAACTAGAGTTATTCAACCATAACTTAAATTTTAACAACATTGACAACCTTGACAACTTAAACTAGAGACCTAGAAACTTAATGATTAATTGACCTATTGACCTATTGAGAATTTAGGTGGTATTTGGGATCATATAAGGTGATGCATGAACATATTTTGAAAATTTTAGGTGAGATATGTTTCATTAAAAGGTCCCATAAGTCATGTATAATGGGGTTGAATACAGGTCATGTCAAAGTTATAAAGGTGATAAACCTTAAGTATCATGTTTAACAATGTTAGCACTATCCTCATGTTGGATGTAAGATAATAAGTTATGTAACAATAAAAAATAACATTTAATTGGGATGGATTGGAATTTGTAGTTTTTTTTTAACATAGAATGGATAGAGAGAAGACAAAGAGGTGAGAGAGAGCTCCAAGACCACAACAAAAAGGGGGTAATGAAGAGAAGATAACATACCTATCAAAAGATGATCCATTTATTTTCATGGGTTGTGCTTTTTAATAAATGTTTTTTAAAGTGAATAGATATGGAATGATTTTGTGTATCTATATTTCATGGAATAGTATTGGATTGTCATCAGTTTGTATATTGTCTTTGAGAGGCCCTAGAGGCCATGATCAAGTCAATTTTGTGTCTATTGGAAGATTTAAACAAAAGATTATAGGTGAGTAGTTGGATGTCTATGTTTTATTGAAAACACATAACAAATTTTCATTACCCCATTATTTGAAAGGCTGTCCTATTTACATAGTTAGAACTCTGTTTGGTAGACAGTCAATGCCTTATTATGCAATCAAATGAAAAGAAAGGTTGATGTGTTCCTAAATAAGTTAAATTTCCATGGTGTTGGTATAATTTTGTATAATTTAGGTAATTAAAAATCATTATAAATATCTTTTTGGAGTTTATATTTGTTGAACACATACAAAGCTAACACAACAAACCCATGTTTTACTTAGTTACCTTGTGTCTATTCAGTTAGTGTGCCTTTGAAATAATGTGTATGGTTATGAACTTGATAAAATTTTTAGAACATGTAGGAGGAAATTGAATTGTGACAATATTTTATTGGGGGTTTAGTAACATTTAAAGTGTAGACAATCCACTAAAGAGTGATAGATTTCTATTTTTTGAGTTGGTTAAAGTGAGTGAATGTTGATCAAAGGCTCTTACCTATTGGGAAATATGTATACTCATAAAAAATACCTAATTAATGTCATATGATCCTTTTAAATGACTTAAAACTAAATAAATGGAATTATGAAGCATCTTGGCCTCTACAAATAGGTAGTTAGGGTTTCAAATCAAAAAACCCTATAACTCCCATTCCAACTATGTAAATTTTTTGAAATTTGGTATTCTAACACATTTTGATGCACAAAAAAGGATTAAAGTGTTTTTTATTATTTATAGTATGGATTTATATTGTTTTGATGACTATGTAATGAATGGAGGGCTACAAAGGCCTAATTAGACAGGGCATATACAGGAAAAGGTAGCTACAAAGAGAATTAAAGAATGAAACTTTAGGGAGAGTTGTATAAAGATTTAAGATGGTATAAAATGATTTTTTATATTTATGGGAGTTGATATATTTTGAAAACAAAGTCAAAATTTCAAAAAAAATATACAAACCTAATGGGGTCATTAGTGGCTTTGTATATGAAAATGAGTATTAATGTGTGATTTAGGGTTTGAATGAGGTTAAATCAAGTATTATATTATCATAAAATATCATCCATGATAATAAATTATACTCATGAAACCTATATAGAGATTTGGTATTTGAAACCTAAGAGGATTGCCTAGTGAGAAGATAGTGAAAAAGTGAGAGGATGTTTGTGAATGGAATGAATGAAATGAGTTAGAGAGGTTTTTAAGAGGTCTAATGAAACCAATAAGTGTCTCCAAAGATTAAAATAATCATTTAAAAATAGACTAATGCCATTAATCCTAAGTGATAAGTTTGTCATTAGTCATTTCCACTACACACAATGAAAAAACAAAATTTAGTTTAAAGAATATGGGAGATATGATATTTATAGCATTGAAAAGAGTAATTTTTATATTTTCATTTATGTAAAACATTAAATATGATATCGTATAGATAATAGTTTGGAATATCAAAATAACATTATACAATAACACATAATGAAATAAAAATTTAATATTAATTAGATAGATTGCCATGATAGCCATACAATACAGGCACATGTGTGTAATGTGAATAATATATAGATTATTTTGATATGCATACAAAAAATTACATCTACCATCATAGTATCTAATGTTAGCTAAATGTCATATACACATATACAATGCCAAAATTCATAAATTTCCATATAGGCATACACAAAAGTACATCTCATGTAAGACATCCTATTCATCAAATATCCTCCCTCTCTTTGCCTACCTCAAAGAAGACTCTCCCTAGGATTCCCTAATAGTATATGGAAACCCCTTTAATGTTGTGGATTTCTCTAAGGTCTGACTATAGGTCATATGCTCATATATCACTTGCATCTGAACCTATTCAAATATAATAATTATTACAGAATTAACATAAAATACATTCAAATAATTGTTAATAAATTAATTTTAAACTATAATAAAAAATAATATAAACATGCACTTACTACAATCTCATGATCCTGCTCATTCTATTTTCCATTCTCAAACAAGTCAATGGTAGGATTAGTTTTTCGAATAGGCATCTCAAATATGGGAGAAACATGAGAAGTTACCCTACTAGTCATCTAACTGGGACTATCAGATTCCATAGGATAAACCTAGATACATAATACATATACATAATTTATATTTTCCCTAATACATGTAGTAAAATTACTAAAACAATTCTATTTTTACAATTCAAAATTACAAGTTAATATATACTTCTATCAGTTCCTATGCAGATGACATTGTAGTATCAATGCCTATGTTTGTCTCAGCGCATAGAGAGGGAGTAATGTTTACTTGAGCCATCAACTATTCATGTAAACAAAGTCTCACTTACTTAAAAAAAAGTATCAAATGTTATATATGGAAACCATGCATATTATGAAAATATAATGTAAACCAAGAATCATAGAAGTGTATCTAACATACACCATGAACATCATGAAAAGTTAATGTAAACCAAGAATCACATAAGTGTAACTTCCATACAACATGCATATCATGAAAAGATAATGTAAACCAAGAATCATGGAAGTGTAACTTCCATAAAACATGCAATGGCCAAGAATAACAAGTAGTTTACATGTTGGAGGTAATATAAATTTTTTAATACATGTAGGAAGTGTGAGTGGAAGAGTAAGAGGTGGAAATAATAGTAGCAATTAGATAAGGTAAAGTTAGGGAGAGAAAAGGAAAAAGAGACATATCAAGAACTCTATCCTTACTTGTAAAGCTTCTTTGGATAGAGTAAAATAACATTATATATTTACTAGGGAAAGGTTGGGCTACACTATATGGCCATAATCCTTCTATTATATGCATGATATCAATCATATATATCTATATATATAATACATGGATTGATCTCACATTCATTTATAATAGATGGATGACAAGTAATTGTTGGGAAAGCACCCAACAAATAGAAAGGAGTGAGCCATGGTGAATCCACCTCTTTATGAAGTTGTGTGTAAATAACTTTATACAAACAGGTCAAGCAAGGGAGGTCCTTGTCTAATATATCAAGTTTTAAGCATCCAAATATATTGTCTTCTTTTGGCTGAAGAGAACAAAAATGGTAAATAGTTTGGATGTTGAATTTGAAGAAACTATAAGGTGTAATTATTGAGGATGGCACATATTTTAGTACCAACACCAATGGTGGCTCTCCCCCCAAACTTGTCAATGAAGATACAAGATATTGAGACCCAATGCAATGTTTTTTGGCATAACGAATGTTGATTAGAGAGGTTGTATACCCTTTATACCTTTGTCATAACCAAATCAAGAGGTGTAATGAGGCATTATAATTGAAATCTAGACCTTTGTTATGGCCAAAGAAAAAGGTGTATTGAGATATTACAATTGAAATATCATGTGTATTACAAGTTTATGTCTCAAACATGAGAAGGTAAGGTCGACACCAAAATTTGCATTCCCTATTTCCCTAACTCTGTCCCTTCCTACAAACCACACCTCTTAAATTGGTCATCAAATATTATAAACATGTATTTAATATCTTGTAATAAAATGATGAAATATTTATGTCCCACTATCACTAGATGTTTTAAGTGAAGTCACATAATAATATATAAATTTATTTAAATAAATATTTCATTAACTTTATTTAAATAATTTAATTTAATGTTGGGGCCTTAGTCATGGTCCTTTATGTCTAAGAAGAGTGTTAGAGTTGCTTTGTCAAGTTAATTATCCATTAAGTAAGATTATTAATAATACACATTTCTTCTCTTTTAGCTTAAATTCCCTTGATATTATCAATCATTTTTAATAGTATCATGTGGATTTATGCATAATGGTAATGGTGACATAAGTTAAAATGATAATATGAATATATTGAGATTAACATCTTCATTTTCAAGATAGTGTTACCTAGAAGGACCCTTAGATATGTATTATTCAATTTATAAATATCCTTGTTGTATGTGAACTACCCTTATCTAATATTGAATGAGATTAATCATGGGATATTTGTGGGATTTTCCAAAAGATGTTATATAAATACCATTGATCCCATTCACATAGCTTGCAACTATTGTGGTTCCTCTTTAATGGTTTGTGATGCCTCATAACAACTTCCAAAGGTTCATGATACCCATAAGATGATAAATCTATCTCCAAAATTTGTGGACAAGTTTATTTATATAGGAGGAAGAGGATTTTAAAGGTTTAAAGTCTATTTGAGTAATTATCATATGATTTCACAGTCAATAGCATTTGACTAGACCTAGGAGACCTAATTAGTCTTAAGGGGTATTGAGTTAGGTGTTCTCCAAATAGATTTAAATTATGAAAGTCCATACATGAGTAATGTGATGTAAATGGGTATCTAAATGTGGGTTTGGTTTAATTGGAAGATTTTTATTTTACTCATAATAAAGAGGTTTGCCTCAAAAAAGGGATAATAGAAGGAAGGTGTGAAAGAGGAAAGAAGAGTTAGGTGAAGAGTTGAAGCTTTGGTGTTGTGTGTAAAGGTTAGATGCATGAAATGAGATGTAATTGAGTATGCATATTCTCTTATGAGTATTTTGGAAGGACAAAAGCAAATTAGCATGCATACCTATGAAAACACATAAAGATATTGTAAATAACAAATCAAATATAAATAGAGAGAGCATGAAAATAGAGTATGAAAATAGAGAAAGATAAATTAAAATTAAAATTAAAATTAAAATTACAAGGTAAATATACATAGACTAAATGTACATAGAGCATAATATTAACTCTAATTTTTACCTCTATATAATTAAATGGTGTCATACTAATAGAGATAGATGTAGTAGTGGATGTGCTAGAAGCTAGATCTGAATATGTAAACAACGTCCATGACATCTAAAATGTTGTAAATATCAACTATGATAATGAAGGCACCATCACCTCCTACTATATAAAAAATGACATATATATTATTCAATATCTATGTAAATTAATTTTTAGCTAAATTAAATTTGTAAATATAACTTAAATTTAACATGACATTTATATAAAATGTACCTACATCTATGTAGTGGTTGATGTCTACACACCAAATGTGAGTATAAAAAATTCATCACTCATAAGAATATTATCTAAGCCCTCTAAAATACCATCACCATCATCATTAAAAGGTTTAATGCACATAAATCCATAAGAACTACAAGAGTGGGGTTGGGTATGCACACTAGGTGGCATATCTCTAGCATCATTCTATGATAACCTACTTATGTGTTGAATGAGAGTATTGGTGAGTGAACGAAGAGCATGCAGAGTGAATTTACTAAACTATATAGGGGATATTAGGCTCAAGTGTATTTTAGATATGGATTTAGGTAGGCCAATTAGGCACATGATGTGCACCTGATTGATATCGTGTAGAGCCTTTCCCTTAGCCTTAAAACTCACAAAAATAAAAATAATTAAGAATCTCATTAAGGACAAACTCATAGTATAGTTTCCTAAAAAAGTATAATGGGACCTCATGGTTATTACATAGTGGATATTCAAACAACATCCACCATTGATCTCAAAAATTGATAAGATTAATTTATGGACACATCTATGGATTGGAAAACATTGAGAAATTATAGGTAATGGGGCATTGGTGACTGGGTTGAAGAATATGGTACAATCAGGGATTTTTACATTTCTTTATTCTTAAACTAAAGTACTGACAATTTATCAACATAATATGCCCTAAAAGTATTCCTATATGAAGTCCAACTATCAATTTGACTCATTATAGAGTCATTTTGACCCAATAATTTATCTAGGGAATTGTATATCTATGTGTGGTGGGGGTTGGTGGAAGTGGGATCCCTCATTCTCCAAATTAACTCTTAAATTTCAATTTTATTTCCCATAATAATGAACCCAAAAACTATCAAGATGATAAATTATCAATAGGTAAAGCTTATGAAAACAATAACCTGTATTGATTCATATTTAATGACTTGAAATAATTAAAAACCCAAACCATGATTAAATAAGCCTTAACTTAGAAATAGAGTTGACATGATTTTTTTTGAAAAAACTAAAATCTAAGAATTTTTTTCTATTTTTAGCAGTTGCTATTTTTAATAAGTTTAGTGAAAAAGCACACACATCTCTAAAAATATCCCAAAATATTCTAAACCCTATAAGTAGCCTATGGGATGAAATTCAACTAAAGTTGATGTCTGGTCCTAAAAAATATAATATCTAAAAATAGAAAATACCTAAAAAAATCATTAAATGGTAATTTCAAACCCTCATATGATCATGTATGGCCTTATGAAAATATTGGAAATAAATCTTGGTGGATAGGGTAGCATAGGATAGGAATTAAAATTTTGAGACAATCATTTTGACACATAGAAGAGCTCAAACAGAGGTATGAGTCAAAAGTTATGGCCTCAAGAAGATTGGCCAATTTTTCTACATCACACAATGTTGTCTATTAGAATCTCCTAACTGCCAAGGATATTTTTAGAACTATAGGAGGGTTAGTTGGAGGGATAAGAGGAGGAGCAATAGGATTTTTTGGAGGGTTATGTGGATGAGCCACAAGATGGTTTTGTGGATGGTTAGGAGGGTTAGCTGGATGGGTTGTTCAAAATAAACAAATTGCAACTAATTTCACCAAGTTATACCTTCATTATGGGTATCATTATATTTGAATCTATAATGAGGACATACCTAAAACAACATTCAAAACTTATGAAGGCCATTATGAATTTATGTCCATGCCTTTTTGGCCTCACAAATGCACCATATACATTTCATGTTTTGATGAATACTACTTTTAGTCCATTTTTATAAACTTTGTATTAGTGTCTTTTGATAATATCCTCATTTAAAATAAAAATTGGGATGACCATTTTAATAATGTGAAATAAAAACTTTTAGTTATGGGATAACATCATCTTTATTCCAAAAATTCCAAACATGCATATAGTATCTAATAGGTGGAATACCTGGGTCATATTTTTTCAAATGGAGTGAAACTTGATCCTAAAATAATCCAAGTGATGTTGAAGTGGTAGGTTTAAAAGACCCTCAAGAACCTCTAAATATTTTTGGGGCTAACTATTTACTATTGAAGGTTTATCAAAAAATATTATAACATTTCATCCCCACTCACCTCTTTTTTGAAGAAAGACTCATTCAAGTGGACTGATTCAACTACCAAGATGTTTTGACTATTGAAAATGGCTATGTGCATAACTCAAATTTTGGATACTCAATATTTTTTGAAAACTTTTGTTGTGGAGTGTGATAGATTATGATATGGCATGGGTTATATACTCATGAAATATAGTAGACCATTGGAATTTGAAATTTTCCAACTAAAGGGACAATAGGCTCAGTCCAATCTATGAGAATGAGATGATGCATGTTATAGATATAATCAATTAATGGAGGTATTATTTTATGGGCCATCACTTTCAAGTAAATACTGATCATGATAGTCTCAACTATTTTTAGAAACAATGATTTTCATCTCAAAGAAAAAAATGGGTTAATAAAATGTTAGGCTATGATTTTGAAATAGTATATAATAAAGTAAAATCAAATGTGGTAGCATATGTGATATATCTAAGGGATGAATCAATTGAGGAATTTTTATGTGAAATGACTATTTGGTAGGTAGATTAGATAGAGCAAGTAAGATCGAATGGCAAAATGACAATGCTACCCATTATTTGACTCAAAATCTTTAGCCAAGTTCTGGGGGAACTCAAAAATTTAAATGGAAGGAGAATGCATTATGATATAAATATAAATTATACATTTTAAATAATTATTTCCTAAAAAATAAAATCCTTCAAGAACTTCATGCATCTCCACTAGGAGGTTAGTCAAAAATTTTGAAAACATATCATAGAGTAAAGCAAGAGTTTTTGCGAAGGATTCAAGGGGGATGTCTATAAATATGTGACTGAATGCATGATATGTCAATATGACAAAGGTGAAAACAATATAAACCCATATATTTTTTATCCTTTATCAATCCCTAGCCAATGTTGGGAGGATATTTCCATGGATTTAATTATTGGGTTACCACAGTTTGAGGTAAAAATGTCATCATGGTAGTTGTGGATCAACTTACCAAGTATTCCCTTTTTTATATTTATCCCAACCATTTATAGGTAGTTTATTAGCTCCTAATTTTATCAATACACTTCATAAATTATATGGTTTTGAAAAGATCATTGTAAGTGACTGAGATCCCATATTTACTAGTAAGTTTTGGATTGAGTTATTTGCATGTTTGGGAACCCATTTGGCTCCTAGTTCATCCTATCATCCTCAATTTGATGGAAAAAGAGAGGTAGCCAACAAATGTCTAGAAGTATATCTTTGTTTTCTTGTTTATGAAAAATAATATAAATGGGTCCATTGGATTCCACTTTCCAAATTGTGGTATAACACTTCTTTTCACACTTCTTAAAAAATATCTCTCATTATGCCATTATTTGGATATAAACCCACATTCATCACTTCCTCCTTGAAGTTTCATTCCATGTTTTGATTTTTTGAGGAACACATTCACTATCAATAGGAGATACTAGTGAGTTTGTATATAATTTAGCAATGAAACAAAGTAGAATGAAATAGCAAGTATAACAACACCATAATGAGAGGAATTTTGACAAAAGTGATTGGGTCTTTGTGCTTGTGAAACCATATAATCATATGTCTCTAAAAAGACATAAAAAAGATAAAAATTTGTCACCTATCTATTATGTCCCATATTAGATTTTATATAAAATTATTAATGTGGCTTACAAACTATAATCTCCCCCATCCACTCACATACATCTAGTTTTTCATGTATCTTGCCTAAATAAGGTAATTATATATATATTTTCTACTCAAAATGAGTTACCTAAATTTTATGAAGAATTTCAAGTCATTCTAGAAATTGAAGAGTTCCTTCACATGCGTACTAAGCAACTGAGGACTTGAGAGATTAAGGAGTATTTGATCAAATGGAAGAACTTGCATTATAAAGATTCAACATGAGATGATGAAGAATTCCTATATAAACATCTTAGTTTGGTTCAATTTTGAGGACAAAATTATTATTAAGGGGAAGGGAATTCCACACACTTAACCTATAGTGCATCTTGGGATATATGTGGCCAAAGTTTGGCTTACATACCTTCATATTATCTTATTTCATTTCTCAATATTCTTAGTATGGTCAACCTATGAAATAACCATGATAAGTAGAGTATATATAGTAGGTAGTGGTTAGTATTTTATCATGAGATTATGAATTATGTTCTTATTGAATTATTGTGGAGGTTGCCTCCTTGAAGTGGCTCAATCATAATATTCAAGTATTCTTCCCTTTCACTAATTTTTTGTGGATTTGCTTATTCTATTCTTAATTATGTGATATATAATTCTATTGTTACAAATATTATAATTAATTTCATTACATATAATTAGATGAGAGTTATTAAATATGTATGAGGTATCATATTTTTAAGAACAAGTGGATTGAAACATGCAATAATAATGAGTCTCATAAATTTGGATATTCATGGAATGTGAATCTAAAAATAGATTGAGTGAGCCACAAAACCATTTTACAATGATAAAAGAAGAGGTTTTATTACAAACATTAATTTATATTCTAAATTTAAATCCATTTTTTGTTAAAATATAAAATGTAGATGTTAGGTCATTTAAGATCATTAAATTATCAGTACGAGGGGATTTTGTTTTTTATCACTATGTTTTAGACAACATTATACTAGTATGTATAGGTTGAAATGATTGAAAAAAATGTTTTACATTTAAAATATACCTTTAATATACATTTTATGATCATTTTTTTATTTTTGATCATTTTTTATTTTTATTAACAGTGTGTGTGTGTGTGTGTGTGTGTGTGTGTGTGTGTGTGTGTGTGTGTGTGTGTGTGTGTGTGTGTGTGTGTGTGTGTGTGTGTGTGTGTGTGTGTGTGCGTGCGTGCGCGCGCGCGTGCGTGTGCATGTGTGTGCATGCGTTGTGTTTCAAAGCATGCTAGATCAGTTCATAGAAACTATTTTTAGCAAAAAGACATCAAAAAATTCATAAATAAATAAATTGTGTTTGGAAACTATGGAAGGCATTTATTTCCTTCAAAATACATCTCAATAGGCATTACCCTCACATTTATTGTTGATGATAACACTTCAAAATGGGATTGGGAAATGCTATAAAAAACATTGTTAAGCTTTTAAAAACATAATTGGGCATGTGATTCATTTATGTTGGTATATATTTTAATGGAATTCCCAAAAAAAATAATACATATTGAATATTTTTTAATAAATTAAATAAAACATTGTTCAATAAATATATAATAATAAGAAACTCACAACCAATACATAATGCAAGAAATTTAGAACAAAAAAATTTCTTTATTGAATTTTTTGCTTCTTCAGCCTCTTATAGTAATTCATATTATTAATAAATATCTAATACAATATATTTATAAAATTTCTTGTGAACATTATTTTATATAAATAAAATAATTATTCCAAATTTGTTTAAATAATAAAAATTAAAACAACTTGCATAAAAATAAACTAAACTTATTCTAGCCTTTTAATGGATTTATTATTCTACAAATAGATTAACTACATATTAAAATGATTATTATAGAACATGAATGAGTTTATCTACTCTATAATCAACACTCAACAACACTTTAACCAACGTTCTTCTATTTGATATTGAGTGGACTAACAAATTAATCTCGGAGTTTCAAAAATTGAATTTTTACAATCATTTTCATAAATATGTTTTCACTTTATTCTTGGGTATTTATATAATTCAATTATACCTATTTATTCTAAACCAAATCTTGAATAAAGTGGTACTTTGGATCAAAATGATTTGACCTATTGTGATGGACTGAATTCTTTACTAGCTTTAAAACACTTACATTATCACCAAAGATCACTATAGGGTGATGTTGTTTCTTTCCAATTTATTCTAAAACCATTCAAAACCATAATATTTGTGTACTTACTAAAGTGACTGTAATATATTCTACTTTTGTAGATGAAATTGAAATTGAACATTACTTATTTGAGCTGAATATAACCAAACCCAAACCAGATGATAAATAAATCCTAGATTTTGACTTTCGGTCATCCAAAATACTTCCCCAATAAGAATCACTAAAACTAAAAAATTTAAACTTTTTAGAAAAATAATAATGAATACTAAAATTTATATTACCTTTCATGTACCTCAAAATAGTCTTGGATACCGTCATATGAATTTCAAATGGCTTATACATATACCTTGATATAAGATAAACTAAATAAGTAATATTTGGTCTTGTGTGAGTCAAAAATATTAAGCTTCAAAAAATAAATATATAAGTTGTATCATCAACTCTTTCAATGTCATATTGTTTACATATCATAAATCCATGAGATGTTGGAATGGATACTAGTTTACAATCAGCCATATTGAATGTCTTTAACATATCATTTGCATAGATTATTTAATAAATAAATATGTCATCTTTATTTTGATGAACCTACATCCCTAATAAGTATTACATGATACTTAAATCTTTCATTTCAAATTAATTCATCATAATAATTTTTAGTTCATCCTTCATCTTATAATTGCTACCCATATATAACAAATAATAAACATACAAGCTTATAACAAGGATCACAATAACATATTTATTATATTAAAGAGTAGGCTCACTCTTATTATTTTTAATCCATTATGTTGAAAATATCCATCAATTCAGGCATACGATACATTTGGGTGCTTGTTTGATCCCATTTAAAGACTTCTTTAACTTGTATACTTGGTCTTCTTTACCCTATACTAAAAAAACTTGTGGTTGTTGTACATAGAGTTCCTTTTCTAAGTAACCATCCAAGAAGGCACTTTTCACATCCATTTGATGTATGCTCCATTTATTTTGAGCTTCTAGTCAAATCATCATTATAGTAGTGTTTTGTGTTTCCACTAGTACAAATGTCTATTCTTAAACTATTCCATATCTTCGAGTGAAAATAATTACAATGAAACATGCATTGTGTCTTTCAAAACTACCATCACTATTGTAATTATTCTTGTAGACATATTTAGTACCAATACACTTATTATCATGTGGAAGTTCTATAAGTTTCCAAGTATCATTCTTATGAATGAAATCAATTTTGTCTTGCATTGCTTTCACCCAAGCACCATTAGAATATGCATATTCAAAACATGATGGTTCAAAATCAACTTATGTAATTAAAACATAATTTACTATCTCACATCTTGGACATTCTTCATGTGTTTGGATTATTTTATGCTGATAAATTTCCCTTGAGATTGTTACCTTCCTTTAATAACTTGGTCTTGAAGCTAGAACCATACTTTGAATATAAGCACTAGATCAACGGATACTTAACTTGTAGCACCTAACACTAAAGTACTAGTGGGATTCTCATAAGCATTATCATCATAAATACCATCAATTGAAATATATTTTGACTTATTAAAATAGTCATTATCTTTGTCATGACCATAAACTCCCCTTTCATCAAAAATAACATCTCTTAACATAACAATATTATTAGTTATAGGATTATAAAGCCTTCAAGATTTACTTTATTCAAAATACCCAATAGAAATATTTTTAAAAAATTAATTCTTAACTGGTGATAATAAGTACCCTTAACATTTTATAATGGTTATATATATAAAATGTCAAGGGTACTTATTATCACCAGTTAAGAATTAATTTTTTTTAAATATTTCTATTGGGTATTTTGAATAAAGTAAATATTGAAGGGTACATATATATATATATATATATATATATATATATATATATATATATATATATAAAATTTATTAACATGAGGTAATCTCATGTAAATAAATTAAATAAATTTATTACCATTGTTAGGTTCCTCATGGAGAGGTTGGACGTATTGGTTAAAATGTTCCACCCCATCAATATAGAAAGGGTTTTACCCCTTTGTAAGTTTACAGAGTGAGACAACAATGAACACAATAATATTTTTTGAGTAATGAGAGATAAATTTGAATGTTTTGTGAAATTTTTTGAGGAGGAGTGAGAGGTTGAAAGAATGTATAGGGTGCCTAAGTTTCTTTATGAATGAATAATCACCATGTTTTTTGGCCTCAGTTGAGTTTTCTATGTTAAACATCTATGTCAAATGTGTGTGCATTTGTTAATTGATTTCACATCTAGATTTATAATGTGTATTATATATATTCCATGTTTGAATATGGTACCATAGCATGAAGATGTGCTATGATTAATTGGAAACGTTGATTACACTTATTCATGAGATATCTATGGTTGTGTTTAAACTCTATACTCAACCTCATATGACATGGGATGTTCCTTAAGCTTCTTTCCTCAATCAATTTTATTCTCTAGCATCCTAGTTCTTATGTATCACTCTAAGATAAACATAAATAAAACTAATCTTGTTTGAAACAATCAAAGGTCAACCAAAAGTAACCAACATAAATTTTTTCATGTAGAAATGATGGTATAGCACCATGTGGTGTTTTGAAGCTAAAAAATCAGAAAAAATAAATTCATTTACAACTTGTGCAATCCTTGTGGAGCTTATGATTGTAGATATTTGAAGTTTGAGAATTCAATCACTCAAAACAACAACTTTAATACAATGTAAAAGAGTTTTTTAATAAAAATATCTCCAATGGATTCATTTTACAACCATGTATGGCTTTGAGGAGTGAAAAATCATAAAATTAAAGCTTAATCATTCTACAGTTTGTTTTTCTTTACTAAATGCTAAATATTCAGTGTTGGGGCTATTTTAGACCTTCTACAAATCTTGATTGTCTTTCATTAAAAGTTATGAATTTTATTCGATACCTAATGGCATCATTGTATAACTACATTTTTTTTCTATTGACATCAAAATTTATTTTTTACTATTCTTTGGTAATCAAAACCCTATTTGGGGGTGATTTTGAGCTTTATAGGGCCTAATTTAGCCTCTTAAAGCTCCTATTTTGTCCTCCACTTCCTCCTATGCACCATACTTCATCCTAAAATATATTAAAATAATATGTCAATAGTTTTTTAAAATTATTTGTTAAAATTTCATTTTATTTTATTCTAATATTACATGTAGACAATTGAAGGGAACCAATTTAGACTATGTTTTTTTACTCAAAAAGTAGAAAAAATTTAAGTAATTTTTATAATTAAGTTAAAATTTATTTTCAATGCTTGTAATATTTATATCTTTGAAAAAAATTTGGATTAAATATGCTTTAAAAATAATATTCTACATGTAATGTTTTAATAATTAGTGTTGTGGAGTTGGTTGTAATTATATTGTAAAAAACTTGTAAAAATGAGTTCTAGAGTTCAAACCCCTCCACCCCTATATTTTTTATCAATAATGTTTGGTGGTAAAAACTAATTTATTTTTCACAATAATAATTTCAAAAAAAAATTTGGTTTGTGTGTAATAGACCATTTTGAAAAGTCTTCTCTATTTTCCTTTTTTTGGCACATATTCTAGATAATTCTTTGTCAAAAGTGATCATGTGACCAATCAATATTTAAGTTTTTACATATTCTAAATGGATTTAAATGTTCAATTTATTGATCTAAAAGTTCTTAAATAGTTTTTTAAACAAAATTTAAAAATAATGTATTTTGTGTTATTTTATGACACTTGTGACACTTTCTTTAGTTACATTTTTTACAAATTTTCCTAATTGTTTAACATTTAATTGAATAATTAATGTTTTTATAAATTAAAAATTTACTTATTATGAAATAGAGTATAATTTTTTTTTTTTTTTTATAGATTTTATAATGTTGTTGTGTAATATTTAAAGGGAACTTATGGCTTCTCCTAATTTTATACTAGAAAAATCCTAAATGGTGAATGGATATAATTTAACATTTGGAAAATATACATTAATGTTGAGTTTATGGATTAAAAATTGTGGAATATCTTGGTCAGGACTAAAAAAACCATGTCCAGGAGAAATGTCATGACTGAGATTACAAATGCTTTTCAATAGAAATCGCACAAAGTTATGTTGATTATCTTGTGCAGTGTTACTACATATCAGTAATTAGTAGTCTAAAAGTGATACCTCATAGCTTATTGAGTTTATGCATGAATACACTCATCTCTCTAATATTATTAAACTAATTACTAAATTTCTAACTACACCTATGAAAGTTGATGAAAAATTTGTTGATTTTTTTGCAAATATTAAAAACATAATAATCTCAGTTATATAGATGCATTTGTAATTTAATTCAATATAAATTACTGTATTTCATTATTTAGTTAAATATTTATTTGAAAAAATCCAATTCCATTTTAGTTGTTAGTTCAAAATACCAAACAAAGTATGATATCTCTATCCTCATTACTCTTTATGCTCTCTTATTCAATAAGAGCAAGTGATGTCAAATTTTGATTCTAAAGATAATGAATCTAAAATACTTTTTGAACTTAATCATGTTTTTGAAAAATAATAGAAACTATAAATCTAACCTTAACTCTACCAAATTATATAAAAGAGAATAACAAATCTAGCAATTAGAATTATAAATTTAAATTTAATGGGAATTTTAATCTATGTGGTTAATTCGGACATAGAAGGGAATACTATTACAAAAAAATTAAAATATAAAAATGATAAAAGGAAGAAAGTTTATAATCAAAATCAACAAAAAAATCAAAACCATAATAGAACAACAATCATGATCATAATATTAACATTATTATAAGCTACCTTATTTTCTTCTACTGAAAATGTATAGTTTTTATATAGTTATGCATCTCATCTTATGACTTGTTTATCAATTATTTTATCTAACACTAGAGATATATCTAAAAGGATTTATTTCATTTCTTGAAATTATGAAAAAAGTGAAACCTAAAATTGTAAATAATGTGTTATATGTTCCTAAACTTCAGATAAATATGTTATCTTATTCTCAACTTACAAAAGATAATTTCATAGTAACTTTGTTTAAGTATAAATTGTCTATTAAGAATAAATATGGTTATCTGATTGCTATAATAATTTAACATAATTATTTATACATGTTTTCTGCTTCCTCTCTATGTTGTCTTTCATCACATAGTATAAATGAATCTCTTTTATAGCATGAAAGATTATGTCATGTTAATTTTATAATTTTATATGATATTTTTTGACTTGTTGTTGTGGTTGGTATTTATGTTATTAATTATCAACATGAAAATTTTGAGGGTTGATTATGTGATAAGTAACATCTAAAACCCTTTAACAAGAATAATGATTCTATTTCCACTCCTAATTCAGTGTTTATTCGTGATGTTACATACCCACTAGAAGTTTCATGTATTGACAATTATTTATATGTTGTTACTTTAAAGATGTGAACTAAATTGATATTGTCTCAAATAAAATGGTATGTTTTGGTAATAATATTTAGATTGATTCTTGAAAATGGTAATTAAAATAATATTATAATAGGTATAATGGTATTAGGTTAAAAATAAAATAAAAAATATTTAAATTATATTGTTTTCAAAATTATTACATGTTTGATTATTTTTAAATCATAGGAGTTAACACTAAAATACATTATGTACATAGCATCTTGATTCATTTTAAAATATGATAATGTTTAGTTATTGCATCTGCTAAGAAGATCATGCTTAGTAAGAAAGGATATATATTTTTTAATTATTAAGATGCTTTCATTCAATAAGTGGGGCAAGTGCTTGTTAACATGCATAGATGATTCATTTTATAATAATATATTTTATTAAATGCAAAGTGTTAAAGGATTTTTTTAATTATTAATTGACTCCTCATTTTAATATTTCTATGCATTTTGTTCATGTATGTCTGAAATTATTTGTTTTTGTATCGTATATGTTTGATTGGATGATTGTGTATCATGCAAAAAAAATTTATATTTGATTTATGAGAGGTTACATACCTAAATATTTTATTATATCTATTTCTAGATCATTATAAAATGGAAAAAATTATATTAATATTGAAAATTTTATTAAATTAAAATCATAAAAACAATTATTTATAATAAGATATCTAATGTTTAGAAAATCTAAATTATTTTATGTGCATCAAATTACAGTTGGGTATTCTTATCTTTGCAATATTGGAGATGTCCAATAATGAATTGAATACAATGGTTTATGTGTGTCACTAACATATCAATTAAAGTAGTGAATTGGTTTGCCTTAAACATGACTTGATTGCTTATATTATATCAAAAATAAGCATATGTCATCATTTATCTTATTGTACGTGGGTATGGTGATGCTAACCATGATGTGATATCATAAATATATTTCTAGATATGTGTTTAGTTTTGGTGGAGATGTTATCACTTGGATAAGTAAAAATCAACCTATTATTTATATCTCTTTTATAAAAGCAGAGTATAGAAGTGTTATCGAACCTATGAAATAAGCCATGTGCCTATAAACATTGTAGGAAGAACTGTATTTTGATGTTTCTCAATGTACCACCTCTCTATGTGATAACCAAAGTTATATAACTCTAACAAAAAATCCAATGCAACAACAAAGAACTAAACATATTGAAGTTCAAGTGAATTTATCAGAGTAAGTTTCGAATGGTGATATTGATATGTACTTTTGTCTTATGGATGAATAACTAATAGATATATTCTAAAAACCACTTGGTGATAACAAGTTTTTTTAGTTTCATATAATTTTGGGCCTTTTTAAGTTTCCATTAAGGGGGAGTGTGCATGAAAATATCACTTTCTAATGGCCATGTGTTTCCTTATTCTTCTCTATATTTATTCTCATTATAAATCATTGTAATAAATCATGTAAGTTGTTTTGGTAAATTTATTAATTTTTGAGTTTATAGTGTACCCAATACTTATAAGCATATTTTTAAGGTAAGTCCTTATTTTTTAAAAGGATCCAAAATGCTTAGTTGGTTATTCATGAGAAACTGTGAGATTTAGTCTCATAATCGTGTTAGCCTAAAACTATTCTAAATATTTTATGGATTATGTTTCCTTTCGTTTAAAAGGTAATATTGGCATGATGAAGGTTTTTAAATCCTTTAAAGTTTACATGCCTCCTAAAATAAATATAGTTGATTCATGGATTATAATCTATCTATGAAGGTGACTATAACATGTATCCACACTTAACATTAAGGAGGAGTGTTGGAAGATTAGTAATTAAGTGGTGATAACTATTAACCTTAACATTTTACAATGGTTAAATAAATAAAATACATAAATTTTATTTATTAACATAAAGTAATCTCATGTAAATAAGTTGAATATATTTATTGGCATTATTTAGTTCTTTAGGAAGAGGTTAGACCTATTGGTTATAATGGTCTACCAACCCAATATAAAAATGGTTTTACCCTTTTGTAAATTTAAAAATTGAGACAACAATGAACACAATATAATTTTGTGAACATTTTGAGATATATGCAAGCATTGTGAAGGGTTTACATATTATTTTGAGGAGTGAGAGGTTGAAGGAATGTATTGGGTACTTGATTTTATGAATGAATGAATAATCACCATGATTTTTTTTTATCTTAGTTGAGGATTTACATATTAAATATCTATGTAAAAATTGTGTTCCTTTGCTAATTGATTTCACATCTAGATCTATTTTGTATATTATATCTATTCCATGTTTTAATAGATAAAACACTCACTCCTTGGATCTAATTTTTTAATTTTCTGATCAACTACGTGATCATTGGATAAAAAAGTAAAAACATTGAAATATTTTATATTGGGATTATTCTCAAACCATGATTCATATGGAGTCATAATTTTAAGTACACTAGTGGGACTTCATTTGAGAATATATATTATTGTAGAAACTACATCACCTAAAAAATGGTTGTTCCATCCCATTATTTGTAACATGTTCCTTTCCATTTCAACCTTTTTAAGGTTGTTTTTTACATCCACACAATTTTTTTTAGTGTGTAGGTAGTTGTGAGTTGCCTTTCGATGCCAATCCAATCACTATAATTAATAAAAGTTTTTTTTAAAAATAAAATTCAACTCCATAGTTAATCCTTAGCACTTTATTATGTAACCACTTTAATTATCTATAAGGGATTTAAACCTCTTACATATATCAATTGTTTAATGGTTTTTATTCAAAAAATAAACCCAATACTTTCTTGAATAATCCTAAATAAATGTAATGAAATATGATGACTTACCCAAAGTTTTTGTTTGCATAGGTCCACAAATATCAGATTGAACTAATTGAAGTGGATGATAAGCCCTCCACACACTATATTTATGAAAAATTTCTCCTACATTTCTTATTTTAACATATCCTTAACAAACTTACTTATTCTCTTCAACCTTTGGCAAACCATAGAATAATTATTGTGATTTTAATAACATAAAACTTTTAAAATTCAAGTGTCCATATCTAAGATGTCAGAACCAACTCTTATATTCATATGCCATATTTATAAGGTTTTTACTATGTTCTCCAAACTTAAATGGGAACATCATATTCTTAGACATAGGTAAAATTGTAACAACCTTATTTCCTTGATTCTTGTAATATGTTTTGCATTTATTATCATATAAAACCACCTTATACTTATTTTCACATAGATTTTTAACTCTCTAAAAATTATTATTTAAATTTGCAGTAAAATCAATATCATTAATGCATTTATTACCTTTTGTAGTATTCACCTTCATATTTGATTTTACTGAAACATCCAAATATTTGTCACCTCTAAGTTTGATATTGGTTTTGAAACTTATATCCATTGTATAACACAACCATTATTCCCTAATATGTGTTTGGAACAACCTGAATCTAGATACAAAACCTATTTAGGACTATCATCAAATTTTTCATATGAAATGATTAAATTTCATGGAGAATAATCATCATCCTCATTAGAATAATTAACACTTCTACTTTTAATTTTTTCTTTTAATCTACTTTTCCAATCAAAATGAGCATACCTATGATAGTAAATTGAATATGTATCTTATCAAATATACCTCTACCCCATTCCTCTTATAGTTGAACCACCTCTTCTTCCTATTTATCCTCTTAAATAATTGTGATTCATGTTTTTTCCTAGTAGTTGATTAATTTTGAAATTGTTTGTGACTTGTACATGGTTATTCTTATTTATAATTTTAGTACCTAAAATCTTGTGATATTTAATTTTAAGGCAAAATTAATCTCATCACTTTCATTTAATGTGTCTCTTGGCCTTCATTCATGCAACATAAGGCATCCGATGAGGTAATCAAACTCAAGAGTTGTCAATTTTTTATTTTCATCAATAATGATGGTAATAGGATTCTTACTTGGTGTTAGATACCTTAAAAAATTCTTCAACACAACCTATTTGTTCAAAATTTATCCAAATTTACCCATTCTATTGACTACATCATTTAATCTTACATAGAAGTCACCCACCCTTTTTGAATCTTGCATTTCCAAATTCTCAATTTGTCTCTTAGAAGTTTGTAACCTAGCCAATTTTACTTGTTTACAAACTTGGTAAGCTTATTATATATAAATAATATTTTCAAACTTTATTAGTTATTTATGCTTTATATCTTGTAGGAACTTGATGAGTCTCTATCCCTATGAGTGTATGCCTTAAATGGTGTACTAGGAAAGGGGTGGGCAAACCATTTGTGTTTCACATGATTGTCGTCCCTTACTACCACTTACTATCTACACAACCATTTCCTAAAAACATTCCCCTAAGATTTGCCTCCTATTTTTCACCCTCCTCTAGTCATTTTCTACCTTTATTATCCCTTCCCTAGCCTAAAATCATTTTTTATAGTTTACGATACACTGTCAGCCCCATGAACCCTATAGTCTAATTGAAAAAACTCATTTAAGGTTTAGGTCTGCCCTTGGTTGACATCGACCATGACCTAATTTTCTTTTGTCAATAATGATCTAGAGTCGATTATGATGACTGACCTAATTTTCTTTTGTCAATAACGACCTAGAGTCGATTATGATGACTTTGTCGACTAAAATTTCATAAATATTTAGGTTTATATTAATCTTTATAAACAAACTAATTTTACCATTCTTAGAGAGACAAAAAGTGTTATTTTTTCATTTGTGCTTCTTTACAATCTACTCTTTCAACATTATATTTGAGGATTCTTATCTTAAGGTTTATGCTTGGAGAAGAATCTAGTCTTATGGAAAAATCTTGGATGTTTTGCCCTTTTTTAGTGATATTTAAAAACCATAATAAATTATTTTGAAATGAATTTGGTGAAATGAGAGATTTAATCTCACCAGGTTCATCTTCAAGGTAAGTATCTCTAACTTTGCTCCTTTTTTTAGTAGATAGAAGTAACATAAGTAATGGCTTTTGAATATATTGATCTCTCCAAGTATTAGGGTCTTACCTATACATAGTTTAAATAGGATTATATTATGCATGTATACTTTTTAGTTTTATTAACCCCACATTATGCCACAAACTTTAGTGAGCACTAAATTAGACTTTACTTTTATTAGTTTAATGAATATGAAATCATATGACCTAGTTAGTATTATTACATAGTTTTGCTTGATTGGATGATTTAGAACCCTCCCTAGTTATATTATTATGGTAAGATATCCCTTGGCTATGTCTTTTGGATCCATCTTGGTCATGACCCTACATATCTAATGTATCAACAATCAGAAGTGTAAGTAGGATTTATATTCTCTAAGCTAGGATTGATTTATATATCAGTTGCATTTACCTTTGAATACATTTTGGTGAACCTAAAATGAATCTAACCCTTGAAGGGTTTATTTCATGCCATCATTTTTATAATTTTATTATATTTTTCCATATTTTTAGTACTATATCAAACAAGTCGATATAGTTGTAACTTATGTGCACAATTTTAACATAATCAATTCAAAATGACTATGTTTTATTTGTGTAGGTCTTTATTAACTACAATTGAATATATCAAATAGTTTGATATAGTATTATTTACCAATAACATATTAGTATACAATTTCAAACATATTGACTCTGTTTGCTATTTTATTCTATCAAAATATAGTCACTTCAAAATGACTATGTTCTTTTTGTATAGTTCTACATCAACTGTAGGTTATTGGATTGAATAGTTCAACACAATATTTTCTCTAGTTATAGATTATCATACACTGTCAAATATGTCAAATCAATTTAATATTTTATTCTATAAACATACAAGCCAACAAATATTGTCAAATAAGTTGAATCTATTTATTATTATTCTTCAACATATTGGGTTTTGTCAAACTTAGTCGAACTAGTTGACCCAATTTATAGAATTTGAAAAAAAACAAACTAAAGCATTACAGCATAAAAATTTTCAATCTAAATCATCTTCAATCCCACCAAGGTTCTTTTCTCATCTCTCTATCATTTCAATTTTCCTTTAGTTCTATTTTCACAAATTGGTGATTTATAAAAGTACAAACCTACAGTTAACTAGGTCAACTTGGTAAACCTAATTTTATAGTCTACCTTCTGTGTAAGAGACATAGTTAACTTTTCAACTTTGTTATTAAAATACCTTTCTTCTATAGAAAAAAATGACCCAATCAACTCTATTCTATATTATTTTCATATTATGTCGCCTAAGCTGACTCTATACTATTCTTAATCAAGGAATTAACATCTATTTACTAGTGATTAATTCACATTTCCTTTTCAATTATTTGCATGCTTAAAGTAACTCACATAGTCTAAATATGTGGTTTTTCAAATTACCATTTTAGTTACAGTATTTTACTCTTTTCACACACTACCAAATCAATTAACATTAAAAATAAATTTAAACACTTGTCTTCCTAAGGCCTACCTACTTGGATTTATCATCAAGGTAAAAGTTGACTTGGTTTTCTAGCCAATTATAAATACATGGTTAATGGTATGTATTGTCAGAGCCCCTGACACCCTTATTAATATAGTATTATGAATTGAAGGGGTAGGCCCCAATACCAACTTAGCACCATTGCCAATATAGATTCCTTTTAACCCAAACATCTTGAAACCAACTTTAGACTACTTTCTAGTTCCCTATTTTAGCCAACATTCATATCACATTAAAATCAAAATTTTATAATTATATAACAACATTAGGATGAAAAAATAGTTACAACTTAATTTTTATTTGATGAATTTATCTTTGATCATTGTGTGTTATATTATAAAACTTGTATTGACCAACATTGGTGAAAGTTTTGTGCTTTGTGCCACAAATGGATCAATCACATTGATCCAAATTTTGGTGTGTTTTCTTCCATTATTTCTTCAAACTATATTGTAATTAATCCCCTATTTCAGAACACTATCATCTTGCTTGATATAGTCTCTTAAATATTATTTCTCACCTTCTTGTTTGTAATACATAGTCAACATGAATGACTATGTATTCCACTTTGTATTTAATCCCTTGTTTATCAGTACATAGTTGAACCATATGATTATGTATTCTTTTATCCTATATCTTATAAGTACCTATTAGCCTAGTTGGTTATGTACCTATTGGCCAACTCTACTCTCTATTAGCCAACTTTGTCCCTGATTCTCCTTTTTAAAATTTTTTGTTTCCTTCATCAAAAATCATGAAATCCCGTATCATAATCTTATTAGATAACCTGAATCCATTTATACACTATATGGGGTGCTCTTTTCTTCCTTTCTTTACCTCCCAATATAAAGCACACTCTTGGAGTACTTCTTCCCCTTCCTCATATTTGGATTGCAACATGTTTTGAATCACACCTCAAGGTGAGGCAGGTGAATTTGATCCTTTGTGTACCTATCAAGAAAATTCCCATCTTCAAGCATCTCATCACAATGTATGGGAAATTTACATAAGTTTATATAAAAACCCCATTGGTAATCCACCTCATGACAACCCCCCCCATAATATTAATTTTGGGATTCTTTCTATAAAACCAACCCACCAATTGATATAACCCAAATTCTTGAGGAAATAGTGAAACAAATGAACATAATGTGAACATATAACACCTCACAAATGATGTAAATAAAACATCATTTGATGAATATGGATAATAAACCTCATGTTATACTCACTCAAAATAACCAAAAATTTATTCCTCCACCTCTTAGAGATGTTGTGGGAAAGGTCATTCCCTGAACTATCATGAAAAACAAGATGCTTCAAAACATACAAAATGAGTATGTATCCCCTTTTATTGTTTATTTTGATATTGGAAATATATATCTAACTATTAAGTATTATGGGACTAAAGACCCTAAATTTTCATCAAGGAATTTGGGAATATTTACAAAGAGTGGATCCAAACTAATACTTTTGCCACAACTATTTTAAAAAAAAAAACCTTCACTAGCAATGTATTAGAATGATTTAACCAGGTTCTAAAGCATTCCATATTAGTAAATCCTTTAGTTAAAGAGTTTCAACATAATGATCTTCCCAAACATTTCTTTATCCATTTAAAAAATGTTATGCAATCATCCAATAAATCATCTCATGATTTTATCAAGTGACAAAAATATTTAGCCCACAAGGTCGACCATAACATGACTAATGATAATCTATTTAAATTCTTTATAACTGACTTAACTTCTTCTCTTTAATATAAGGTTCAAACTTTTTCCCCTAAAACACTCAATGAATTTTTGGCTAACACCAAATTCCTCAAAGTGTATTTTCAAACTTTTACTAATAAATTAGCAAACAATACTCCTCAAACCAAGATAGGAGTTGACAAATCCAATGATACCCCATCTTCTCACACACCTTTAATTGTGTAGCAAATGAAATGATTTTTAGCACCCTATAAAGAATTTATTTATCCTAATCATCCTCCTATATTCTATTTCCCTAATAAATTTTTTTAGTTCCGCACCAATATCAGTCATTCCCATGAATCTTGTATAAGGATTATCTAATTTGTTGTCTCATAAATGCTTGGTGATTCATTCAATCATGAATCCATAATTCAAATCTGTCATCAAGATTACAACACCACTTCTTAAAAATTAAGATGCTCCCAAAGCTTCTCATTCTAATAAACAAAAACTATTTTCCACATCTAATGCCAAACAAGATAACAAGGATGTTTTTTTCATTGATGCCAAATCTAAAAAATATTACAAATAATTATCAATATTTTAATGTAACTAAGGTCAATTATAAAAAAAAAACAGGATAACAAATTTCATATCACTAAACCTAAGAAACCATATTTGGAAGAATAACTCCTCAAAAATACTATAACCACTCACCTATCTTAGGAAGCTAATGTAGAACCATCTCCTTCTCCCAAACTGCTAACCACTTCTATTTATCCAGAATATAACTTACCTTATATACTTTATGAGGTCAATATTATTGATTTAGATGATGATGAACCTAATGACTTGTAAAATACTTATAACCTATTAAGATACATCCTTACATATTGGAGTGCCTTCCTCCTTCTTTATTACCTCATGATTGCACCATCCCCTTAATTGATGAGATCACTAATTTACCCCTCCATGCAATGATAAGGAAGCCTCTTACATATAATATGTATTTACATGCAATGATTATAGAGTGGCTTAATTATTCTAATATCATTTAATCATGTCTCCATATAAATTCAATGATCTAGGCATTTTTCCTTCTAAATTTACTCTTTAATCTCTAACACATAGATTTTCTCCAACCTATGATGATACTTACATAATGGACCAAGCTCAATAATGAGACTTGGATGTTCAACATTGTCAAAAAACTCTAGCTCAAATACATGCTTTCAATCATGATGTTCATACCATTTCCACTAAATTTGAGTTAACACCTGAAGGTCATGTACCTCCTACTAATTCTCCACTCCTTCATACTTCTTGGGTGGTTGAATAAATATTAACTTTCAAACCTCTATAAATCCATGAATTTTCTATACCACCTATAAAATCAATCATTACATCAAATTTTTTTCTTGTAAATAATGCTAATGATAAGACAATAAACTCTAATCAAATTTATTCCCTATGCCACCTAATCTTAAGATTAAATTAGATTCCAAGGCCACATATGTACGTCAAATACAATCTAAATATGATTTCCATGGTAAAAATTGAGATATCAAATTTGATGCTGAGTATTATGGTCCTATTCCCATTTTACCTAGAAATGAATCCATTCTTGAATTACTTCATGCCCAAGAATGTTAACTACCTCGACAACATCATAAACTCAAGAAATTCAAGAATAAATCCCCTTGTTTCAAAAACTTTGTCTCTAAAATTTATCCTAAAGTAAATCCCATTTCCTCTTTACCTAATGCACCATATCATTTCCAAGATGGAAATGCTATGCTTATTAAAGAAACTACCAAAATCAAATATGATACCCCATCATGCCCTTGACCAATTACAGTCTCTCATAAACTTACACAAACTGAACATGATAACTTCAACTTATTCTTCAATAAATATCATGATACTTTTCTTTGGGCCTAGAAAGACATGTTTAGTATTGACCTTGACATTGTGGTACACAATATCATCATTTATCCTAATGTCAAATCCATGTGAAAGAAATAATTGAAATTTCCACCATAAGTTTCTAATTTATGCCATAAATAATTAATTAAAATTCTTGATGCTAATTTTATAAAGCCTATAGAATATTCAAAATGGGTCTCAAATATTGTCCCTATTCAGAAGAAAGTCACCATGGTCATTGACATTCACATTGACTTTTTTAATATTAATCTTACTTATCCCAAGGATAATTTCCCTTTAATTATATAGATGCCATCATCGATTCCACTAATGGTTATGAAATGTTGTCCCTTGTGGATGGTTTATCGGCTTATAGTCAAATTAACATTGCACATGAATACCAACATAATACAACCTTCACCATGGAATGGAACACCTACTATTAAGTTAAAATGCCTTTCAACCTCAAAAATGATGGAGCTATCTATAAATGGTCAATGACCCACATTTTTCATGATATTATCCATAAGAATGTGGAAACCTATATGGAATACTCATTTCCAAGTCTAATAGATGCAAGACTCATCTCTCTCATCTTATTATCATCTTCAATTATATCATTAAATATAAAGTTAGACTAAATCCTTGAAAACATGTTTTTGATGTCACATCTAGAAAATTGGTAGGATTTTTAGTCTCTCTTCACAACATTTATGCCAATCCCAACAAGATAAACACTATTGTAAACATGTCTATCCCCCATTCCATTCAATATATTCATACTTATCTTAGTAAAATTGGGGTAATTACATGATTTTCCCCCGCAATGGCTTATCATATCTATTATGTTAATTTTATTCTAAAGAAAAGTAATGCCTTATATTAGACAAATCCTTGTCAAAAATCATTTGACAATATGATAGAATTTTTGTTTCACCTACCCTCTCTTTATCCACCTAACGATTGTCTATTAATCTTATATACTTATTACACACCCATATTAGTTGGGGCAATGCTTATGTAATATGATGACACTATAAGGGAATATGACATCTATTATATCAATTGAGGCCTCACCGACAATGATAAATATTATGCAAAAGTATAACATGATTACCTCACCATATGTTTTACAACTAAAAAGCTCTGACATTATATGCTTTATCAAACCACTTACATTATCGTTCATTCTGATCCACTCCATCACTTCTCTAAATCCTTTCTTCCTAGATATATAATTGGCAAGTGGATGGTCCTTCTCATGGAATTTTATCTCCTAATTATTACACAAAAATTTCAAAGGACAAATCAATGTTGATCAACTTGTAACAACTCCTATACCATTTATCAACCACCTTTAAGATAGTCTTCTTGATGACAATATTCTCTATATTGAAGGTCTTAATCAATCCATATCTCTTAAAGATTACTTCGATAATTTAACTATTGATTTTAAATAAATTAACATTTAAGAGTCCTCTATCTTCCTTGATACTACCAAACCAAAATTAGTTATTGAAGAACTTCTTAAAATTAGTATTAATTGACATGAAGATACTTGGGCCCTTAATTTTGATGGTGCCAAATGTCTTCAAGGAGATGGGGAAGGTAGTATCCTCACTAGTTATATTGTTAAAATTATCCATTTAGAATTTATCCTTACCTTCAATGTCACTAATAACATGGTAGAATATGAAGCTTTAATCTTAGGCATGAGAGTAACCCTTAATTTAGATATCACATATCTGCACACTTTGGGTGACTCCTAACACATCTACCACTAGGTTAATGTTTATTTTCAATGAAAAATTTAAAATATCATTGCTTATCATCAAATAACAACTAAATTTTCCAATTAATTTTTTTATTTTACCATCTAGACTATCCCTCAAGATCAAAACTCTATTATTTATTCAGTTTCTTCTTTAGCATCTCTTTTTCATCCACACCTATTTATTACCAATTACAATGTTATCATCCAAAGAAGAAATTACCCATTGTACATTCAACCATAAGATTCACTTATCTACCACATTGAGGCTATGACCATTTGATAAAGCCCATGATATAAATACATAATTTAATTTCTTGAACACTATATCTATCCTCAAAATATTGATTCCAATAAAAAGTCTCACATTCAAAAACAAGATTCCAAGTAAGTATTTTGATATAAAATAGTTTATTATGGAAATGGTGAATGTAACTTACTCTAATATGTTATGAAATAATAGATTCTTACTCCTTTTTAACAAGAACATAGGGGCATTTATGGTGGTCATTATATCAAACAAGCTACAACACATAAATCCTTTTGCATGGGATACTTTTGGCCCACTCTTTAAAATGATGCCATCGAATTAGATAAAAAAATTTAATCCTTGTCAACTTCATGATATTATAATTCATCACTTACATCCAAGCTTAAAATGGTGGATCCTCACTGGCCATTCTTAATGTGGGGATCATATATCATAGGGAAACTACCTAGATCTCAATATGGGCATATCTTTATTATTCTATCCATCGAGTATTTTACCAAATCAGTCAAGGTTAGGCTCATTGTCAATGTCACTTGTACCACCATTTCAAAATTCATCCTCAATCAAATCATTTTTTCCTTTTTCATTCCTCATAATCTCATTTTAGATATGGTGATAATTCTAAAAATAAAGATGTCAAATATCTTTGTCTTAAATTCAAAATCAATCACATATTTTCGATGGCTTATCATACTTAATGCAATAGCCAAGATGAGACCACCAATAAAATACCTAATCAAATTCTCAAAAATACAATTCATGAAACTTGTATGGATTGTAATCTTCATCTATATCCTACTCTTTTGGCCTATTTAAGTATCATATGTACTACTACTGGGGCAATGCCTTTTTCAATAGTCTATGGTTGTAAATGAGTCCTACCATTGTAAGTTGAGATTCACTCTCTTTGTATCCCACTTCATGGTATCATACCTAATAAATCATTAGGTTAAGCTCACCTTCATGATCTTGATTTTCTTGATGAACACCATCTTTCTACCTTATAACATAATCACCAATACAAAGGCCACATTGCCAAATAATATAACAAAAGAGTTAAAGTTTGCACTTTTAATATCAGTTATCTTATCCTTAAACTAGACTACACTCATGATAAATAAATAAAATATTCCCAAAAATGGTGGGGCACTTATTTAGTCAAATACATGCTTGGTCTAAGCACATATCACCTTCAAACTAATGAAGGCCATATTTTCAAAGAGCCCACCAATACACATATTTTAAACAAGTATTTTGCTTAAATACTACCCCTCTTATCATGATTTCTATATGTTATCCTTATAACATTTTTTTAAAGATATTTACATGGGTCTTACCCTCTATAGTAGTTTCTCTTTTCATAAACCTTAGTCCCTATTTTTGGTCCTTTATTTTCTCTTTTCTCATGAGTTGCATTATAAAATCATGGATAAGACTTAGCCTTCCTCATTATTTCCATTTAGAATTATCATTGTTTCCTTATTTTACAATACTTATTATCACCCCTTGGGTTTCTATTTTATGAGTTATAATTAAGCCCATGGATAGGACAAGGCCTTCCTCATAAAATCACCATAGTAAATTTAGTATTCCTTTTCTAGAATGTGTCTAGCAATAGTTACAAGTTTTTAATCCTTATTCTCAATTTTGGATTTTTCTTATTTTATAGATAAAATGTTTACAAAATTAAAGTGTTATCATGTATTCCTACACTTCCCTCATGCCTATGATAAGTAATCACACTTTACTATAATTTTATCCCCTTTTCACCCTATGTCACATTTTTTGTGATTTGAAGTAATTCAAATTGTTTCATGTTTCATTCCTATTGATTTCCTTTTCCTTTCACTCCACTTTCGATAAAATAAGGTTGAATTCAAGATAACACTTTTATTTCACCTGAATTAACTATACTTTTATACATTGTTCTCTCTAAGGTTCTCTTCCTTAGAAACCAAGTCCAAAGTCTTCAAATGAAATTCATATTTAGTACCCATGTTTGGTTTTCCAAATCCACATGAATGAGGAATAAAAAATCCATAAAAGTTAAAAGTTTAACCATTTTAAACAAAAGGAAATGATATAAAAGGCAGCATTGAAAAATTCAAAAAGTTAAAAAGCCAAATCACACCAAAAGACATGATTCAAAGCCCATATCCTATCTCTAATCGAAGCTCAAAAGTCATATTTGGCCTTAAGATAGAGTTGAGGTCCATTGAGGTGTTGTAGGCAATTAGATTAGAATAGGAGAATTCAAAAAACTCTATGGTGCTACCTACTTTATCACACAAGTACCCAGTCTTCACAATAGATAGATAACTTTATAAAGGGTCCTGGGAAATAAGGAACATGTTGTGGGAAGGTAGTTACATTTTAATTTTCATGTATATAGCCTTCATGATATTATCTACATACTTCATTTGTTGACATAAGATTTGTGTGGCTAGAATAAGTTCTTAATATCCCTTAATGTTAAAGTCCTCTTGTTTTGATAAACCTAATTTGAGTGTCTTGAATTCGATAAAGAGTTACTCTACCTTGGTTTTTCCTTCATTCTCCCCTCAACCTATTTCATTTCCCCTTGATAGGAACATGTTATTCTAAACTATTTTCCCTCTTCTATAATTCCCTCTTCTTCACATTCTTAACAAACATGGTAGTACCACTTTGTTTCAATATTATCTATCCTTAAAACAAAACAATATGTTTGAGCAATTATGGATTATCTCATTTATACTATGAATCTACTTGTTTTGCTTTATTTTTACCATTTTTTTATTTTTTTACTACCCTTATTACAAACACCTGAGTCTATTTTTACTTCCATGTAACTTTTACATTATTGATTGAGGTTGACTTGTTACTTATCACTCACCAATGTTATTTTCCTTTTATGCACCTTTTCCCATTATTGGCTAAGGTTGGATTGCTATTACTCACTCATCAATGTTGTTTTACCTTTTTAGTTATCCATATTTATTTAAATAAGGTTTTTTACTACTTTTTCATTGATGTCTGATTACCATTTTTGGCATGTATCCTTGGTCTTACTTGATGATTTTATCTTTCTTACTTAAGGTTTACTTGTTTGAGTTTTTCAATCTTTAGTTGCCTTGGATTTTTGGTTACCCAATTAAATATAGATTTTGACTTGGTAATTTGGTATAACATAGAACTTGTCACCCCATCTTTCCAAATTTCCAAGTGCATCCCATCCACATAGCATCAGTTATCTTGGCTTCCAATCATTTGTTTATTTTTACTCTTTAATTTTGTATCCTTAGGTTTTTCAAAGTAGTATTCACACCCTCCATGATCAAAACTAAAAACACAAAAAACAACCATTCACCAATAAAGGTAAGTCAAGGTATGCATACATTACTTTTATTTTTAGTTATTTCTATTTTAGTCATTTAATTTTAGTTATTCTATGCTTGTAAATACTACAACTTTTTTTAGCCTCAACATTGTGTATTTCTATGTTCTTTTATGGAATAACCATCCACAATTTCACATAATTGATATGTTATGAGCTTAAAAGGGGGCATATGTATACACATAATATTTTCAAACTTGATCAATTAATGATGTTTTCTATCTTGTATGGACCTATCAAGTCTAAATCTCTCTGAGTGCATGCCTTAAAGGGTGCATTAGGAAAGGGGTGGCCATACCATTAGTGTTTTATAGGATTCTTATCCCTTACCAAAACTTTCTATCTACACAACCATCTCATAAAAATATTCCCATAAGATTTTCCTCCTATTTTTTACCCTCATCTAGTCATTTTCTACCTTCATTAGCCCTTCTCTAGCATAAACTCCTTTTTTTATAGTTTATGATACACAGTCGACCCTATACTCTAATTTTAAAAATATTTTTAAGATATAGGATTCCTCATGAAGGACCTAGACTAAGACCTACTTTTATTTTATTAATAATGATATAGAGTTGATTGGGCCAACTTTATTGAATAAACTTTCAGAAAGGTTTAGGGTTAGATTCAACTATATAAACACATTAATTTCACTATTCTTAAAGAAATAACAAGAGTTAAGTATTCATTTATGCTTATTTACAATCTTCTCTTCTACTATTCTACTTAAGGAGCCTTAGTTTAGGGTTTATTAATGGATAAGCATCTAGTCTCATGGAAAATTCTTGGATGCTTTGGCCTTTCTTAGTGATCCTTACAAGCCACAATAAATTCTGGTGAATCACATTTGGCCAAGGATGATATTCAGTCTCGATGGGTTCATATTCAAGGTAGGTATATATAACTTTGATTCTCTCTTTATTAAATATAAGTATCATAATTAATGTCTTTTGAATATAATTATCTCTCTATGCATTAGGGTCTTACCTTTACATAGATTAAATAGGATTCTCTTCTACATGTTTACATTTCATGTTTATTGCCCCAAATTTGTGCCACAAGCTTTGGTGAGCACTAAATTAGACTTTACATTAATTTTTATTAGTTTAGTGACTATTAAAACCTATGACCTAGTTAGTTTTATTTCATGTTTTTGATTTAATGGAGGATTTGGAACCCTCCCTAGTGATATTATTATGGTAAGATATCCTTTGTATAGGTCTTGCATATCTATATTGCTCATGGCCTTGAATATGTAATGTATTGACAATCAAAAGTTTATGTAGGATTTATCTTCTTTTAGGTAGGATTTATTTATAGATATGTTTCATTTCCCTTTGTATACACTTATTATATAGTCTTCCATACATCCTTCACTTTCCTTGCACCTATAATTCTTGGAAACAGGATCTTATCTAGAGCTTATTGAATATGAAATAAACATTGTAATTTCTTCTTCTTATCTTCCTTATTGGATTTACTATCCTTATATTTAATAATGGCCCAATTATCTAGTTCTTCATAACCACTTTCTAAAACCTCTCATAAGCCTTTTCATGTTAAAAGAGTAATTTCCATGAAATTCAAGAATGGGAAGATTATTAGAGTTTCACATGATTAGTTGATAGAAAGATATGAAAAGACAAAAAAAAAGCAAAAATTGATCTAATACCAACTGAATATTCTTTAACAAACTAAATCAAACATTTTTTAGGAAAGACATAATAACAAAAAACTCATCGCCAATATATAATGCAAAAAAGTTAGAGCAATAAAAATTCTCTATTGAATAGTTTATTTCTTCAACTTTGTCTGATCATTATCCTTAGTAAAAATAATATAATATAATGTATATATAAATTTTGATGGGAAATTTATTATATATATATAAATAAATTATTCTAAATTTATTTAAATAATAAAAATAAAAATAACTTCCATGAAAATAAACTAATCATATTTCTAGACTTTCAAAGGATTTATTATTATACAAATAACTTAAATTCATATTAAATTAATTATTATATCACTTTCATGAGATTATCTACTCTAAAATCAGTGCTCAACAATACTATATCCAACATATATACACCTTAAGTAACCACAAACCTTGACTTTTGTAACTTTAGAACCTATATATTCAAGACAAATTTTTGGTAGAACAATCGAGGATATAAGAATTAAAAATTATGGTAACATAACTTAGGTGCATGGTATAGTGATGTATAGGCATTAGGGATAATTCCTCTCTAGCATCATTATCTGGGTCTAATTCCTTATTGATCACATTCACTTGTTTCAGCCTTTCTTTGGTAGTTCTTGCTTAGAACTACTTGTACTCTCCTTTGTGTCAATGGGTTTTTTGTCATCCTTGAATTAAATATGATAATTGAGCTGTATTTTATGTTTTTATATCCTTCACTTAACATTAAAATTCCATTTATACCTCATAGTATCCATCTTTTCACAAACTTGATTCTAATCTCTTAAAAGTAGCTTACTAGGCTCCTTCCCTTAGGTCACAAGGACCAAAAACTTAAATTAGGTGGAAAATGTTCCATATTATATCATGGATGGTTTTATATTATCCAATGACACAATTTTAAGCCCCATTCAACTCTCAATTCACATTCATTATCTCTTTCTACACATTTCACTCTCCATGATCACTCTAGGTTAATAGTCTTGTTTTGGCAATTTCCATTTGTTCAATAATTTTATGTGATATTAATAAGAAATAATAAATTATACATATTCCCCTATCAAATTATATTTACTTGTAAATTTTTATTACTTTACTCTTATTTTATCTACCCTTTCCTATACAAAATCACACTCTTTTAGGCCTTTCTAGCCTTCTTTTGTTGCCACATTGCTAAAATCCATATATTACATACCCATGCCAACTAAAAACCACATGAAACATGTTAATAATGTTATAAGAGTCAAAATACAAATTTTTATCTTTTTTCCACACTTGGAAATCATTTTATAAGACAAACTCTAATTTGAGGGTTTCTTAGGCCTACACAGGGTCGAGGGCCTTCAAAATTTAGTATATGGAGCTACACTTCATTTAAATAATTGAAAATAATCTTTAAAAGTTTTATATAAACCCTTTCTAACTTTCCATATAATATAAATACCTCTTTTGAGATTGTTTACTCACCTAAGAATGGGAATGCAAGTCTCTTTGTCCTTTACAAGACTATGATAGTAGGGATTTAGGTATCTATGGGTTTATTTAATACTTATTAAGGACTATACAACCTCTTAAAAATTTATTTTATAAATTAAAAATCATAACACTAATAAAATAATTATCAACACCTTATATTCAAGGAATCTTCTCACCTTTCACTTGACTGTGCACATTCAGGCAACCTATAGGCTTGTTGGTAGTAACATTATGAATTTAGGTTATTTTAAAGTCTCTTACACACACTTAAGGGTTTTAAAATTTCATTTTATAATATTATCACCTTAATAAATTCATTGATGTCAATGTAACATTATAATAATATCAAGGGTTACACTTGATTCCTTTACTTATTGAGTGTATATCTAAACAGGGTGCTCACTGACCCTTCATTCTTTTATAACTTGTAGCTTAGAATCATTGATTAATTGGAATCACAAAATTAAATTAAAATAAAAAATTCAACCAATGCTAATTTTTTCAAAAAATACATAGTATATTCCCTAAGAACCAAGTAACCCTGCCTTCCTTGATATACACAAAATAGGGTATAAGGTACAATACAACATTCAAAATTATAGGTTATAGTTTGCATCCTTCACCTCAATATAGGTCATAAAAATGATCTTAATTGATTAAATAACACTATTTATACATTATTAAAGGTTTTTAGATTGTCAAAATTTGTAAAAAACCTATTTAACAACTCTATCACTCACTAAATAGTAAACAAACTTATCTAATACAGAGTTGTTTTCCCCAACAATTGAATACTTTAAGATGCCACTAATACATATAAAGGGTTATATGATTTAGATAAATATTCAAAGCCATATAAAATCAAGTCATAAAAATAAATTTTATGAGATTAAATCCACATAATAGAAACCTTTTCTTTGATTCATTACAATCACATTGAGTACAATATAGTCCATGAATGGACCTTTACGGTGTTTTCAGCCTTTGAGAGTTTTAAAACAAACATTCCTTTTCTCCTTGTTATTCCTTTACTAGATATTCCTCACCTCTCTCACTCATCCTCACATACACCATTATAAATCTAATACAATGACAATTCTTTCTAATTTCAATGTAGACTTCTTGGTTGGTTATAGTAACTTCATTCATAACCAACTTTTCAACATACAAGTGGGCTTAACATTAATTTAGATGGATTGATATAAAAATTAATCACAAAATGAATTAATTTATATGTATTGATATAAAATTACTCATGAAATAACTTATGATCCCTTACCTATGACTTGTATGTACCCCTAAACTAACTTTTCTCATTCAAACATCTCAAACATACAAAATAACCCTCTCAGACTCTTGACAACATTTTAAAATTTCAAATTCTTATTTTTGGAGGGAAAACTTTCTCTATCCTTATAACAAAATATATGACTTGAAATGAACACTCAAGGCACAAATGGACCTCATAATTTCCCTTACATGATTTGACACTCACTTTGACCCACTTTTGACCTTTATATTGACAAAACACAAAATGACAATTGTTGACTTGATGCTCTTGCATCATACTCCCCAAGAAGGAGAAAAACTGAGCCACCTTATTTGTTTATTTAATTCCAATTTATCTTGTGATGGTCCTTCATACTTGATGGACTATTGTTCATCTTGTCTAGTTCTATTCTCATTGCCAAACTCTTGTATTTCTTTCTCTTGGCTTTGTCTAGCCTTCTTATCCATGCATCTTCTTCTTCCATGAGGTGTTTTATCTACCATATCTCCTTAATTTATGTAATTTAATATTTTTATAAGCCACTTTTAATCCTTTTATACTCATCTATAACCTTATAGTCTTTATTCTCTTTCCTCATGCTTGCTTCATGGTTTGTTTTCTCATCAATCTCACCTATGGCTTGATTGTCTAGAGATTCTTGTTTCTTATTCATGCTATCATATTTGTCATGAGACTATTTTTGCCTCTCATGCTTGTAAATATCCATCCTTTTCTTGTATATACTCTTTTTTCTACCTCTTCTTCAAACGTATTCACACTTTTATGACTTTTCCTATCACTTTGCTCATTATACAAGAGCCACTTCTTGTTCCTCTCATCCACATCATAGTACATCATGAATAGACAAATATTTTAATATAAATTTCCATGCTTAACAATTTTAATTTCATATTTAACTTTCCCAAATAAATATCTCACCTTATTGGCTTCTTCATACTCCATTTTATTGCTAACTAGCTCGCTTGTTTGCTTCTTTGTTTTCTCAACTTCTTGTAATTATCTTTGCATCCTATCTTGATGTTTATTGGATTTCCTCCTTGATATTTATGTGATCTACATCACCTATTTTCATCCCCTTTGATGGACTGAACATTTATTCTAATACATCTAACTCTTCTTACAACTTTTGTGCATCAATCTCTTCATATTCCTCATAAAACCTTGGTCCTATTTATTCTTTTTCTTGGAATCCATTACTTGTGAGAGTCATAACAACTCACTTATGCTGCATAACATCCTTATCAATAAATATTTGAGGTTATTCATTCTTATCTTGCTTTTGTACACATTCATCCATCAATGCAATGGTTTCCATATACAAAATGTCTTCCTTATTGGAATTAAATGTAAACATATCATCTTATACAACATTGGAAAACACTTATCTTCTATTATGAATTAATTTTATTGTATACATGGATGTACCTTTCATTCACTTAGTTTAATTTCACCATCTCTCTCTTTTGATTTTTAGGCTTGTCATCTTCTTTAATATTCATTCTTGCTTGGAGTGCACTTGCATCTTGATCATCTTGTAATCTTTTCTTACTTTTCTCAAACCACTTGTTTCCTTGTATCTTCTTGGGATTTCAATTGCCCCTCTTTTCATCAGTCTCATGCCTCATGACTTGGTCATCTATCATTCCAACTTCATGTTCTTTTCCATTTTCCTTTTGTTTCCACATTTATGTTTGTCTTCCACCTATACCTTTTTTCGTTTGAACTCTTGTTTAAGGTTATCATCTTTATTCTCATCACCTATTTATTTCAAGCACTTAGGCCATACATACACATGCCCTTGTACTCTCCATGAGTGTTGTAATTTGTCTTTATTTTCCTCAATCTGCGTATTATCTTTAGTTTCTTCATATATGCAATCAAAATCTATGCTTAAACTCTCATTTACTTCCATAGGCAATTACTACAAGATTATCTCATCATTGATGTCTTCATGGGTGATCATTTTATTCTCTTTTTACACTTCTTCTCTTGTTTCCAATACTAGGCTTGGCAATGTGTCATATAATTCCTCTTCCTCTTCATTTTTAGCATGTAGTGTACCTTCAATCTCCTTTACTTTGTCTTCTTCAAGAGGTTATTTATTTTTATCATTATCTTTCCACTTGATGGGTGCCATTCTTGGCTCATATTTCATTATATTTGAGACCTCATGCTTGGCCTTCATCAATTTCTTCTTCATACCTACAAATATAAACTCAAAATCAATGTTACCATACAAAACTAGAGACCATATAGTCTCCTTGAATGTCTTTGGTATAGACATATTCCATCTTCTCTTGTCTTCATTCTTTTGTGCTCTCCTTAGAACTTATTTATTCATCTTATTCACCTTAGTGAGAACCCTCTTCTCAACTTATATATCTTGTTGCTCACTTTGAAACATATCCTTTCTCATGCCTCTTTTAGTTGTCTTCTCTCTTCTTCTCATTATTCACAACACCTTTCTTGTGCCTTCTTCTTCTTCTCACAAGTGACTCTAGTGGCTACTTTACCTTTATCCTCATATTGTAGCTAGTCCATTAGATTTATTGTTCTTTAATGAGATTCATCATGAGATCAATCCTCTCTATTCCTTACCCAAATTCTCTTCTTATGTCTGCCACTTATTTCTCTATATCCATCTCCTCCATTCTTCTTGTTTTTTAGGTCTATTTAGACCTTCATCTTGGCAATTGTATCAAGTTTATCTCTTAGAAATATTTGGGCCTTTCCTCTTCTTTAGTCCTCTCTATAGTATCTCTTATTAACCCTATCTGGACTCTCTTTTTGAGTCTTTTATCTTCCCTCTTCTCTCTTGGATCTTCAATGCTCTCTTTTCATCTCTATCTTTTCTAGCCTTCTCTTGACTAGTTTCGTGTCCTTCTCAAAGGACTTTGGGGATTTATCTATTCTATTTTCAAATCTCATCAAAATTACATATCTCTATGTTAATCTCAATGGATTATACCTGCAACCTTATTTTCCCTTAATACCCTTCAAGGTTATCTCTCATGCATATCTCATATCTCATGACATTATGCATTATTATCAAATAAATAAAAGAAAATAATTCAAAACACAATTATACCCAAGCATACCTTGAATTTATTTGATACCAAAATAATGTAGAGGCATTTTTGATAAGTCCTCTCTATCATCATTATCTAGCTCCAATTCCTTGTTAATAACATTCACTTATGTTGGCCTTTCTTTGGTAGTCCTTGTTTAAAACTAGTTATACTCTCCTTTGTGTCAATGGGGATTTTGTCCTCATTCAATTTAATATACTCATTGAGGTTTATTTGATGTTTTTATATCCTTTACTTAACATTCACATTTTATTTATACCTCATAATATCTACCTTTTTACAAACCTCATTCCTATCACTTACAAGTAGCTTACTTGGTTCTTTCCCTTAGGTGACAAGGACCAAAAACTTGACTTAGGTGGAAAAAGTTCTATATTTTATCATGGATTATTTCATATGATCTAATAACACATGTTTAAACCCCATTAAACTATAAATTAACATTCATTACCTCTTTCTACACATTTCACTCTCTATGGTCACTCTAGGTTAGTAGCCTTGTTTTGGCATTTTGACTTAGTTAAAAAATTTAGGTGTTATTACCAAGAAATAATAAATTATACATATTTCCATTATCCCTATTGAGGTACTTGTAATGTTTTATTTCTTTACTCTTCTTTTATCTACCTTTTTCTTTAGAAAATCACACTCTTTTAAGCCTTTTTAGCCCTCTTTTGTTGCCATAGTTCTAAAATCCATACATTACATACCCCTTACAATTGAAAAACACATGGAACATTTTAATCATGTTTATAAGATTCAAACTAATTTTTTTTAATCCTTATTCCATTGTTGGAACTCATTTTACAAGACAAACCCTAATTCTAGGGTTTCCCATGCCTGCGCAAGGCTGAGAGCCATCAAAATTTAGTATCTAGAGCTAAAATTCATTTAAATATTCCAATAAGATTTAAAAGTTTTGTCTTAATCCTTTAAAAAAATTCCATATAAGATAAATACCTCTTTTGATCTTTTTTACTCACTTAAAAAAGATCATGACAGTAGGGGAATACATGTCTCTTTGTGCTTTATAAGATCGTGACAGTACGGGTTTAGATATCTATGGGTTTATTTGATACTTATTAAAGAATATACAACCTCTTATACCTTTATTTCACATATTATAACTCATAACACTAATTAAATCATTATCAACTCCTATTCAATGACTCTTCTCACCTTTCACTTGGTTGTGCATGTTCAGGCAACCTAGAGGCCTATTGGTAGTAACATTGTGAGTTCAAGTTATTTTCAAGTATATTAAACATACTTAAGGGTTTAAAACAAGGGTTATACATTGACTCCATTACTTATTAATTGTATATCAAAATAGGGTGCTCACTAACCCTTCATTCTTCTATAGCTTGTAACTTGGAGTCATTGCTTAAATGGAATCACCTAATGAAATTACAACAAACAATTCACCCAATGATCATTTTTTTAACAAGTACACAATATATTACACAAGAACCAATTAAAACTACCTTCCTTGATAGACATAAAACATGGTATAAGGAAAAATATAACATTTGAAATTCTAGGTTGTAGTTTGAGTCCTTCACCTCACTCTAAGTCATATTGATGATATTAATTGATTAAATAACATTATTTATAAATTATTCAAGGTTTTGGGATTTAAAAATTAGTAAAAAACCTATTTAGCTATTCTACTACTCATTAGATAGTAAATAGACTTATTCAATGCAGATTTGTTTTCACCAACAATTGAATACTTTTAGATGCAACCAATACATATAAAGGGTTATATTATTTGGAAAAATATTCAAAGACAAAATCCAACATTTTTATTATATCAACCATCCACAACTATAACCCAAACTCCATTTCTCATGTTTGTTCACTTGCACACATATCTCTATCCTACAACAATTATTAAAATATCTATTTCCTGAAGTCTTTAAAGATTATTTAAGCCATATAAGAGAAATTAATAAAAATACCTTGTATGAGAGTAAATACACATAATAGAAACCTTTTATTTTCTTCATTACAATCACATTGAGTACAATATAGTCCATGAATGGACCTTTAAGGTGCTGCTAGCATTTTAGAGGTTTTTAAAATAAACTTTCTTTTTCTCCCTGTTATTCCTTTGTTGGAGCTTTAACTCCTCTCTCTCTCATACTCACCTATGCCATTATAACTTTAATACAATGACATTTATTTCTAATTTCATCATAGACTTCTTGGTTGGTTATACCAACTTCATTCATAACTAACTTTTCAATGTATAAGTGGGCTTAACATTAATTTAGATGGATTAATATAAACATTACTCGTGAACTAACT
>JARHVA010000306.1:3482500-3510000 GCA_037957365.1 Torreya grandis
ATAAGATATATACCTATTTTGATCTTGTTTACTCACCTAAGCATGGGAATACAGGTCTTTTTGTGCTTTACAAGATTGGGACAATAGGGGTTTAAGTATCTATGAGTTTATTTGATTCTTATTAAGGACTAAAAAAATTTTTACACCTTTATTTCAGTTATTATAACTCTTACCACTAATTAACTCTTTATAAACTCCTATTTAATGACTCTTGTCACCTTTCACTTGACTATGTATGTTTAGGCAACCTATAGGCTTGTTGATAGTAACCTTGTGAATTTAGGTTATTTTCAAGTCTCTTACACACACTTAAGGGTTTAAAAAATTAATTTTATAATATTCACCTTCATATATTCATTGATTTCAATGGAACATTATAATAATATCAAGGGTTAGATGTTGACTCCCTTACTTATTGACTGTATATCTAAATAGAGTGCTCACTAACCCTTCATTTTTTTTTTTATAGATTTTAGCTTAGACTCATTGATTAATTGGAATAACCCAATGAAATTAAAATAAACACTTCACCCACTGATCATAGTTTCAACAATTACACAATATATTCCCTCAAAACCAATTAATCTTGCCTTCTTTGATAGACACAAAACAATGTATAAGGCATAATATAACATTCAAAATTCTCAGTTGTAGTTTGAGTCCACCTCAATCTAGGCCATATAAATGATATTTAATGATTTAATAACACTATTTATACACAATTTAGGGTTTTGGTATTATCAACATCAGTAACAAACCTATTTAGCACCACTACCACTCACTAAATAGTAAACAGACTTATCTAATACATAGTTGTTTTCCCCAATAATTGAATAATTTAAGATGCCAATAACACATATAAAGGGTTATATGATTTAGATAAAGATTAAAATACAACATAAAACCTTATTCTTATATCAACCATCCACAACTATAACCCAAACTCCACTTGTCATGCTTTTTCACCTACACACATATCTCTTTCCTACAACCATTATCAATGTATCTATTTCCTCGAGCCTTTAAAGTTTATTAAACCCATATCAATTAAATTAATTACAATACCTTATATTATAGTAAATCCACAAAATATAAACCTTTTCTTTGATTCATTACAATCATATTGAGTACAATATCCATGAATAGACCTTCAAGGTGCTACCAGCGTTTGAGAGGTTCTTTAAACAAACTTTCTTTTTATCATTATTATTCATTTGTTGGAGATTCCTCTCCTCTCTCTATAATCCTAACCTATACTATTCTAAATATAATACAATAAAAATTATTTATAATTTCAACATAGACTTCTTGGTTGGTTATACCAACTTCATTCATAACTATCTTTTTAACATACAAGTGGGCTTAACATTAATTTAGGTGGTTTGATATAAAAATTAATCATGAAATACCTTATGACCCCTTACCTATGAATTTTATGTACTCATAAACCATATTTTCTCATTAAAACATCTCAAACATAAAAAATATCCTTGTTAGACTCTTGATAACATTTTGAACTTCTAAATTCTTGTTTCTAGAGGGAAAACTCGCTTTAGCCTTATAACACAATATATGAATCCAAATGAACACTCACGGCAAAAATGAACCTCATAAGGTCCCTTACATGATATTACACTCACTTTGACCCACTTTTAACCTCCATAATGACAAAACACAAAATGACAATTGTTGGCTTAATGTTCCTACATCTTATAGACACCAAAGATGAATTATATAACACTTCAATCTTATACACTTTGAAAATATAGATCTTGGTTGTTTCTCTTAGTTCTAAAAATTTCCCTTTACCAAAATGATTGCATTTGATATCTCTTATTCATATTTCTCATATCTTATTTAAACCAATGTTATTTTGATAAGTCAAACCTTCTATTATACATAGAATTCTATAAACATAATTATATTCTATCTCTATAACTTATATACTTGTGCCTATTTCCCAACTACCTTATCACTTTCATTCCAATCAGATGCCTATGTTTATCCAAGTGTCATATTCTAATGCACATGTATAGTTCCCTAAAGTCATCCAATTTTCAAATAAAAAGTATCCCTGTGGTTTTCTTAAGTGATTTAATGTGATATATTATCTAAAATGATTGGTATATATGTACATGATCAATCCTCATTCATTATTCACCTAGCACAAACATAATAACTCAAAAGAAAACTGACCAAATCATTCAATCAAGAATCAAGTCATAAAAACTTCCCTATTATCTCATATTTCCATGTCACTCATAAGGATAACACATTTACAAGTTTAAGGTGTCGAAGGATTAGTCCATGAGTCATATTTTCCAAGTTACAATATAGGTCATTATTGTACTTGATTTCCCCATATTTTACCCTTGTGCATTCACAAGACAACACATTCAAGGAGAACTAAATAGATTTAAGGTCATCTTAAAATTAATGGATATGTAGGTATCACCCAATTAACTAATTTTCTTTAGTGTTATCTTGAGCCAACTAACCCATTTTTCTAAATGTTACTATAAATATGAAGAGCTATTGTTATGATGATTTCACAAGATCTATAGCCTATGATCAAGATATGAAAAAACTAGAGTTAAGGTGACATAAAACCCAAAATATCCAAGGTGGTTACATCCAAATGAAGTAGATATTATATATAGGACATATTTGTCCAATTTAGATAGAAGTGTCGATGCAGTCAATGGAGGTTGATGCAAGTGTCTAAGGACACAAAGGTAAAATTTAGAGAATCTAATGACTGGTCCATAATACAAATCCAATATATTTATAACATGTTTCATATCATACCTAAATCCACCAATTAATTCATCTAAGTAATCATTTTTTCATTTCATTTTTATATCATTCATTCATCGTGCTTACTATTTTTAGCATATATCATTATTTATAGTCATAATATTGATTTTCTTAGTTTGAAATTAATTGACATACTATAGAGATAGTTTATCACCCTTATGTACTAAGATATATCTATGCTTCTAACCCTATATTCCTTAATCTAGATTATAGGGTTAAACATTTGAAGAACCTAACATTTTTTCCCCAAAACCCTAGATATTTATCTAAGGTTTATTTTTGCTCTATTACTGATTCTTGATTCCTTATGTCAAAATTTATAAATATAAAGATTAGATTTCATTTTACTATAATTATGTACAATATAATTGCATCAATATCTAATTTTGGCATTTACTTTAGTATTATAATTATAGTTTGTTATTATGATTTCATAATCAAACCTATTATCTAATGAAATAGGTAAAATTGTTAATGCAATGAGAGGGTTTTAAAATAAATGAAACACTTAATATATATTCAAATTCCTTTTAAAATACTATAAATTCATTATTTAGATGCCAATATGCATGCTCTCAACCATTTTTTCCACTATATATTATTTGAGTGAAATATATCATTCCACACTTGTTATTTACTAATGGTTTATATTTATTTTATGGTCCATACTGATACTACTTGAAAAGGTAAAGGTGTCTAGCCTAATTCACTTCATGTTAATATAAACTAGGTGCCCCTTAAGGTGAAATTTGGGATAAAATATAAGGGATATGACCTTATTTAACAATTGAGTGTCATGCATGATAAGATATAAATCCTCTAACTTATAAAGTAATCAAATATCCATATATAAATCCTATATGAAGCACGACATGATACCTAAGTTCCAAGTGTTATTGAGCTACTTTACTTTACATATGTTTCTTAGTATCTCAAAAATAATACAAAACTTATTAATTTGTATCCATTACATTTACCGTCTAAATATATTATTGTTTTAGACTTGACTTTGTTCATATAAGTGACTATGTAGATGATTTAACTTTTTTGGGAATAATGGATTTTTATTCTTATTTTAGTTAAGGGTCTAGATTAATAAATTAGTATAAAATATAGAAATAATTAAAATCCTAATTTGTGTAATTATTTGTCTTTTATACCTTTATAAAAATAGTAATAAATAGGAAGAAATATAACTTAGCTAGAAAATAGATTGAGATGATTGATATAGATGTTGAAAATGATTGTGCAGGACTGGGAAGGTATCATAAACCTAAATCTAGATTTGATTCAGTGAAAGGATAGGAACATTGGAAAGTGAATTATTTAGTTTTAGTGTTGTTGTCCATTCCTATTTCTCTTATCCAAAATGATCATAGAGACTTGAAACTTTTTGGGTAGTTTAGTGTGCCTGTATGAGCATGCTTGTGAAAAATCAAGCATTGGTTATTGATAAAACTCATTATAGAGTTGACTTTGTTTTAAAACCCTAACCCTCCATCATGATTGATAAAATTATATTTGAGTCACTTGATAAAGAGTGGGGTTAGTCTGTAAGATTTACTGAATGCACAATCCACACCCCTTATATAGGCACACTACCTACATACCAATAATCTGAAGAGGGATCAAGACATGTAGCTATACCACTTAATTTGCTTTGTATAATAGTGTGATATAGATGAAAATTTCAAATTGATAATATTTGATGTGGCTAGGAACTGGTATGAAGATTTGATTAGGATTGCAGTTATATTAGGTGACTATGTGTAGATAATAGGTAAGTTTGTCTTAGTTCTTTGTTTGTATTTTTACTTTCTTTATAATATTTGTCACCTCACTTTGTAAATGAGCTTTGAATGGGATTTTATAGGGAAAAATTGGTCATGGGTTATATTTATTTACACTAAGGTAACCTAATGATGGATAAGGATGAAATGAAAATGATTGTTGGGGCTAAAAGTGCAAAAAGACAAGAGTACCAAAAATGGGACACTTTGGTGCCCAACGTCATAGTACAAATGGGGTGATCTTATCCTACAGGCTTAGGACCTAAGGGAATGGGATTGGCATGGTTAATATTGTCTAGCTAAGGTGGAATGACTATTAATAGGGTTTTAGATGAATTTTAAAGAGCAAAAAGGTGCCTAGAAGGGTCCTATGAGAATGCAAAATAGACTTATGGATGGGGTGTCACAAGCCACACTCAAACTACCAATTTGGACATTTTATATGACTAAATTTACCCCCCCCCACCCGCCGGCCCCGCCCCCGCACCCCCCCCCCCTTCCCCCCCCCCCCCCCCCCCCCCCCCCCCTTTATTCTAGTGATGTAGTAAAGTGAGATACTAGGATAAAGGAAAAATAGAAAGTGTACTTGAACTTACTTGCAAGGGTGAATCTCATGAAGATGTGTGATGTTGAGTGTGCATAAAGAGAGCACCATGTGAATCATAAATATGTAAGAGAAAATAAGGAGTAGATTAGTTCTTACTAGACACATTATGTCTAAAATAAGAACGTACAGAGTCTAGGTAAAAGAGAGAGGAAGAGAAAAGAATGAATACACCTCATGGGGTATGCAAACTAATACAAAACCTATTGTGATGTTGAGTGGTGTTGGGTATGTGCTAAACCAAGAGTAATATCAAGAACAAAACTGAGTGCTCAATTCCTTGAGGGTGGCTTAAGAATACAAAGGTTTGCCTTTTGGATCCATCATCACCCACTATGTAGTGAATCTATGTGATCATGCATGTGTTAATTAATTTTTGGACTATGTGTCTAATCCCTATAAGTAGGTGGCTCAAGAATACATAGGCTAGCTAGTTCTTTCACTCCATCATTTCCAACTAAGTGTGAATTATGAATTGATATCAGTATGCATGTGTGTCATGTGAGATAGTTCATGAAGCCCATAAATTATCTATATTCTAACAATGTTGCATGAATATCTGAATGTGTATTGAGAACTAGGCCAATATTTGTCACTCTAAAAGGTGGAAATTAGGCTTGTAAGAAAGCCACTACAAAATTGAGAACTAGGATTATATGAAAGTCACTCTAAAATGATGCCAACCACCTATAGATGGAATAAGGATTGCAACTATTGAGAATACCTAGGTAATACAATGAATTAGAAATATAATAAGGTAAATAAGACACACACATTACCCCTAATCACTAGTGTCTAAAACATGTATTCTGATCTAGAATTTGTACCAACTACCCATCTAAAAATGGAAGTGAGAGTCATCATGCTATGCATGATGCCCCATATATATGGATAATCTGAGTAAAACTTTATTAAAACTACCTAATATAAATTGAACTATAGATGACAAAATTGTAATTGACTTACCTTGCTTTCTATTTTTAAAATTTTGGGTTTTATCCTATTTAGATAGGATTGCCAAAAAGTGGACACTTTGGTGTCCGATGTTATAGTCCAAATATGGTGCTCTTGTCCTTTACTATTTATGATGATTTTTTGTATTTATCACTATTTTATTGGTCTGTTATGTGTGTTTTGAAATTTTATTGTTATTTTAAGTCTTCTCAAAACTATTTTTTTGACTGGTAGAGAGATCTGATCTCTGTGACAAAACCCTTGTTTACTCCCCCTTGTTTTAAGGGTAGGAATGAAGACCCTAAAATGATTGAACTCAAAATAAAGAGCCCTGTAAGTGTGTCATGCTAAAAAATACATGATATATCAATGATATTATAAAAATCTCTCAAGATATAGCATAGTTTGTATTCGATATTGTTAGATCAACAGGGGCATGCCTAGATATATGTAATCAATGTATTAGCATGTGTAATATACTGATATGAAACTAGAAATTTGGTTAGTTTTCAAGGAGGGATGAAGAATGATGTCCATCATGGCATCTAAGAAGGTAAAATAATGCATGATGTGGATCATGGAATTGCAAGCAATTGAGAAGCAAATAAGCATGCAATGCAAGAAGCAAGAAGCATACAAAAGTGGCCTAGGGGCCAAGTAAACAAGGGACATGGGAACATGTCACTCAATCTAAGAAAGAAAGCATATAATACATGTTTAAATTCCCATATGCACATATAATTTCAAATAAGCAAGATTGGCATGAGGCTCACAAGCATATACAAGAGTAAAAGAAAAAGGCATTGGCAAATGTCCTAAAGCACACACAAGTAGCAAAAATGGAATTGAGAAATGCAATCATATATAACTACTTAAATAAATAAATTAAGGCATGTAAATTCTATAAATACTATCATATCTAACTAATTAAATAAATAAGTTAAATCATGCAAAACATGTAGTACAAGATTAGATAGATGCTAAGAAATATACAAGTGTTATATACTAGTGAGTGTTGATATAATAATATATGTAAGATAGTAAGGTACATCAACATGATAGGTAGGGTGTGTGGTTTAGGAATGGCATAAACTAGATGGTGTAGTTATATAGAAGATGCCTTTGGTGGGTAGATATGTCAATGTATGTCTCAAATGTATAAGTAAGATGACCCCTAAATGGGTAGAGTGAAGCAATCAAAGATCAAGGTGTCACTACACACATTCAAAGAATATAAAGTGAAGCATGGTAATGTAGATAAACAAATAAAAAATAGTATGTAAAAATAACATGTAAGTCTAGCATAGTAGTATAAATGTAAGGCATGGATAATGCAGATAGTTGAAAAGTTTTTTGTGTTTTGTTTATTTGAATTTTTTTGTATTTTGACATGTTATATTTTTTTTGGTATTTTGAAATATTGTATTTTTTTGGTACTTTGAAATAATCTATGTACAAGTAAGAAAAAAGACACTATGTTCAATAAAGTAAGCTGAGACACTATGTACAAGAAAGATTGTGAAGATATTATACTAACAGATGAGTCTCATAAGAGACCCCCTATCATGGTGTCCTATATCAAGGAGAGGGATCATGTGTGATTGTGAAGAACACTTGAAGGGCTGAGACTATGAATCTAAAAGTTGTGTATGTTTTAAGTGATCTAAAATATCTATAGTGGAAATTGACTATGGGGTTCCCCTATCACTCTTAGAAGTGGATGAAACTATGGGGATCTTAGGAATCCATCTAGTAGTAGAATAATATCTCTAAAAATGTGCTTTATGTGTAGAGGAATGAGACCTCAATAATACTACCCTAGGTGTGAATAATGTACCTAAAAATTATCTAGAGTCCTAAAATTGTCATTGATGTAGTGGTCACTCTAATAGAGGCCTTTGTGGAAGTGTATGAAATCTATGTTTTGGCAAAGGAGGCCTCGACTATGTCTGAATTTTAACTAGAGGAAGAATTTTAACTAGTGGAGAAGCTAAAATTGGTGAATGTAGACTAGGAGATGGCTATGATGTGGGGAATGGTAACTCATACATAACTCTACCAATTATAAAAAATTGATTAATGTGAATGTATATCACATATCTATGAACTGTAGAAGGTATTGCATGAAGTTTTTGGATCCATGGTTAACCAAACATGTCAAAAGACTCCTACAGTAGGAAAAATCGTAAATGGTGTGGCAACATGTGATGGACCAACTTCTAGAGGAATTAAAATATCACCTAATTAACTCTATATATTCCCATTGAATCCACTGATAAATATGTCCATCAGGGTGATATTGTTCTCAAAATATCCCAAATGCTAAAGTAATGTCAAATTACACATATTCATACTAGATCCATTGTCTATGAGAACACTATGAATGGGATGGTGATCAATGTAGGCTATAATAAAGAGTGTATAGTAATCTAAATAACCCTCAAATATATCCTACTCTAAAAAATATACTGAAGGCCTAGCTAAAACTCTAGAATTATACACACCAATCATGTTTTTCCAAGGATGTGACTCAACTCAAGGTGCCTGATATATAGATGGTGGAGGATGTGCATGATATGCATGGAGAAGACCTGATGTGCCATTTGTATCCTTTTTAAAATGTTGTGGGAAAGGATCTAAGGAAATTTTTAGAGCCTTGTCCTATGTTCTCTTTACCTGAGGAGGCTCAAATGGAGTGTCACAATAAATAAGGTTATCATTTATCAAGTCTTGTATCTTGTGTTGAAAATTGTTGCATCTATTTGTTGTGTGGCTTGGTTCCATATGAAAATCATAAAATGCATTTTGATCATATCCTCATAAAATAGGATTTGTTGTATTAACTTCCCGAATAAGAGGGATATATATGATATTGTATTCTGATAGTTGTTGTAAGACTGTAGTAGGAGATATTGGTAAATTTGTAAAGGCTCATCAAGGAGGCACTGATAAAATCACTCACTGAGGGGGATTTGAAGCCATATTAACTATAGGTTGATTTTGAATTTTGCTATCATTAAACTTCACTTTGTATGGAACTTTACTGTTACTCTTGTTTGTTGTTTTTGATATGTTTATGTACTTGAGTTTGCCCATTGAAAGTAATTTGACTTCACTTTCCTTTAGTGTATGACATGACTCAGTGAATGAAGAATTTTTTTTAAACATTATTAACTCATTCAAAGATAAAAAAAGACTCTATTTGAAGAGATCTTATGATTCTTTATCAACCATGGGGCTAGTCATTTTAACCAAGATAGTCTTATATCTAAGAAAATAATCTATGAGATTCTCATTTGACCTTTCTTTCTATTGTGTAACTTGGGCATATAAAACCTTATCACATATGTTAATGCTAAAATGAGATAAGAACATGTTAGCTAAAGATTTAATGCTTTGGCTGGTTGATTCAGTAGACTATAAAACCATTATAGAGCATAATCCTTTAAACTCCATGGAAATAACTTGGGTAAATAACCAGTCATTTGGCACATAGTCCAAGTATGTTGCATGAAAATCTCTCAATTGTGTTTCTATATCACCCTTGCCATCATATAGAGTGATCTTGGGTTGAACAAAAATTGGTGACAAGGGTGTATAAGTAATATGGCATATCAATGGTGTATGAAGTAGATAAAAAGAGTCCAAAGCATGTGTTGGTCTAGAGGCACCTTACTCAAGATATAACACCTTTGATTGAAGAGATTTGATCTCTTGCACATGGGACACCACATCAAGAGGTGAAGATGTACTAACCATAACTAATGGTGACACATATGAAGTTTGGGATACTATAGGGGTTTGTTGAGACATAGTTACCCCCATAGTGTCATTTAATTTTTTTTTTCTAAAGGAATAAAAGAGTCACCTTGCTTAGCCTTTTTAATTTCCATGATAGATTGTAGGATAATGGCATGATCTCAAGGTTGTTCCCTAAGTATCTCTCTAAAATTCTATAGAATCAAATCTTTGTTGATGATGACATCATTATCAATAATAGGTGGAAGTGGATCAATGCCCCCATGTGGTGGAGTATGAGCATTGATGTTTACTTCATAATTTTTATTCTCATACTTTTCATTGTCTAAATTATCCTCATCAAAATTAGTGTAAACTAGTTTTTAATCCATGGCATATGGATGGGTTGGAGGAATTTGGGTGAATTCAGGAGGATTTCCACTATGTCTTGCACCATATCAAAGGAAGAGATGTAAGGAGCTTAGGTGGCATAAGAAAAACAATTTGAAAAATGAAAGAGAAGATCAAATAAATTTAATCTAGGATTTGAAAAATAACAAACTAGAATATACATAAAAAGTATACAAAGCTTACTAACATGTAAGGTGATACCTCAAAAAGCATAAGGACCTAGTATATTCTACTATGGTCTAAAAGAAATAATTTTTAAAAATAACTATGGTGAATTTTAAGAATTAAATGTAAAATTATGATTTATATATGTAGTAAAAATTAGAATAATATTTCTAAAATCGGTAATGGATTTTACCTAGGGTTTTTGTGCACAAATAAAGCAAGTCATGTTCACCAAATGATTTAATTTTTTTGGGAATAACGAAGTTTTATTCATATTTTAGTTAAGTGTATGGATTAATAAATTAGTTTATAAAATAGAAATAATTACAATTCTAATTTATGTAATTATTTGTCTTTTATACCTTTCTAAAAATAATAATAAATAGGAAGAAATATAATTTAGCTAGAAAATAGACTCAGATAGCTAATACATATGTTGAAAATGGCTGTGTAGTACTGGGAAGGTGTCATAAACCTAAATCTAGATTTCATTTGGTGAGTGGATATAAGCATCGAAAAGTGGATGCTTTGGTGTCCAGTGCAATTATCCATTCCTGCCACTCTTGTCCAAACTAATCACAGAGACCTAAAACTTTTGGGTAGTTTCCCTATGCTTGTGTGAGTGTGTCTATGAAAAATCAATCATTAGTTGTTAATGAAACTCATTATGGAGCTGATTTTGTCTTAAAACCTTGACCCTCCATCATGATTGATAAAATGATATTTGAGTCACTTGAGAAAGAGAGGGGTTAGTGTGTAAGATGTATTGAACATGCAATCCACACCCCTTATGTGGTAACACTACCTACATACCAATAATCTGAAGATGGATTAAGTTATATGTAGTTCTCCCACATAATGTGCTTTATGAAATAGTGTGATGTAGATGAAAATGTCAAATTTATAGTATTTGAGGTGGCTAGGGACTGATATGAGGATTTGAATAGGTTTACAACTATATTAGGTGACTATGTGTAGAGAATAGGTAAGTTTTCCTTATTGATTTATTTGTATTCTTGATTTCTTTGTAAGTTTTGTCACCTCAATTTTTAAATGAGATTTGAATGGGCTTTTATAAAGAGCAATTGGTCATTGTTCATATGTATTCATGCTAAGCCAACCTAATGAAGGATCAAAACCAGATGAAAATGATCGTTAGGGCTCAAAGTGAAAAAGGATAGGAGCAATAAAAATGGGACACTTTAGTTCCTACCTCTATAGTACAAATGGGGTACTCTTATCTTATAGGCTCATGACCTAGGGGAATAGGATTGGGATGGGGAATACTATCTAGCTAAGGTAGAATGACTATTCAGAAGGTTTCAAATGACTAGTAATGAGCAAAAAGGTGCCTAGAAGGGTCAGAGGAGCATGTAAAAAGGACCTATGGATGGTGTGTCACAAGCCACACTCAAACTACCAATTTGGACATTTTATATGACTACAATAAAAAAATGGCATCAAACATGTGTTTGTTGATAATTGATCAAACCTACACATTTTTAGCACAAAATTCCTAACCACCATGGGTATTAGAACCAACCTTATTTAAAATTAAATTATCCACATGAAAACGTTTGATAATTCACACAATCCTCCATTTAACCAAATCACATTGCATGTTACAATGCTGATAGAAATGGTCTCAACCAGGTTTTAGGTAATGTATCAATAATTACATTATAATTTAATTTTGGGCATACATTACATGGATGAAATATATTCTATCCCATTTAATTTACATTGATGTGTAAAATTAATACACGAGGGGACCTTATTGATAATCAATTTTGATAATGAGCCCTCCAAATTTTGAAAAATGTTACATTTTGATAGATAGGGAATTCCTATAATGGTAACCCTTACACAATGTATTCCTCTAAGAAATATAAAAAATTAAGAAATCATTGATTCAACTAAAATTTCTCCATTATCACTGCATACAAATAATACATTAAACACTTAGGTCCACTAGGATGCACATCAAGAACAAGAAAAATTACCAAAGAAATAAATACTATTTAAATTGTATGAAAATTAAACATTTGAAATCATTCTATTAGTCTATAATAAGCAACATAATGGCCATATTTCATATTATTATGATAGTGAAGATGATTTTTTGTATGATATGACAAATGAGAAATTTTAAAAAATATATTTTGATCCACTTGAGAATATTTTGCATAACCTATTTGAACATATAGGAATTCATACATATAAGATAAATTCACTTTCAAAGGATACAAAACCAAATAAAGCTAATGGAAAAGAAAAAATTGAAGATGAGAAATTAAATGCTTTTATCTATACATCCATCTTGGATTCACACATTGATTTAACCTAACAAGGGTCAAATGTAGATGCATAATGTATAAGTGTCTCATAAGACTCCACAAAAAACTCTTGAGATCACAAAAGACAAAGATATTAAAGATATGATAATTTACATGGTACTTACACATAACATGATATATTTACATCCTAATTGTCACAGATCAAGAAATATAATTTTTCCTAAATAAGGAAGACCATATTTTAATTATAATTGAATCATTGGTCATCATAAAAATCAATGTGATACATTGAGGAACCAAATTCATAAATTAAAGAATTAAGGACACATACAAATTATTTATGAAGTGTGAAAAAGAACTAATAATTTATATATTTTAGAAGACAACCATCATTAAAAATTACCAAGGCATGAATGATTAACTATTAATCAAAAATTGATGGGGTTAGGTACAAACATATTAGGGTGGATAAATACACTTGGAACATAGCTTCCAATATTACAACACTACATGAGATGTGACATAATATATATGAGTTACAATATTTTCTAATTTTTTTCAAGTTCACTTTCATACATTATACTACCCATTGCATGTGGACCAAAGATACTAAACCTTGATATATGGGTAATGGATAAAAAACCACATTTAACTTTACATATTTGACAAAAATGATCGAATGATATGAAATCAACTATTAGTAATACAAATCAATACCTTATTTTCCAAAAAGACAAAAAAGAAATTATTATTGCACATGATGGTTATGGTAACAATAATATACAAACATCTACTAGTAGAGGGTTACTAGAAAATATAGAAGGATTTAAAATGAGACAATATAATAACTTTTGGAAAACAAGGCCACCACATTGTACCTTATTTTTTAAATTTGAGGACATGTTGGACTAAGTGGTTCCACACATCAAAAATATTTTTAAAAAATCAAAAATCAAAACACTTCAAAAATTCAAAAATATTTTAATTGTTTACATGTTCTATTAGCTCCTCATCACCTATGTTATTGGATCCATATTGTTATATGGCATATCAATACATTTCTATATATACATGTGTTATAAAAATCATTTGAGTGTGATACATTTATACATAAATACATGATCCATTCCTATATGGATGTTGGTCATTCCTTATACTCATGTCATAAAGACATTGGAGCCATCTGATTATTTGATCTTGATACACATAGGTTATATGATCACTTTCCACTATCATGTTTGATATTATCTATTTACACATGCCTTATTCATGTTTAGATATTTCATAGTTTACTTGATATGTTATTTAATTGACATTTTTTCTAACACATGTATCGAGGTGATAGTATGCTATGTTTATGTTGGTTGTTTATGATTTTCCTTAATGCACTTCCTTGATTGCCTTGCCCAACTTATATTGTCTTTCATGTTTGGAAAGTCCAATATTCTCCATTTTTCATGGAATCCATTTTGAGTTTCTTTATTTGATTAATATTGTCCATTTTTCATGGCCAAAATTTAAGATTTTAATGGAGCATGTTTTGGAAATAGGTTCTCCACACTTATATAGATGAAAATTGGCAAAATTATATAGTTATATGATTCAGATACACATTTACATTGGTATAATTTTTATATCTAGGTTTCAACTTGAGATATGTAAGGTGATTATATTATGCAAATATAACCTAAATTTCAAAATCAAAATTAATTTAAGATTTTAAAATACTTCAATGAACTTTAGCTCACCATGTTTAAATGTTATGAGTTATTATTGAGCTAGTCTACTGTAGCATTTGATTCACTTTTGATATGGTTGAGGTGATTAAATCAATCAATATTCTAAAGTTTATAGGTTTTAATTGATTACATAATCCAAACTCAAAATATTTATAACATGTGTTAACTTTGATCAAGTGATGTTCACTACGTTGTTAAGCATTGTTCCTATTATTTATGTTTGGCATTGATGTTGTCATTTATGTCAAATGTTCTTAAGAAACGTATTAATTCTTGGTGAAGATTAGAGATACACAGAGAAACCAAAACACTAGACAATAGAAAAATAATTAATCACACAATAATATTATATTACACTATATATTTATTCAAAACATTACAAAGTTTATATATTAAATATATTTCCTATATTCGAGATGGTGAGATCCCTAAAATATCTCTAATTAAAACTTTCATAACTAACCAATAGACTATATACAAATATGTTATTACTATAATATATTTGAATAAATAGATAGTATATTCTACCCAAATATAACTAACCTAATATATGTAATAGTGAATTATTACTCTCGTAATTATTCACATTATGATTTACAAATTAATTTGAAGGCTAATTATTTGCTAACATTACCGCCTTTAAGCATTACATGGTAGTTTATGTTTCACATGACTTAATGAAAGTAAATAAGGAACACATCAACTTCTTATCAACCATTCATTGTTGAGAAAAAATCAATCAAATCAGTGTAATAACTTTTAACAAGTACATCTTCCATTAACAATTCACTGAGGGAACCAAATCAACCTATATAGTGTGGGAACCATCAAATTTCACTCTTGCATCTCATAAACACCTTTTTTAATGCATTAAACCATGTGGGAAAATAGTAAATACACCTATTATTCATCACACATACAAACAAGTGCTAAAAATAAAAAATAAATCTATATGCACCACTATATTAGAAGTGCCCCTTCATTAGTGGCTAATGCAAGGCATAGAAAGCCTCCATCCTCTAGTGTCTTCCAACCTCTAATAGATGAAGCTACTAAATTATAAAAAAATTCAATGAATCTCATTCTATTGATTTTTATAATATAACCCCCCATAAGACTGATAATTTTGACATTTGAATCAGTGCATTAGGGTCGCCTAAAAATGCTTTAGTGAGGCAATTTTTGTTTTTTTACACAATTGTTTTTATAATGATGACTATTTTTTGAATATTTATAGATATACTTTTAACTTTTAATGACACATGAATCTTATTTGGAAAACTATAATATAAAATTAACCTAAATAGATATTGTAAAATTTTGACATGGACACCAACTATTAATCTTTTGACTCTTTTGACAACACACTTTAAAAATGATAGTAAATAACTAATGAGACATTTTATTTTTGTGATACACAACCAAAAATGGCTTAAGAAATATTATGAATTGATGATAAAATCAAAATAGATTCATATGATATAATTAATGTCTTTTAAATTATAAATTCAATAATACTAATATATCTAATTACCTAAAATATATGAGTTACAAACAATTACTATATAAAATATTAAAACCTTCATACAACTTAACAAACTCTAAACTATCAATTGGACCATAACAAAAATTAATTTAAGAATGAATCATAAACTATAAATGAAAAAATACGTAAATGATTTAATAAACACTCTAGTTGACCAACAATTGAAATGAAACAAATGAACTAATTACTAAAAAAACATGAAATATTTTTTCAAAGATTTCTAAAGGCAATGAATTACAATGCAATGGACTTGTATTTAGTTGTGACCTCCTAAGATAACTATTGGATGATGAAATTGGAATGGATAATGTGCCAAGATAGATGGACTAACTCAATCCATTGAAAGGAAAAGAATGAGGGCTGATGGATAAATAGAAAGTGTAATCTATGTAATAGACTGATATAGGTATATTGTGGTATGCCTCTTTGGTTTGTATATCATTCTCTTTCCATACAGAGAAGATATCATGTAAAATATGTTTGTAGACTAATGCAAAAATGGATAATGCAGGTTACCTTAAGAGACATTGATAATTTCAAGCTATAGACCCATTTTGAAATCTCTAACATAAACCATCATCAAGTATATTCATCTATAGGTGCATGACTAAAGGAAGATTAATGGATGGCTTCTCAATCTCATTTAAATTCTTATCACCATTGACACATGCAATGATAAAATAACTAATTTGAAGCATAGTTTATTTATTATGCATAGGTCTACACAAAATACAAATAGTGGATCAGATTCAAACATCCACTTTGTAAATTGATGGAGGAATACTTCAATGTGTTTATGAGAAAAAATTCAATTTTGTCACTTCTAAAATTGGTTATCCTCTTGAAACTTCTCACAGATTCCAAAAAAAAAATATAAAAACCATGATTTAAAATATAAAAATGTCTAGGTTAATCTATTTTTTGAAACAAAAATTACAAAACCAATATTGCAGACATAATACAAGACAATATAAAATGATATTTGTCCCTTTGAGCTACCTATACTTCTATTAGAGGTTCCTCACTCTGATAACAGATCTTGGGGAAGATTAGAACAACATAGATAAAGTGAAACACCAAATAATAGAGAAATAATTAATCATAAAATAATATTATATTTCACTCTATATATTTATTCAAAACATTACAAAGTTTATATAGAAAATACATTTCCTGTATTTAGGATGGTGAGATCCCTACAATCTCTCACACTAACAATCTCCCAACTAGCCAACTGACTATATACAAATATATTATTACTATAATATATTTAGATAACCAAATAATATATTCTACCTAACTATAAATAACAACCTAATATATGTAATAGTAAATTATTACTCTCTTAGTTATTCACATTATGATATGCAAATTGATATTAGGGCTAATTATTCCCTAACATTCATGAGGTCATTAAATAATCTTCTTATTTGATAAAAATTATTGAGAGGTATGAAATTGTTATAGGAACATTTAATACATGTGATCAAGGTATAATAGCATAAATAAGTGTTTCAAGTTTAGTTTTCAAGTTTCAAGATATTGAGAACCCTAGTCATGATATTGGTCATTGCATGAAGAGACCTTGTGAGAAGGTATGAGCTTGGTGGCCTAGTGGGATGGATGAATAGAGGAATAATATGATGTATGAGGTTTTTTTTGTCATGAATATGAGGCATTTAAGCAATCATTATATTATAAGAGTGATCTTATAAGGGTAGGACCTATAGACATGGTATGCAACTAGATCACCTCTAGATCTTGCTTGGCCTAATTAGGAATCATGATTTGTTATAAAGTCAAAATAAGGATGTTTTAAATTATTTGATATTTTGAGATGTTGTGTGAGAATTTAATTGATGTGGATATTTAATTAAAATATCCTTGAAGTTTAGTTTTAATCTCTAATGTGATTTGTATGTCAAGGTCTAATCAAGCAATGAGAGAGATGGTGGTGAAATGAGGTATGATTTTATTATTTCAAGATAAATATGGAAAAATGAGAATTTTAATAGGTGTTTCATGTTGTTTCAAATATTTTTACCAATTTTTAGGTCAAATTTTTAAGGTGAAGGCAAGAAAAAGTGATTTAAAGTCTCTGAAGTTCACAAAATGGAGGGTTCTCAATCGAGAAGAACTTTCAAGTGTTCACTGGCATGTGTAACCTCTAAATGGAAACCTGAGATATTAATTAGAGATGTGTGAGGTTCATATATAATATATCCAAGAATTATTTTTGAAAATTATTGGAAATCCTTTATGAACAATCATTAACAACAAAATTAGTGTTAACACTCTCTAAAACCCTAACACTAACCCAACGTGAAAGATATTGTTATAAAGTGATTAGAATGGATTTTATTATCTATTTTATATATTTAATAATGAATTAAACTCTCTCATTATTATCCAAGTGTGATTGGTTTATCAAGTGAGTGAGTGGACCCTACAGGAAAGGCCTTGTTTTTCAGAGATTTATTGTAGTAGTCAGAGTTGACCAAGTCAAAGTCACTAAATTGATGAATGTTGAATATTGATAATTTTAATTTAATTATATGGTGGTTTATAATTATATTATATCCATCAGGAATACTAAATTTTTCATATAATTTATCCTATTGCTAATAGGCCTAATGGTACAAATAGTGAGAAAACTAGGCAGAAGTGAGAAGGTGATTAGGGATGTGTTATCATAGATTAGGGATTAATAAAAGTGAATGGAGATGTTTTTTAATACATATAATACATTTTAATATTGTATATATTATTTTTATATAAAAAAGTTGCTCTCAAGTTGACTTGTCTAGCTCAGTGAGGTCTGTGTACAATGAGGTCATAAGATTGGTCTGCAAGACAAAAATTGCAATTAGAGATTATGATATATTTATTGGATGTTGTTATGAATATTTTATAATATAATATTAATTAATTTTAATTCTTTATTATTATCTTTCATGTGTCATAATTTCATGTTTCCATGACTATGTTTTGAGGCTACTTGGCAGTTTTGAGTGTGCTCTTTGCAGAGAAGGGTTTGAATCTTTTTACCCTATATTATGAATTATAAAACACATGGTGATGATATTAAGGTCATGAATATTTTTAATGTATTATTTTTTTCCATTTTTATTTTCAAAATTTTGTTTTTTCTTTAGTTATTCAACACATATTTTCTAGATATGCACAAGCCTATTATGAACAGTGTTTTGAGAAGAGGTTCAAGTAGTGGTTGGACCTAAAATATGTTGTGGACATAAAGTGAAGTTAGATAAGGTATATTTTATTGAAATATTATATTTAATTTTTTTTTTTAAATTTTTAAAGTGTTTCAAGGAGTTCAATGGGTAACGTGTGCTAATGAAGGCCTAATTGAATTAAGTCTCCTTAAGGCCTAAAATTAGTCTTTAGTCCTATATGCTATGAATAACCTATTGAAATGTTTGATTAAATTTTTTCCATGTACTAAGTCATATTTTATTAAAAATTTAATTGTAAAACTGTGTATGCACAACCAATAGGTGTATGAGTAAGAGATTAAAACAAGGACACGACCTAATAGGCTTAACTTGCTTGTTATTAAATGCATGAGTTAAAGTAAAATATATAACATTTTGAAGAGATAAAGGAGGTTTTTAAAACCATATTAAGGGTGAAAATAAACTATCATGAAGATATAAAAAGGGTAATGTACATGGCTATCAAGGTCAAATGGCCTAATATGTCTTCAAGAGACCTAACTAAGCAAAGGAGCCTAGAAGGTAGTTTGAGAGGGCTAAGATTGTGGAGAGATAAAGAGTTAGTCATCATAATTTGAATGAAAAATAATATGTATTAAAGGTGATCAAGGAAATAAAGTGGTTAATTTTTTTGTGGAGTATCTATGGGGTTTGTGCCTCCTTACAAGTTGGTACTTGCTAAAGCCTAGTCAAGTGGGTGTTTGACTAGTTGGGGTTAGTGATCCAAGTGAAGTTGGTGCTTCTCTAAATATTTATGTTTATCTTATAATAATATAGAAAATTTACAAATTAAATTCCCCTTGAGGGTTTCCCACTCAAATACATTTTCTATATGTTATGCTCTTATTTCATGCTCATGGTTCTTAATGTGTTGCTAGTTTACTATACTATTTTGATAGTTCATGAATAATAAGGTAAAGTTGTAAAATTTTTGAAGACTAATTCATCCCACAGTCATTTTTATTCAAAAAAATGGTATTATATCCTTTTCCTTTGAGGTAATTATAATATATTTAAGGTGATCCTAAGAATTATAAGAATGTCTTGTGATCAATAGGAAGAAGATAACATGTATGATGAAGAAGTCTACTATGACAGTGAGGAAGGAAAATCTTAAGTATACCTTGAATTTGAGATCATAAGTGACCTTGATGATTTGAAACATAAAAATAAGACTATTAACAATCTGAGGAGTCAGTTAGATGGGATCAACTTAAGGTTCAAGTCAAAGGAAGTTGAGTATGACTAGTTGAATATAGATTTATATTCCTTGAAGGTTGAGCATGAGCAGATCATAAATAAAATGAGCAAGTTTAAGAGAGAGAATGAGAAGTTATAATAGTTCAAGAGTATAAACATTAAAATTCCAATTAGGCAGCCTAATGCAATAAACAATAAGTTATCATGGAATCATCGCAAGTACAAAAATGTTTTTTTGCTACATCTATCATAATATAAGACACATTACAAGATTCTACTCCAAAAGAGTTATAAAGTCAACAAGATTCAACAAGACATATGAAGCTCATAGAATTATTAAGAAGGATCAAACATTGGTATGGAAGCTAAAGAAAGTTAGGATGGATTAGATTGAGCTCAAGAAGCAATATGGACTATTTACCAAGGAGGGATAAAAGACCAAAGAGGACTCTATACTAGCTCAAACTACCTTTCACATTCAAGATAAAGGCATGAAATGGTATATAGATAGTGGTTGATTAATCCACATGACAAGATATAGAAATAATTTCATCTCAGTAAAGAATAATGTTTTAGGAATAGTGAGGTTTGGAGACAACACAACTACCAATATAGCTGGCAAGAGTGTCTTGAGTATGGATAATGGAAAGACCAAAACACAAAATGTGTTTTATGTGGAAGGTTTGAAAAATAACCTACTTAGTGTAATTCAAATTTGAAATAAAGGACACAAATAACATTTAATGATAGAGGGTGTGAGATAAGGAGAGCCAAATCAGGAAGGCTAATTAATAATACCAAGATGACTGAGAATAACCTATATGTATTGAATGAGATCAAGAAGGAGAGATGATTCATGAGAAAGATAAATTAAAGTTGGATATGTCATAGAAGGTTAGGTCACCTAAAATTTGACAGCCTAGTTATGATTAGCACTAATAAGTCTGTAAAGAATATGCCTAAGATCATCAAACCTAGAAAAATACTTTGCAAGGCATGTCAACATGGTAAGCACAGTAGAAGAAGTTTCAAGTATAATGATTACTCTACTAAAATACCATTGTATTTAACACACATTGATATTTATGGTCCTAAAAAAATTCAAATAATTTAAGGAGATCGATACTTCATCTTACTCATTGATTATTACACAAGAATGACTTGGGTTGCATTCTTGAAAGAGAAATCAAAAGCTCTTGACAAGTTGAAGGCATTCATGGATCTTGTTGAGAATGTGAATAATGGGAAGATTAAGTGCCTAATATCTGATATAGGGGGAGAGTTTTTTTTCAAATGAGTTTGATGAATTATATGAGGTTAATGGAATAAGGAAATAATTATCAATAACTAGGATACCTCGTCAGAATGGGGTAGTGGAAAGGATGGATATAATAGTTCTAGAGATGGATAAAACTATGCTAAATGAATCTATATTATCTGATGGATATTGGAGAGAGGTGATAAGCAATGATGTCTACATTTTTAATAGAGGACATATAAATAATAATGGAAACAAGCCTCATTATGAAATATGGAAGGGTAGACATTCCAATGTGGAAAACTTTAGAGTGTTTGAGAATAGATGTTTCATCAAAAGAGATGATGAAGAATTGGGAGAGTTTGATTCTAGATTTGATGAAGGCATAATATAAGGATACTCATCAATTATCTGAACCTATATATGTTACAAAAAGAGTCTATAAAATGTAGTAGAAAACACCAATGTGAAGATTGATGAGATAAGGAAATATTACTCACATTCAAAGAACACTTTAGAGAATATGGAATTTAATAATGAAGAGGAGATGATAGAGGTTGATGTTGAATAATAAGAAGTTAAAAAGATATAGGATTCAAAATAACCCTCATGATAAATTCAATGAGATCACCCTAAATCTCAAATCACTGACAATAAGAATGCAAGTATGCAAACAAGGAGAAGGATAGTAAGTAATCTAAATAAAAATAATGTTTCTCTATTATCCAAGATTGAATCTAAGAGTCTTATAGAAGAAAGAAAAGACAAAAATTTTATAGGTTCTATGAATGAGGACTTAGATCAAATAGAAAAGAATGAGACTTGGGAATTAGTTCCTAGGCCTAAAGACAAGAATGTCATTAGAACAAAAAGGGTGTTTAGAAATAAGTTGAATAAAGGTGGAGAAGTCACAAGGAACAAGGATATATTGGTATGTAAGGGATATGCACAAGTTGAATGGGAAGACTTTGAGGATACCTTGGAACCAATAGCAATATTGGAGACCATCAGATTATTTCTAACATATGAAAATTTCAAACGATTCAAGGTATCCCAGATGGATGTCAATTCTACCTTTTTGAATGGGAATTTAGAAGAGGAACTATACATTAAGTAACCTAAAGGGTTATCACTATCATATGACAAACACTATGTTTTTAGATTGAAAAAGGCTCTCTCTGGTCTAAAGAAAGATCTTAGAGCTTGTTATGTTAGGTTAGAAAAGTATTTTTTGGATCAATGATTCAAAATAGGAGTTGTAGATAGTAATATATACATCAAGATAGAAGATGACCATCAATTGATAGTATTTGTCCATGTGGATCACATCATATTTGGTAGAGAGAATGACAACATGACCAAAGCCTTTACATATGTGTTGAAGAAATATTTTGATGTGTCCATGCTAGGAAAACTATTATTCTTTATTGGGTTGCAAATCACTCAATCTGAAAAAGGTATATTCATATCACAAACCAAGTACATAAGAGAGATGTTGAAGAAGATTGAGATGGAATATTGGAAGGAAATTAGTACAACCATGATCAAAAGATGTAACTTGATCAAGGAATATTAGTTTTCAAATATCAATCAGACGTTATGGAAGTCAATGATTGAAATTTTGTTGTACACCACTACCTCTAGACCTGATATCATGCAAGTTATATGTCTTGTAGGAATGTTTTAATAAAATCCAAAGGAGAAACATATGAAAAAAATAAAAATTATACTTAGGTATCTCAAGAGGACTATGGATTGTGTTATCCATGAAGTAAGGAGTTTAATTTGATATCTTGCATAGATGCAAATTGGGCATAAAGTATATATGACAAGAAAAGTACTAATGGAGGAGCCTTATTCCTAGGTGGGTGCCTAGTTTCATGGATAAGAAAGAAGCAACCATTAGTAACATTTTCCACTTGTCAGGTTGAGTACATTTTAGTAGCTTCATGTTTCACTTAGGTCATATGGATGAAATAAACCCTAAAATACTAAAATTTGGAGTATGATGGTCCTAGTCCTATCTATAATGACACTATGAGTGTTATAAGTGTCTCAAAAATTCCTATCATACACTCAATGACCAAGCACATTCTCATTAAGTATAAGTTTTAAATATAATATGTGATTGAACAAAGTGTCAATCTTGAATATGTTTCTACACATGATCATATTTCAAACATATTGACCAAACCATTTTCAAAGGTTACTTTTGAACACCTAAGATAGGAATTGGGTGTAATTCCTACCCTTAGAAATCATTGAAAAAGTAAAATAGATAGGGAGAGATAATCATGATAATTATCTCCAATAATAAGTGAGTTATTTCAAGAAGGTATGCATGGAGATAGGGGAACATGTTTGTATTATGTCTCATAAACTCATAAGTCCTGTGAGTTGAAGTTGTCTTTTTGGTTGCAAGGAGTATGATCTAAGGAGTTGCATATATTAGTTTTTAATTTATGTCTAAGGGAGAGAAAGACCATAATTGGGAAATAAGAATGATTATTATACATTATGTTTTTACATAAATGACAAAGGGGGATACTTTTTAACATTGATCTTATTATTAAAGTTTGTCATTGATGTTGTCTTGATGTCAAAGGTTCTTAAGAAAGGTGTTCATGAGGTCATTAAATAATATTATTATTTGATAAGAATAATTAAGAGGTATGAAATTATATAAGGAACATGTAATACATGTGATAAAGGTATAATAGAATCAATAAGTGTTTTAGGGTTAGTTATGAAGTTTCAAGATCTTGAGAAGCCTAATCATGAAACTAGTCATTGCATGAAGAGACCTTGTGAGGAGGTATGAGATTGGTGGCATAGTGAGATGGATGCACAAAGGCATAAGAGGTTGTTTCATCATGAATATGAGACATTTAATCAATCATGAGAGTCTCAAAGTGAGCATATAGGGGTAGGACCTACAAACCTGGTATGCAACTAGATCACATCTAGACCCTGCTTGGTCTAATGAAGAATCATTATCTATTGTAAAAGCATATGAAGGATGTTTTAGATTGATTTATAATTTTATATTTTTTTTATCATGTAAGTTTGGTGTATATTTAATGAAAAGAGGCTTAAAGGTTAGTTTCAAGGCCTAATGTGGTTTGTAGGTCAAGGTCCAAGCAAGCAAAGTGAGAGATGGTGGCCATATGAGGTGTGAATTTTATATTTATAGATAATTATATAAAATTATAATTTAAAGAGGTATTCAATGATTTTTAAAACATTTTGATGAAGATTTATGTCAAATTTTTAATCTTAACACAATAAAAATTGATTTAAGGTCTCTTGAGTGCATAGAATGGAGGGTTCTCAACCCAAAAAGAAATTTAAAGTGTTCATTGGCATGTGTAACCCATACATTATAAAATTATATATTTAGGAGAGATTGGAATGGGTCATAGATAATATCTCTAGGAATTAGTTTTGAAAATGAGGGGAAATCCCTTATGAACAATCATTAAGACCAAAAATATTGTTAACCCTCTCTAAAACCCTAACACTAACCTGATGTGAAAGATATTTTTATAAAATGATAAAAATTTATTGGATAAATTATTTTAGATATTTAATCATGAATTAAAATATCTAAATAATATCTAGGTGTGATTGGTTTGTCAGGTGAGTGAGTGGACCCCACAGTAAAGGCCTTCTTAGAGATTTATTATAACAATTAGAGTTGACCAAGTCAAAGTTAATAAATAGATGAAGGTTGAATATTGAGACTTTTATTTGATTTAAATTATGGTTTAAGAGTAGGTTATATCCCTTAGGTATACTAAACTGGTCATATAAGTTGTCCTATTACTAATAGGCCTAATGGTGCAAACAATGAGAAAACTAGGTAGAAGTGAGAAGGTGATTAGGGATGTGTTATCATAGATTATGGATGAATAAAATTGAATGGATATGTTATTAAAGAAATATAATACATGTTAATATTATATATAATATTTTTATATAATTTTATATATCAAAAAGTTTCTCTCAAGTTGACTTGTCTAGCTTAATGAGGTCTGTGTACAGTGAGGTCTGTGTACAATGAGGTCATGAGATTGGTCTGCAAGACCACTATTGATATTATATATTATGATATATTTATTTTATGTTATTTTAATTATGTTTTAATATAATATTAATTAATTTTAAACTCTTGATTATTCTCTTTAATGTGTCATAATTTCATGTTTCTATGACTGTGTTTTGAGGCTAGTTGGTAGTTCTGAGTGGGATCTTTTAAGAGAAAGGTTTGAGACCATTTACCCTATATTGTGAATAATAAAATATATTATCATGGTATTAAGGTCATGTATATTTTGTATGAATTTTTTTTTCCATATTTATTTATAAAATTTGTGTTTTTGTTTCAGTTGTTCAAGACAAAGTTTTTAGATATGCACATTCCTATTATGAACAGTGTTTTAGGAAGAGGTTCAAGTAATGGTTAAACATAAAAGGTGTTTTGGACCTAAAATGAATAAATTTAAGGTATATTTGAGTGAAATATTATATGTTACTTTTTTATGAGAATTTATAGAGTGTTCCAAGAATTTCAAAGGGTAATGTTCACTAATGAAGGCCTAATTGAATTAGGTCTCCTTAAGGCCTAAAAGGGGCATTTGGTCTTATATGCTATGAATAACCTATTAAAATGTTTTATTCATGGTTTTTTCATGTCATAAGGCTTATTTTATTAAAAATATAAGTGTTAAAGTGTGTATATCCAATAAAGAGGTGTATGAGCAAGAGCTTAGAATAGAATAAGGCCTAGAAGGCCTACTTTACTTGTTAATAAATGTATGAGTTGAAGCAGAAGATATAAAATTTTTAAGTGATAAATAAGGTATTTTAGACATAATTAGGGTGAAGATAAAATATAATGAATATATGATAAGGGTATTGTAGATTACTATCAAATTTAAATGACCTAATATGTCTTGAAGAGACCTAATTAAGCGAAGGAGCCTAGAAGTCAGTATGAGAGGGCTAAGAATGTGAAGAGATGAAGAGGTGGTCATCATAAGTTTATTAAGAAATAATATTTATTAAAGGTGATAAATGAAATTAGGTGGCTAAGTTGGTGCTAAGTCATCTATGGGATTAGTCCTCCTTGTAAGTAGGTGATTACTAAAGCCTAGTCAAGTGGGTGTTTGAATAGTTGGATTTGGTGCTCTATATGAAGTTGGTACTTCATTAAATATTGATGTTTTTATTATAGGAATGTATTCCATTTGAATCATTAGTTTTTTTTCTTCTCCTCGAGGGTTTCCCACTCAAATAAATGTTCTGTGTTATGCTCTTATATCATGCTCATGGTTCTAAATGTGTTGCTAGTTTACTATATTGTTTTGATAGTTCATGAATAATAAGGTAAAATTGTAAAAGTTTTGAATACTGATTCACCCCCTCTCTCAATCATTGTGCTTCCAACATAGGTTATAAGTATGATTATGTTTCAAGATTGAGTTAATTTCAATTGTTAGGTGGCAACTCACATTCTCTCCAAGATTAAGGAAAGATTATCATTTTATATATATATATATATATATATATATATATATATATATATATAATTTTTGTATTATAAGAATGCATTCCATTTGCATCATCAATGGTTTTTCTTCACCTTGAGGGTTTCCCACTCAAATAAATGTTCTATGTATTATGCTCTTCTCTAATGCTCATGGTTTTTATTGTGTTTCTAGTTTACTATATTATTTTGATATT
>JARHVA010000306.1:3512500-3565000 GCA_037957365.1 Torreya grandis
GAAACACATTAGGGTATAACTACATTAGTCTAAGGCCCTCTTCATAGTATTGCCTATGTAGGCATCACCTAATAATTTAGTGTTATTTTGAGTTTTATTGACACTTTGATCCCACTAATCCATATTTTCCAAGGTTAATATCAAGATGAAGAGATCAGTTTTTGATGATTTGATAAGAGCAATGGCCTATGATCTAGATTTGAGCACACCAAATTATAGGATACATAATAACTATAATATCTCAGGTGGTTGCATCCAAATATATAAGGTATTTTATATAGGACACCTACATATAGGTTAGAAAGAAGCATCGATGCAACCATCTAAGGTTGACACAAGTTTGTACGGCCATAGAGGTAAATAATTTAGAATCTAATGATTGATCTAAAATCTATATCCAATATATTTATAGATAATGTTATATGAGATTTGTATTGAAATATTATTATACCTAAGTATTATTGTTTTCACTTCATTGATATATCAATCACTAGTTATGCTTACTATTTTTGTTAATCATATATTAGTATTTGAATTTAGAATATTATTTATCTAAGTTTGTAATTAATTAGCCTGATACAAAAATAGTTTATCACACTTTTTCCCTATTCTATCTCTATCCTTTTAACCTTAGACTCATTTATCTATATTATATGGTTAAAGACGTGTGGGAAATACTTTTAGAAATTAAAACCACCATAGGCTTGAATAAATGATTGTGAATAGGCTCTCCTAAACAACCCAACCATAAACTATTTCAAGCATTATCTAAGACACAATAGGGGGAGTTATTAATGTAAAAAGGGAATAATTAGATACATATTTTTTTTCCATCGCATTTACTCATAATTTAAAAACTAAAATCATATGGAACAATTTTGTAAAATCTTTTGTATTTTTAAATTGGGTGTTGGAGGTGACAATCTATGATATAAAAAATAATATTATTTTCTAACTCATTTTAATGCTTAATAAATCTCAAATGTAAATCATCTTACTACATAACATGGATCCAATATATAATGGGTTTGTATCCACTCAAAATTGTTTATAAGTACATGGGGATTTCACATTTCAAGCATCCAATTGAAATTTCATGATGGGTAGTTAGTTTATATCTAAAGTTGATTGATCAATCAACTATCAAAATATTTCTCAGGATAAGAATGTGCTTCTGTGAAATGTCAATATTTATTATTTTGTCTCATTAAATATAAATGTATACTATAAATTTGATTCCCATGGCCATAAGAATGAGGTTGGAACCATGAATAGTTATTAATAATTCTCATTTTTTTCCAAATAGACATAACATAAGTCTCCAGAGTGGTTTTTCCATGGTAAAGGACCTTTAAGAAATAGATAAAATGAACATTATATCCCACATGTACTTTATCTTTATACATTTTTATCTAAGTCAAATCATGTTACATTAATTCCACATCTTTTTATTAATATAATGACATGATTAGAACAAAGTTATGCTTTTATTTTACATAACATTTACAAAAAATTGAGCCCATGTCAAATGGTCTGGTTGAATGGTGGGAATCCTAAGAATATTTCATATTTTAAGAGTAATTTAAGTCATTAGATAAATCAAAAGGAAAAAAATTTCATAATCAAGATAGTTTATGTTAGTAGGGGATGTTTTCTTCTAATATTAACATTATATAAGATCATGTCATGTTGCATGGAAATAACACTTATGGAACTAGATGGTGATTATTCTCCTTTCCTAGAGTGAAAAGAGTCTATTACTACCTTCATTACTTTGTGTATCTTCTATTATCTCACAAAGAAGAGGAGGTTAAAAATTATACTATCCTTTTAGGATGTTAATAGGTCTTTTGTCTCTTGATTGGATATCTATAAGAATTGATATGGTGAGGCTAAATAAACTTGATGGCAAAATGAAAGAGGTATTCTCAAGGAGAGGGAAAGATTTAGTGGACTTATTAAATATAACTATTTTTATTTATGTATACTCATGGATAGAATTAAAATTTGAGGTACAAAAGGTGTATTAAAATAAATTGAAAATAAACATCCAAAATAACCATTGATAAATTTGACTAGGATATATCTATCCAATAATAATAATAATAATAATAATAACAATAATACTCTACACAAGATATACTTCTACAAAATCTAATCTAAAACACAATTACAAATCCATAAAAATTACTTCAAGCATACACGTGGGAGGTTTATATCTTGATCTAATTTTTGGAACTCCTTTAGTTGATTAGAAGTTTTGGAAATAAATAGGTTCCAGTAGCTCTATTAGTTTGAAAGTATAAGAAAAATAGGTCAGGTTGTGTTTACCCAAATACATTTGAATGTCAAAAAAACAAATGTTACAAAGAGAGGAAATACACACACAAATATGTGTGTGTTCATATATGTATATACACACACATAGACACACACACACATAGCTATATGTTGATTAAAAACTTATATTTAAAAATTTCCTTCTCTACTATACTACTACTATAGGTTTTTTTGCTTCTAAAAATACCGATGCATACTTTTTTTTGTTCTATTTTGCATATTCTACTCACTTTCTAAATGTTATATTATCTTTTTATTCTTCTGTTGATTCTTTTGTATTGAATGTTGTTTTAATACATTCTCATCACCATGGATTATTGTTTTCCCAAATCTCATTTTGTTATGTTATATCTTTTTATTATGTTATTTTATTTTTTAAATTCCTTCTAATTTTTGTTTCCATTCAATTATTTGACAACTATATATTCAAACTATAAAAATTTGCACTATTAAATAGAATTTTGTCCTCTTCTTGATTATTTAATGGATTTATATGCATTTAAACATTAGATAATTATTAGATCCCAAAAATATTTCAAACTAACAAAGTTATGTAAATTTATGTTGTGTAGATCATAAAGATTAATATTTCATTACTCCCTTTAATCCAGACATTACTACCATATGGTACTGAACCTTTCTCTACCTCATGAAAATTGAAGAACTATTATGAAAATATTTGGGAGGTATCTTTGTAACTTTAGAGTTGTCTATGCAATCCCAAAGATACTTGTCAAACTATAAAGCTCTTCAAAGTTATTTTTGACCTATCTCTAGAGTTTCTTGTTTTAATCTAGAGCTGATTGTAGACTCTATAGCTACCTTTATATGTACTCTATATCTCTCTATATATCATTTTTATTTATCTCCATAGCTTCATTTATTATTCCATGGATACTTTGTATAGACTCTAGAGGTAGATGTGTGACTTTGGATCTAGTTGTGTAACTCTAGAATTGTTACTACTATATTTATGACACCTAAAATATCTCTTAGATGTTTAAAATATTATTTTGACAATGCCTTAGTGATAATATTAGTGATTTTATGTTATAACTTGAAAAACTTAAGTTCAATCTCCCTATTTTAAACTAGTTCTCTTGGGAAACAATACTTAAACACTATGTGATTGCTCTCTCCATGGAAAACAAGATTATTTGATGGAGTTATTAAATATATGTTATTAAAAAATTGTTGTTACTCATTTTTTATCTCCATAGAAGTAAGATATGAGTCTTCCTATCCAATTGGATTTACACACTAATGAATTTATTACAATTTACTTAGTTACACCCATGGATAGTGAAACAATTCATTACTTATTTAAAGCTTATGAAATGGATCCTAGTCCAATATTCAAAACATATTAAAGTGTGCTCCTTTTTTCATCAAGACTCTAAGTCACTATGTATATATCCAAACAACTAAAAAATAATTTATAAAAATATAAATAATTAAATTTCTTCTTTGTCCATTAACATATATCATGATCATTTTCCCTACTTGCCATTATATCTCTCTTAGGGTCTCCATAAACCTAGAGATCAAATTAACCACATATGTGATATGAAGTCTGGTTATTGTCAAATGCATTAGTCTTCCAACCAAGTGTTTGTACAATGTTGGATCCACATTTATACTAAAATATTATTTGTGTATTTTACTAATTGTTTCTACTATTCTTGATGTTGGTTTGTTGTTCAACATTTTAAATATCTTTGAAATTTCGTTTTCATACTTTTCTTGACATAAAAAATATGGCCCTTAACATTTTTAACCTCAATGATAATAAAATACTTAAATATCCCTAAATAAGTCATCTTAAGCACTTTAATTTTATTTTAAATCTTCTATGTGATGATATTTATTTATGGTAAATATTAAATCATCTAATTATAAAATATAATTATTATTTCCCATGGGTTTCCTGCCTTAATTTAAATATTTTGTTCGCTACTAGTTTTGATAATTCCATTGCTCAAAAAAATTGAGTCGATTTAGGTGTATCACACCCTTATTCCTTGTTTGAGATCATATAATGCCTTCTTCAGATTGTTCACCTTGTTATCATGCCATAGAATTTCATAACTAGGTAGATGTACCATGTATGCCTATTCCATTAACACTCATTCCAATAAGGCTAATTTGATATCCATTTGATGTAGCTTGAACATATGTTGGGCTAATAGTTTTATGGTAGTTTTCATAATTTATAAAATTTATATGGGATTAAATTTTCATTTTAATTGCACCTATGCCATTACTTGTAGCCTTTGAAAACTAGTCTTTCTTTATGTCTCAATCTTTTTTTTTTTTTTTTTTGAAGACCTAATTAAAACCTATGACCCTTTTCCTAATGGAATACTAACTAAATCCCATGTCTCATTTTTTTGAATTTCATGCATTTTATCATCCATAGATTCATACAAATTATTGTCCTTAATTTTTTCTTCAAATTATATAGGATCAACTCTTAAAAATAAGATAAAATTAATAGTTTCATCCTCATGATATTTGTACCTTGATTCCTCATATATTTATTGCACTCTCCTTATTTTGGATGACTGTTGTCTTGTGCTAGAATATGATGAAATTTTACCTTGAGCTACACCTTGAATTGCACAAATGGATATACTTCATTTTCCCATAACATGTACGTTATCACTTAATTCCATTTTAACTTTTGATTTGATTGAATCATCTATGTCGTAAACATATATTTATTCTCAATCATGTGGTTTTAGTAGCCATGATCTAAGTAAAATTTCATTATTTCTTTACTCAAGTTTATTAGAAGTTATAAACAAATTTCCATGCTTTTCATTTTAATTTCTTTACTTTATTGGCTTAATAAAAACTATCATTTTATCTATTGATATCATATTATTTATTTTTAAATTCACTTGCATAATTTCCATAGTTTTTTAAATTATAGATTTGGACATTAGAATTGTCATAATTTTGCAAAGAAACATATCTATAAGTTTTATTGTTCCTTCCTCTTCCTCTTCCTTTTGATTCTAGATGGTCATGCTTTCCTCATCTTTGATGTTCCTAAATATACCTCTTCATCTATTGTTAGATACTCTCCCTATAACTATCACATTTACATTATATTTAAATCCTTGTCTATGAGAAACATTAGCTGATATATTCATCCTCTGTTCATGAGTTTGCAATGAACCCATTAGCTAATCAACTGTCATTTGTTTTAAGTCTTTTAAATTTACTATTACTACCATAATATGATCAAATTAAGTTTGAAGACTTATCATAACCTTATCTATTATCATATGGTCCTCAATATCATCTCCATTAGTCTTTGTCTAATGCAATATGCTCTTAATTATGTTAAATAAGTCATTAATTGACTCAGACCCTCTCATTTTTAGGCTCTCAAAATCTCTCTTCAATAATTGTATCTTTACCAACTTCCTTTTTCACTACATTGGTATGAATTATCTAAAATGCCCCATGCTTACTAGGAACTTTTATATACTAATATCCTTATGAATATTTAATCAATCAATGATATTTTAATTTATCTCAATGCCCTTGCATCCTTATTCCTATTATCTTTTAGCATGTTATTTTGTGCTTGTGTGAGAACATTGAATGTAGCTTGATCTATTACTTATATGTATCCATTTTCAAAAAACCCATAGATATCATGATATGACTATACATTCTTCACTTTAATAGACCAAATTTCATAATTCATTACATCAAATGATAGTGGATGTTCCCATGTGTTGCTACTACTATCATCCATGATCTAATAAGCCCAAAAGATTAAGGTTGTGATACAATATTTTTTGGAAGTAAACAAGATATAATATCTATTAGTTGGAGAGTATAAACAAAATAGGGGAGGCTATATTTACCCAAATAGAGTTTTATGTCTAATAAAAATACTATTTTAAAGAGACAAAATACACACACACACACACACACACACACACACACAAAAAAAAAAAAAAAAAAAAAAAAAAAAAAAAAAAAAAAAAAACCAAAACAAAACACACACACACACATTTTGATTATAAATTTAAGAGAAAACATTTCCTTATATATTGTAATTTTTTCTAATAAAGGTTGTTCTGCTTCTAAAACTAATATTTCACACTTTATTATATTATATTCTACATATTATATTTACCTATTAAATTTTATTTTATTTTACTTTTTTATGTTTCTGCTACTTTTATTCTCACTGCTACTACTACATCTTATCCTCACTCTTATTGATGATGTGCTCAATCACCTTATGCTACATTGTATCAATCTATTATGTTATGTAAATTTTTATATTCCTTTTAATCTTCATTTCCCTATCATTCTTTGACAATTGCACACAAAAAAATCAAAAACATGACACTATAAAAGAGACTTTTATCCTCTTCTCAATTAACATTTAATCATTTTAGATGGGTTCAAATATTTCAGAAGTTATAGATCCCCCAAAATATATTAAATTGAAAAATTTAGGTATATTTATCATGCTCAATGGTCAAGATTAAATTTTTAGAAAGAAGTAGTCGATTAGAGTCTGAGACTAATGACTAAAGGGTTGTACTTATACCATTGTTATTCATGCTTCATCAAAACCAACTGTGGTACTTGTTACATTTCATTTATAAAAATATTATTAAATACTTTTTAAAATTAAATTTATAATTTTCAAAGAAATCCAATATTTATATGGAAAAACAACCAACTTAATATGGGCATGCCAACACAATAGTTTATGTTGTTGAAGGACCAAGCCAAATGTTGGAAGGGTATAACCATTACTTTCTTGAAACCATTACCAAAGTTTGAATTATTTGAAGCATTGTAACTTCTCCATTTTAAATTACACCATGAATAAATTTTAACATATTGAATGAATTATTAAAGTAAGTTTAATATGTGATGCATTTCTAATCAATTACCTTGGATACCAGTTGTAGATTATTAAAGTAAGTTTATTTCTTTTGCTCGAAGTCCTCATTTTAAATTATAGCATGAGGATTTTTTAGTGTCGATGAACTAGAAAAAACACATTATTTGCATGGAAAGGATATGTGATTATCAAGTTGGAGGTATTTACGATTAAGATAATGTAATTCCACTATATGTAGAAAATTAATGAGAAAAGTTTACCCAAATATCAACCCAATAGAAATATAATACAAATAAACATCATACAATGGCCCAATAAATTTCAATAATCATATGCCAATTCTATACTATAAAAAAATGATAATCCTAGGGAAACTAGCTTGTGTTTTACTAGTATAAGTAGCTAATGATAATATATTTTTTAAATTACCATCTTTTATCAATTTCCTTGCCAAGAAATCATTTATTAAAATGTCTTTTGAGCATACATAATATGAGATATATAATAACCTAATCATGCATATGGTTATTTAATTACCTTTTTATTTTGTTATGACCAGTATAATGTCAGATGCTTAGCCTATAGTGTGCATTGAGATATGTGTATCTAATATGTGGTTTGTGTAACCCCTTCCTTATGATATTAAATTTTTTTATGAGCTCATTTAGGTAGTTAGGTTGAAAAATGGAGTAACTATGGCCTAAGTAGACTATAAATATGAGGTAGTAAGTAGTAATTGATCACCATATTATGAATTAGGCTCTTATTATAAGGTTGTGCATATTTCCCTCTCAAAGTGGCTTGCCATTTTATCATTTATTCTACTTTATTTTTAGTAATATTTTGATATATTTATTATATTCTACTTTATTGGTAAAGTAATTTCATTATAAATGGTATTAGAGAATTGATTTGGGTTCTTGAGTGGGTAAAGTCTTTATATTAGAGAATCACTTATAACTTACAATTTGTGGAAAAGTTATCTCCAAAGGCTTTTTTGGAGTTGGAGGATTATTTAAGGACATCTCAGTAAATCAACTAAGGGTTTTGGGAACCATTTTAAGTGAATTTTTAAAAAATTAATTTTTTTAATTAATTTAATCTATAAGACCATTTTGAATTTTTTTTTCAAATTTATTTACATTTTTAGAAAGCTTTAAAAAATATAGTGTTGATATGTTATTTGTATTTTATGATTTGAGGTGACATCATTGCAAAAAATCTTGGTCAAAGTTGGGTTAAGGGTAACAACCATGATTGAATTTGTCAAACATTGTTATGGTAGGACCACAACTAGGGGCCAAGGTAAGGGTGTTGAAACTATAAGTAAAACTCCTCAAAAAATAAGATATGGAGTAATAAGGGGGTGGTTCTAGATCATTTATTCCTATATTTTTTTGACATGGATCATGAAATGAAACAACTTGAGTATAATGTGCAAGGCATACAATATAATGTGAAATACATACATTATGAAATGAATGCCATACATTTTAATTTGACATATATCATGATGAATTTTAATAAATTTTATTTAAAAAAACCACATATCATATCACCATTGCACAACCCAACCATGATGGATCTTCGATGCATCACAATTCCAATCCAAGTATGTAACAGCTAATGAACTTGATGCCAAAAGTGTAAATCTTAAAGTTTGATGGGAAATATCCAATCACATGGATCAACCAAATGGATAATTTTTTGGATATGTATAAGATCCGATGTGGATAAAAAGTGGTCATGGCATCCATATATCTAGAATCATAATAGTTCATTTGGTATCATTTTTTTGGGTGTAACATAAGTATAAGGATCTCAATCTCACTTGGTATGATTTTATGGAGGATTTGAATATATGCTATAAAAATAGTGTGGGTGATAATACATTTATCCAATTTTAAACATTGATATAAATAAATTAATTTAAATATTATATCCATCAATTATATAACCTATCCTTGTGTGTGGATAACATTATTTAGGATACCTAAATGACCTATTTCTTAGAGGTCTCACATATAACCTAAGGTACACATGTTTAATCCACTTATTATCTATGAATATATTCACATGTATCCAAGGAAAAATGAAAATAATTATTAAAAAAGAGGCATGAATTCACAAACATAAAATATCTATGCAACCCAATAGAATCATTTCCTCATCCTATAAAATTGACCCTTCATCAAATTAAAGAGAAGCATGCAAAAGCATTATGTTTCGGTTGTGATATAAAGTGAATAAAATTACAAAAATTTGTTGTGAATATTTTTTTTATACATTCAAGGTTCTAATGATGATGTATAGTATTATGTGGCCTCAAGGGAAGATGAGGAAGACACAAAAGAGGTACCTAAAGATTCCCGACCTAAAATTTCATGTCATGCACTTTAAGGTATTATCTCTCCTAAAAACCTTAAGGTTTTGTGTCTCTTCATAACACAAAATATAATTTTTTTAAATTAAATTAGTGAGTACACATAAATTCATCAATAATAAGTTACCTAATCATTTGAATTGTTTCATTTATCCAACTACAAAATTTCAAGTCAAAATTAAAAATGGTGGCATAGTAAATTATTCCAAAAATACCATAGTATTATCTTTCTATTGGAAACTATAGGCTAAATTATCCCATGTTTTCTATTTCGATGGGTGGAGAAGACATTTTTTGGTAGTCTAATGGGTTGAATCCTTTGGCACAATAAAGAATAATTTATATAAATTGTTCATGCACTTTCCTTCTAAAGGTAAGACATTTGAACAATGTGGATTATGGGAAAATTATCAATAATTGGTCACATTATATGACAAAGATTCTAAGAAAATGGAATGAAATATTTTTATCCCATTTTCCCCTTGAATTTAAATAAATTATTACACCCATCATGATCTAAAAATGATTATTTATGACCACTGATCTATTTGTGGTGTCATTCCAAAGAAATACCACTAATAAGATAACATGATCGTGTCATTAGGATGCTTCCATGGAGTCAACCACCAAACATGAGACCATAAAAACATCACTATGCCCAAAAGAATGAAATTTGAAATAGGGTACATGAGATGTTAGAGGAAGGTATTACCAAACATAGCTAAAGTGAATATTCATATCCAGTGTTCATGGTACATAAGAAGTATGACACTTGGAGGATATTCCAAAACTATAGAGAACTCAAAAAGTATACCATCAAAGATAAGTTCCCTATTAAAATAGTTTATGATTTTATAGATGAGTTACATGGTGTTATTTATTTTTAAAAACTATATCTTAATTATGTATACCATCAAATTTAGGTTAGAGATTAGGATAACCCAAAAATTGATTTCATAACTCAGAAGGCCATTATGAGATTTTTGTCATGATTTTTGGTCTCACAAATGAAACATCTACATTATAGAGTATGATGATTGCTATTTTAGGCATTTTTTAAAAGAAATTTATGATGGAATTTTTAGATGACATTATAATATATAGAAAAAAAACATGAGAATAACATTTTAAGCACATGAAACAAATTATATTAGTTATATAACAACATCAAGTTTATGGAAAACCTTAAAATGTTTTTTAAGAATATAAGAGGTGGAGGTTTTGGATCATATTCTTTCAAATGAATGTTTAAAAATATAATGTAATAAGATAAAATATATGATGGAGTGCAATTTTCTAAACACCCTGAAAAATCTTTGAGGTTATTTTTGGTTAATAGGTTACTATCATAAATTTGTGAAAACGTATGGTAGCATAGCATTAACACTCACAAAGTTTTTGTAGAAAGAATAATTCCATTGGAATTAAAAAGATACCACAACCTTTGAGAAGATAATAAAGGCTATGTACACCACCCCAATTTTGGCTACCCATGATTTTTCTAAAACTTTTATAGTTGAGTTTGATACATCTAGATATGGCATGAGCACAATACCTATGTATTAATAAAGACCCATTTATTTTTAGAGTAATCAATTAAAGGGTTAAAATAATTTTATCCAATATATGAGAAATAAAAGATAGGTATTCTTCATACAGTCAAGGAAAGGAGAAATTGTTTGATGGGTAAACACTTTAAAGTCAATACTGATAATGATATTCTAAACTATTTTTTAGATACATGTTTTTCATAAAAATAAAAATAAAAATGGGTGAATAATATGTTGGGATATGACTTTAAATTTATTTAATAAGTAAAAGGATATTTTTTTAGCAGATTCAATATCTACTAAGGATGAATCAACTAAAGAATTATTATTTGTAACAATCATCTAGTATGAATATTAGCTAGAAGAGGCAAGATTATAATGGGATAATGACAAGGATACATTGGTTCTTACTAATAATTACTAGCATGGGCCTAGTGATTATCAAAAAATAGAGCATAAATGAAACACATTATGGTATAAATATTGATTATATTTATGTAAGAATTATATCCTCAAGAACTATATATTTTAGGATCTCAATGCATCTCTAATAGGTGGGCACTGCACATTTTTAAAGACCTATCATGAAATCAAGCATGATTTATTTTAAGAAGGACTCAATGGGGATGTAAAAAACTTTATTTTAGATGCATGGTGTGTCAATATAATAAGGGTGAAATGATTAAGAGACTAGATATTATACAACCTTTATCCATTCCTATCTAGAGGTGGGAGAATGTTTTCATGGATGTTGTTGTAGGATTTCCAAGGTCTGAAGGTAAAAATTTCATCATGGTTATTTTGGATACACTTGTAAAATATGCTAATTATTCTCTTTTACATAGAAATTTTCAATGAGTCTTTTATTTTTAGTTTTTTTGGAATTTCAAAAGATGCATGGTATTCCAAAGATCATTTTAAGTGATCATTTTCACATCTTTACCAATAATTATTGGATAGAATCATTTTCATGTTTAGGTACTCTATTGGTTCATATATTATCCTATCATCCTCAATTTGATCATAAAATTGATGTGGTCAACACATACTTAGATTGGTATTTTCATTTTTTTTCATTTGATAAACAAAAATGGTGGGTTCATTCACTACCACTAGTAAAATGGTGGTATAACACTTCATTCCACACCTCTTCCAAAATGTCTCCATTTTTGGAATTTTAAGGTTATCAAACCCCATCCATCACTTTACCCTTGAGGGTAAATCCCAAGTTTTAATTTTTTGAAGAGAAGATTTAAAATTAACATGAGGTTCTAACTCATCTGGGAATAATTTGGCCATGGAAAAAAATAGAATGTAGCAACAAAAATATCAACACTAGACTAAGTGAAATTTTGACATATATGATTATGTATTTGTGCACTTACATATATATAATAATATGTCTCTAAATAAAAATAGATATGACAAAATAATTTATCCCAACTATTTATGTCACTTATATAATCCTACATAAAATTATTAGTGTTGCTTACAAGTAGGGCCTACTCTAGTCATATACATTACATATTTAATGTATCTTTCCTAAATAAATAAATTGAATATAGAGTTTATACCTAGACTAAGTTACCAAAACTTCATTAAGAAGGCCGATTCATTTTAAAACTTCAATTATACTTCAAATTCAAACTAAAAGGATACAAACATGATAAAATAAGGAATATTTGATCAAGTAGAAGAATATGAACTATGAAGAGGCAACATGGGAGGAAGAATATTTTTTCCACATCTAAAGTTGTTCAACATCGATGGAAACATTATTTTTAAGGGGAGGGGAATGATACTCCCTTAGACTATATCATTCATTAGGATATGTGTATCTAATGTTTATCTCACAAAAACCCTTGATTATTATATTACATTTCTCTATGAGCTCATTCGAATAGTTAGGTCATCCTATTGACTAACCATGGCTTAAGTAGACTATAAATAGGAGGAAGTAATTAGTAATTGATCATAATATTTCAATTTTTTTTCTTATTGTAATGCTATGGAGTGGTGTTCCATTTACTCATATATTTTGATTTATTTGAGTCATATTTTTTTATTTATGTTATTATACTTTCTTGGTGGAGTAATTTCATCACATATGATCACATGAGGATCATGATTATGATTGAATCTTATTTTCGTATTACTTATGGATGCGTAATGAGATGGAATTATTATATAAAAAAAAGGTCTTATAGATTATCTAAATGGATCATATAAATACATAACTATATATTCATGTTTTGAAATGATTCTATATCACTTTACTAATTTCATATGTAGCCATGTCTCTCCTATGTACCCATTATGGACAAAGTCAAGGGTTGGGGTGTGCAATTATTGTGCATATAGGTAAAAGTATTTTTTTTTTATGTGTGACAAAATGTGACTATGAGGTGATTAATTAATTTATGGGACATTTCCATCATATATTTTTATACATCATTATCTCTATTAATTATTATTTGTAGTAATTTAATGTCTTAAATAACTATGTAGGTGATATAAATGGTCATGTGATATTTGATCTCCATTTTTCATACTCAGTTGTTATTGTGTTATACCCATCATATTTTTTTAGCATGTTGTATTGCACTCATCATGTACCATTATTTTTTCATACTTCAGTCATGGACATAGAGATTAACTTTTTTCACTTATATTTTAGTATGAGTAGGGATTAATTAAATATGTAATGTTGCTTCATTATTACTACTATATCTAGATGGATTATTCAAATTCTAAGATTAGATATATCTTCTAACCATGTATGAAGTTCAAAATTCACTATGTACCCATGGTAGGTAAGATATATAGTTTGACATGTGTTTCATTATCCATAAAAGTATGAGTATATGATATAAAGCTTGGACATTACACTAATATATGATGTTATTCTAGTATTTTTGTTTTAATTTGTGAGAACATTTTTATGAGTGCATTGATTATGTAGGTAATAGTTATCTTTAAGAAAGGGTGTGAGAGGGGGGATAAGATATAACCATTGACTCAGAAGAATTTTATATATTTTATGTTATCCTGTTGTGCCATTATCCATTTTTATGTATTATTCTATAAGTGTTGAAAACCTCTTGTGATCACCCTTACAACATTTCATTTATAGTTTAAAAATATTTTTGTTGACATATTTTAGATTGGGATTTAAACCATTCCTACCCAAGACTCATTATAGTTTCTTTATTTTTTTACATTTGTGGAAAATTTATTATGCATATATTCACAGGTTATGATTCATTAATCGTTCTCATTGATCCTATCAACTTTTAATTACATACCATTTTTGGTGTTACGTTTAAATCATTTTGACAAGATTAATTCTTATTTTTTAAAAACCTTATGGAAATAACTCTATTTATTTAATTATAATAAATAAAAATAATAAAATTTCAAAATACTAATCTTTGCTCTTCCATTGGCTAAAAATAAGGTAGAATTGTTATGGGGGGATTTGGAGAAATTCAAATAACTATTCGAATCAAAGTTTTGGCTTCCCAAGGAGGACATAAGAAGGGAGAAGTAGCAACACCAAAGGAGCACAATATTTACTCTTTAATAAGATATATAAAATAATATCCTTTTTTCCCTCTTACGAGAAAAAAATCTTCTAGTAACTAGGAATAATTTTAGTTTATTGGGAGAAAAATTTGATTGGGTTGGGAAGAATAGAACTGTAATGGCTCTAAGGATTGATAAGAGTATTATATTATGATAATGTTTCTATTTGGGTGCATCATAACTCATTAAATAATATATTTATTTAATTATAATATTGATTTTGTGTGGTATTTTATATTCACATGAACCCTTCAAAAATTTAAGCTAAAAAAATTTATGGGTGATAAAGTTTTAGAAATTTACATAATTTTTTTTGTTCTTCTAACTAAGGAATTTTACTATTATAAGTAGGAAATATCCATTTACATTTGAAACCTTCTCTATGAATATATTAACCCTAACAAATATTTTTCATCTGGTGTTTATTTTTATCCCCTTTAACTGATTGTATGGATCACTTTATGTATGGGTGTTTGTCACTCATCTAGTAGTTTTGACTATTAAAAACTCTTTTCTTGGAAACCACTTGAATATGTATTGAAATGATTGGGTCACATCTTTATATTTGGGGTTTATGAGAGACATAAATACTTACTGACATCATATGGATTGGAGGTAATATTTCCCCCTATTATAACATGCCTCATGAAGTTATCAAAGAATGTTGTTGCTAAGTTTTTGAGTTGGAAGAAAGATGTTGTTTCATAAGTTTGGGTGATAATATTCTAATTTTGAATATAAAATCGATTATTTGTGAGATAGCCTAATAAATTTTGTATTATTTGATGACTATGAAGAGATATAATAATTTAAATATGTCTTAAATTAGATACTACATAATTTAAAGGTATTTACATATGCTTCAAATTAGAGACTACATAGTTTAAGGTTGAGACTAGGGATCCATATATATGTGCTTCCATATATTGAAGATGTAGACATTACATCTATGACACCCAAATGTTTCAACTACTCACCATCATCACTATTCACTATTATGTAAATCAAATCTTAATCATTAATAAAATTACATTTTCCATCTTGAATATCGATATTATATTGATAATTAAATTATCACATCATTTCATTCCCCTAATTTAAACCTAACACATATTAGATCACATCAAAACCTTGTGGGTACCATCTCTCATGAATTATTCTTATAGTCCCATTTTCATAATGAACCTTGAAAATCCCACAAATGATAAATCAAGGTTAATTGATTAACAAATCATGATTTCTATAATCTCCAAAAATAAAAAATAAAATCCATTAACCCATCATATCAAATCAGTGACATCATCACCCACTTGGCATCAAATATTCCAAAAATAATATGCAAGGGAAAAAATATGAATAGAAGCCATTCTTCAAAATTCCAAATTATTACACACTTAACTTCCCACACTTATCCTCAACCTAATTAATTCAATGTTGATGAAGAACTATTTGTAACCACTGATATTGGATCAAAATAAATAGTTTATATTCATACTATCAATATATAAAATTAGCTCACATCCCTTCATTCCAACAATCTCAATTAGCCTACCAACATTCTACCTCTTTAAATTCTAAATCAAGAATCTAGGTCATCAAGCATCAAGCCAATCATCTTAGTCGATAAGGAGAGGTGATGCCCATTTTATCATATGCTCTTCATAAAAATAAAATACATCCATGAATAAATTGAGCAATGTCTAAAAATAAAGTAGGTCACTTTCACTATTGGTAGGAAAATTTATCACACTCTTGCTCCCTATTTGCTTATTAGAGGTACCTTTGAAATTTATTTAACATAAGAATTTTGATATTATTTAATTTATAACATAATTTTATTAATAAATTTTTTTCATGTGTATACATATGGCTTTCCTAGTAGGACTCCCCACAAGTAACCCTTTGTCCATTTTTATTTCTAGAGATTACTTTTTTAACTTCCTCTTTGTTAAAATTTAACTGGGGCATCTTTTGAGTTAATTTGAGTCATTTTTTTCTAAGATAAACTTAAAACATCCCATTCATAAATTATAAATATATTTTAACTATAAATAAATGTCTCTACATCCAAAAATAAAATTTTCATTCAGTCAAATGATGCCTAACTATGTGTTGTCTGTTTCATAGATGTTGCAACATCTATGCATGTCATAGAGTCTCCACCCTGTAAACAATGTTTCTATGTGTTTATATGAATTTAAAATAATGTTTACAAAAAATTCCCATTATTTTTTTAACTATTGATTTTTGTCAAAATACTAGTTTTTTTGAATTTATGGCATCATTTCTGCACTATAGAATGGATTTTGTGCATCAAAATTTTGCATTGAACACTTATTTTCTTGAGGTTGTAACTTTTGACTCGAGTGTTCATTTGAAATATAATTTATTAAAAAATGAAGATATAAAATATATAAATGTATCCATGGAAAAAATAAAATTAGTTTTTCATAAATTTCCTAATGTTTTAACTATTGGTGCCATTTTTATATTTTTATGGTGTTTTTTGCACTATGTAGCAATGTCTGCACATCTAAGACTTATTTTTGAATTCTAAACATCCATATTATTAATTTTTTCTTGAAGGAGTGATATTAAATATGTTTCATCTCTGTTAAAATCATGTTATACTCAATACATTCATCAAAGGCCTCAACAAATAAAAGCTACCAACATCTTCTTTATAGTTTGTTCATCCAAGATCATAAAATCATACCAAATGCACAAAAATATAATAAATATATTTATTTAATAAATAAATAAACAAACATTGTTTATGATTTTTTTCATATTGTTAATGTGTATGTGTATGATATTTGCACCATGTATCCTCTTCCCTCGAATTACGAAGTCAACAGGGGAATTAGAAATGGACTAGAATAATTGTGTTACCATAGGACACGTTATGTATGATATTACCTCACACTAAAAGTTTTAAAATTGTAAATCTCACTCTAAATTTATAAAAAAGAACAATTTGGGCCAAAATCACTTAAACATGTTAAATGGTTTGATTTTTTCATATACAAGCACTGATTTAGGCTAATGTATCCCTAAATGGGGTGATGCATTTTATGTGGTTATTAAATATTCTCAAATAATTTTGAGTCAAAATGACAAAATTGCATTTTGGTGCTCTGGATAACTCTTTTCTTCTAATTCAGAAGCACACAACACATGCATGTGTTATTTTGTGTTGATAACATCCTAAATAGAAAAATAGTCTGTACACAACTACCATCACCTTTTAATTCCTCTTTAGCCAAATTATAACCTAGTAATATGATTTTTTGACCAGTTTGATTAATGAAGTGCATCCAATTTCCAAAGAATTGCTAAAAATTTGAATAATCTTACTTAGGTAAATTAAACCAAATTATGAGTTTAAGTAAGAATTCCATGGAAGTTAATGAATATTTATTTATTGGAAGTTAATTCTTATTAACTAAATCATTAAATGGCATGATTAATGGGTTGGCATCCATAAGCCATAAATGCAAAAAATATTAGGATTATGGCTTCCCATGCCTCTTTAATACCCCTTCCCCCCAAATATTTATGAGGATATTTATGGATATTATTTACATAATTGGATTAATTCATGGACACACATCTTGTTCTTGAAATTGATGGTCATGGTTGATCCTAATCAATTTGGAAAATCTATAAATAGGAGAGCCTAGACCACATTTATTAAGCTTAATTTGTGTAAACTTATAATGCAAGAGTCTCTCTACAAGCCATCTAAGTGTAGTTTGGTAATGATTTATTTACAATAGGATAGATTTATTGATAGACACATTGTTGATTTTTATATCATGAACCTAGTTTATAGTTGGTGTTATTAAGATTGTGGAGGAGCTTGGCCTTGCACCATTGTTGAAGACTTGAGCACCAAATCAAGTGGGAAAACACATTTTGAGCCACATTTGTGTGATGAGAAGCTCTTGGGAAGCTAACTTGTGTTTACTTTCTTTCATTTGATCTTAATTGTCATTTACACACTTCATTGAATAGGTTAGCCTAGTTTGTTATTTATTTATACATTTTTCTTAGTTTTCTTGACTAATGCTTGATTTAACTATCTTTTTAATCCATCTCTACATATTGGCACACCCAATGGGACCATGCATCCCTCTCAACCAAGGAAAACATTTTTTTAATCTTAGATTTCCTTAAAAGTCATTAAAAATCCTTTAACATCAATTTTTAGCTTTATTTTCCCATGTTTTTTATGTTTTTTGTTTATACATAGGTCACACAGTGCCCAACATTAGTTCTATGTAATTGGCATTGATCAAAGCTAACCGGTATTGATCAAAGCTAACCAAAATTAGTTATGTTGTAGGGAAAAATACGTCTAAACATTTGAATTTTATATATTTTCTCAAAATTGTAGTTGCCAATTTGAGTTTTTATGTCTTTGGTCTAAATATTTATTCTTGATCCAAAAGTTTTCTTTTGAATATTTTATCCTAACTAGGCCTAACAAGCATTTTACGTCAATTTTTTTTTTCTAAGGGTTCACAGGGGACCATTATTAGTCATTTTGGACTAGCATTGGTTCTTTATGACCATCATCGATCTTGTTGCAATTGGCATCAGTCATTGTTGACCAATGTCAGAATTTATGTGTAAAAAATAGAGAAACAAAGATCAAGAATTATGAACTTGCTTGTTTTATTATAAATTGTGTTTTAAAGCAAGGGGAAACTCTCTAACCTTATAGGACCTACATGGAAAAGTGATCAATTTGAGCATAATTAAGTCTTGAACATTACCTTTGGTGTTTAAAATGAACTTAGATGGTTTATCTGATTGTTTTGTGAAAGTTTTTAGAAACTAAGTCCAAGGGGCCAAGAATTTCACCTAACATTTCAATTTGGTGATTAAACGTTACACTCACTTACAATTACAATATTTTCAAAAGTGTGTTGTTTTATGTAAATCATCTATTGATTTTTTTTAGAAAAATGAGGAGTGCATGTATGCTCTCCCCTCATCCTCTATAGGGAACTTGGGTGACCAAAATCACTTTTTCATTATGATTGTGCCTTTATCCAAAGTGTGAAAAGTAAGTTCTCTAGGCTCTCACCAAAACTTGTATGGTTTGGGTGATCTAAAAATAACTTCTAAAGCCTTTTCTCTTAAATCATTTTATTTCATGTATTTTGGCTTGTATATGGGATTTAATAACCTCTTCATGTGTTCTTTATGGAATATTTGACTAAGGACATAATCTCCTATCATTGAATTCAACCCCTCTCCATGGGAGAAAATACAAATTGAGCTATTGAATCACAAGGATGGTAGTTTGAGTAGTTAAACTACCTCCGTTAGTGATTTATACCCTTATAACATATGATCGATCAAGACATCACACTATATTGATCAATTGATGGATGTAGTAGTTTTGAAAAGGACAAAACCTTTTCACAACAAGTCACTTGATATAGATCCAATTGACATGTTTTTGTCTCAAGCATTATCCACACTTGGGACTATCTAGATAGTTATAAATTATAAGTTTTATAGTATTGATAAATCTCTCAACCTACATTTGGTGTACTAGTTTATACTTAGGTCTTTGAGTTATCATACCCTCTTTTAATTTATATAATTCCAATATACCAAGGTTGAGTAATTTTATGGACACATTCTTCTTACTATGTGGTACTACACCACCTCTTTTTATTACAGTCTCTTTTTGACCTTGTCACTTATTTAAAGGAAATCAAAACATAGTTTTTTAATGTTTGAATTTTTTTTCCAAATATTAAGAAAATATAGAGAATATTATTCTAAACATGTCATAAATTTATACTCATAATAGGGTCTCTTGTGGCCATAGTGGTGAGGAAGAGCATTTTTATGGTAGACATGAGCACTCTGTCTTGTTTGAGGATGTCACCCTCTTTGGGATTATTTGTTGAACACCAATCCAATCGATGATAATCATTGTGCATCATCCTCATCCTTCTCCTTTGATTTGAGTGCCACACTCGAAGGTTACCATTTTAGGCTATCCTTCTTTGATTTTCATGGTACATTTTAATGTTACCATTTTAGCTTATCCCTTCAACTTATGCAATGAATCAAGTTCCACAATGTGTGAAGGTTACCATTCTAGGCTATTCTCCTTCAGCTTGTGCAATCAAGCTCTATAGTGCATGAAGGTTACCATTTTAGGACCTCCTCCTTTGGTTTGTGTAATTAGCCAAACTATAAATTATCCAATCATTACCATTTTAGGCCTATCACCTATATTTATTGATTCTATTAATTTCTTACCACCAAGCATTCAATAAAACATCATTTTAGAAACATCCAAGCCAGATGAAGAATCATAACTAGAGTAAGGTTTCCTTTCTGAATTGACATTAATTTTAGCATCAAAAGTAGAATCACTATCATAAATGATATCATATTTAGAGTCCCTTGACTTGGAATCAACTTCAGAATTAGATTATATTCATGGTTGTTACAATATTGGTTACACTTGTCTTGTAGATGAATTTAAATATATTTATGATCCTTTTATTGTTTTTTAGGATTATTACTTTAGTATCAACACAAGTTCTCCTAGTATCTTCCATGAAGATTGTGCTTCCTTTCATCATTACGTTACCACTATCCAACATAGCTATTATATTCACATTCCACCTCCCACAAGCATTAATTAGGACCAATAGAATCACACTTTATTGAGATGCATCCATGGCAACATAACAGGTACAAAATATCAAGGGGATCAAGACCACATTCATTCATAAGAAGAACAATATCCAAGTGAAACCTTCTCAAATGTGATAGGGTATAATCAAAGTCTGAACTCAAAATATTTTAGTGAAACCTTTTCAAAGGACCTAAAAGAAAATCAAATTCAAATGTTAATATGTCTTCATGAATCCTTTTCAAAGGTGCTAAGGGATAATAAAAGTTTGAACTCAACATCTTTTAGTGAAACCTTTTCAAAATCATTAGAAGATAATCAAATTAAAATGTTAATATCTCTTCATGAAACCTTCTTAGAGGCACTATGGGATAATCAAGATAAATTCTATAGTGAAAACCTCATCATGGCACAAATAGTTGAGTACACAATATATTCACTTCTTGAAGAATACATTATCAAATAAAAAATCAATATAGCTTCTAGTCTATAGCATAATCAGTTGGTAGCTAATCTCAAGACTAAACAATAGAACAATGTGGTGGTTCTATCAAGAGCATGTTTAGAGGTCTTTTACCCCACCACAACAAAAGTTATGTCAAATATAGAATCAACAATATTTTGTGTGACTAAAAGTCTTGAGCTTCATTTGTTTCCAAACCATTATAAATTCCATTATCATCCATCTTTTCATTACCAACTTGCATCATTTATCATGTGCCTAACATTATTTACCATCCCTGTCTACACTTTCCTTTACAAAGGCTACAAAGATATCTTATCTCGGTGTTTGAAGGAAATAGAATCAATGATCAACAAAGATCACAAACACATTATTAAATTCTAGATCTACATCATGTTATTAATAAAATAGTTAATCAGATGAGGTGTTGGATAGTAATTTTATGACTGATTATTCTGGCTATCTCATATGTTGACTAGGACATGCATCTTCATGTTAGTTTGACAAGTAGAACCATTTTTCATATTTCATTTTCCATGTCATTTTATATGCCTTATCTCTTAGGGAAAACCCTATAGGCCATTTTATTTTAGAACTTTTATACTATTGTGTCCTATTTGTCTCACTTATTTGAACTACATTGACTTGAGGTCCTTCAGGAATATGTAGGCAATACTCAATTTATATTGAGGTTATCTTAGTTATCTTCACCACACTCTCACCATTTTAAAGTAATTTTTAAGTTTGAATGATCTCACCATTTTGTGAGCAATCTAAGCCATGCTCTCATCATTTTACAAGTCCATTATGGCTTGGGGGCAACCCTTTTTCCATTATTAAGTGTTAACTTATCATTTTATCTATGTTGTGCCTTATACCATTTTATTAAACCATGTCTTTCCTATTGACCAAGTATTATTTTTAGTCATCCTACTTACCCCATTTTGATCTTGGTTCTTTGTTTTCTTTTTGCACCTTTTGCGAGGGGATTCTGACCTAGTTTAAACCATTTTAGAATTATGTGTTGAATAATAGTCTATAAAAGTAGTGTGATAGTATATCTTGAAAGATATATTTCATCTATCATCTTATCTAGTATCACAAATTATAACTACCTATGGGTAAATTAGTATTATATTTGGTACCCTTGATTATAACCATCTTTGGGAAAATTAGAATTATGATGTTATTTTCTAATTATAAATGCCTATGGAAAAAATAGGTACAACACCTTTGTATCATGCACTACCACATCACATGGTCATTACTATTATAATTTTCCTTATTTTTTGCCTTTATTTATGAACTCATTATGACCTAGTCAATATTTCATCACCTTTTGTGTTAGCAGAACTATCATGACTTAATGTCCTAATAGGATTATGTAGGTTGTGCTCAATTCATGTTGAGGTCAAGTCAATCCCCTATTTTGATACACTCTCACTATCTTGTGAGCATTTTAAGTTGGTGGGCTTTCACTATTTTAGGATCACTCTTTAAAGTACCCTCACCATTTTGCAAGATTGGACCATTCTATGTATCATAATACTCAATCAAGTTGAGATACTTTGAAATTTCCAAAGACATTCATAAAAAACAAAAACTATAAAAACATTTTATTTTATATGTGTGTTTATTTGATTGTTGTTTATTTTGTTTGGTCTTTTGTTTTATTGTCTGGTCTTGTTATTTTATTTTTTCAAAGTACATCTTGTATGTTATTTTATTTTATTGTTTTATTGTTTGGTCTTTTCAAAGTATTTTTTCTTCACTTGTATACAATGCCATTAGTGCTATAAACTGAAAGATTGCTAAGTTGATATGTTATAAGAATAAAGCATGCACACAAAATGATTGTTAATATTTTATATTTAGAAAATGAAGCATGATTATAAAATAAATTAAAAATGTTATGCACTTGGTACTGATTGAAGTGGTTGTTGTTATATTGGTTGATGTAAATTTATCAAACAATTTTGAAATTAAACATTAATAATTATTTGTTCTTCAATTTTTTTAATGAAAGATAAATTTATTTCTAATTTTGTACAAGCACGCACCAATCCAGCTCCTGTATATACCCTTAACACATCACATGCATCTAAAATATTGAAAGTAGAGATAAGTTTCTCCCAAAAGATGTTATCTAGTTCATTTTTTAATGGCCTTCCTATTTTATTTGAACCAATCATTTCAAATATTGGTACATCTTCATAGATATGAAAAACTTCCTCTAATCTAATTGGTTGTGAATGGAGGCTAAAACCTTATAGCTAAAAATGATCATGATCTTGACAAAAATTGAAACCTGTAATATGTGTCCAATCAAATCCATTACTATTTGGACCCCATAGTGTGACATCTATATCTTTCATGTAATGGCACTAACACATAGATTCTTGAGAGAGGTTTGAATGCCAGACCAATGTTCTAGTTTATGGATGATGAATACATTGAAGGATCCATCAATAAATTTATCAATCAATGCCTAAAAAAATAGGTGAAGATGTTATTCCTTAAAAAATTTAATGATATTGAAAAGATCAATAATTATCAAATTAGAATTAATACCAAGAATGAACATTTCACCAAAATCTTCTAAAATGGATGGCCAAAGACATGGGGGGCCATAATGGTAGATGACTCTTTCTATATCTATCCTATGAAGCTAACCACCATCATTGTGTAGATAATTTTTCAATATGCTTAATGAATCTTAAGATAATGCTTCCCATCCTTTCTTATATTTTGAAATACCTTTATTTAGGACACATAAATCATCAAATTTTTTTTACATATATTATATAATGCTCCATTACCTCTTCAGGTGTGATAGTTTTGTCTAGTGGCAGTGTCTTATCATGGTTGTTGAAACAATATGCAATTTTTGATAGTATGTTATTTTCCAACTTCATATTTTTGTACTAGGAATCCAGGTTGTTGTACCCAAGGGTTTTCAAGAAGGAAATAGACCTTGTTTCCAATAAATATGATAGTTTTAATTTTTATTTATTTGAAAGCCCTTGAATATTTCTAAGTACTATTATATCAATCAAAATTAAATCTTGTTTATCTTAACTAGGTAAAGTACTACTTTCAAATAAATCAAATGACTTATCAAAACAATTTCAAATGGGTTATTCCATGAAAAGAAGGCATTTTATCTCATGTAGTTATTGTGTTGAACAATTCATTTTTGTGAACAAGTGTCTATCTTGTTCATGTATTTATTCTATCATTTTTTCCCTATTTCAAGATTTTTCTGACCCCTCAGTTTGATAAGGTCACATGCAGATCAAAATCTTTGTATAAAAGAAGCCTTATAAATTATTCTGTTGGTTTCATTATATTGGTTACATATTTTGTGCACAATATGGAATGGAGTACAAGTTTTCATATATCTTTCCCTTCTAACAGAACATTTATTTCTCAATGATAGTGAATTATATTCCTCCTTCGAAAGGATTCTCTGTTGTGCTATAATTGTGTGTTGGCCATCTATAGTTTTGAATCTTATGATTTTTTATCCATCATATCTTCTAAGTTTTTTTTGAGTCAATAATACATTGATGATTGCTTGGATCAAACAGAATTAACAAAGCATCTTTCATTAGAACTTCATTATATTTTACAAATGAATGAATTATATAATTCACCCCTCTTTCATTCAGATTTATTATTTTCATATTTTCATCCTCAAATTCAAAAAGTTCTACAGGGATGTTTAAGGTGTAATTGATAAAGAAAATATACCATGTAGAAAATTCATTGCTTGTATGATCAAAAGTTTGTGTCAATAAAAGTGTTCTAACATTTTGTTTGATATTATTTTTCTCCATTGGCATGAGTACTTTTATGGCCTCTTTCAAATCTTCATACAAATATGTAGCCCTTACTTTTATTGTTTTATTCAATGTTTTTTCTATCATGACTATAGGGTATATTAAATACATGTTTGCAAGGTGGTAAGTAGAAGAAGTTTCCCCTTGTTTATGTTTTTATTTCAACATATTTTGTATTTTAATGATCAAATTATCTTTGTCTATCAACCTAGACATTTGAATGTTGTCATAACTATTCAAATAAAACCCAAATGTTTCACAAGAAGGAACAAATTATTTTTTTTTAATTCTATTTTACTGGGTGTAAATTTATTTAAATTAGTTGTATCTCAATGGATAATTCCCTCTTCTCCATTCCATACTTCTAGTTTGAATTGAAGGGCATCTTCAAGTTCATCCTTATAACATGAAAGGATTATTCCAATTAGAGAAGATTCATTTCCCAATGTAGTGCTAAACAAGTATATATCTGCATGCATGTTTGGTAGACTAAACAATTCAAAATACCAATTAGTAAGAGGAAGTTTTTCACCACCATAAAATGAAAGATGTTGATGTGGATTCAATTTGAGTTTTGGTAGTTTAAATGGTACATTATCCAAATTTTCTTGGAGTGATGCCTTCTTCTACCTTTTATCCAAATTTTCTTGGAGTGAGGTCTTCTTCTAGCTTCCAAGTGTGGGAATTCCTTTTTCACCCAAAGACAATTTACAAAGCAATTGATATGATCTAGATATTAATATTTTCTAAAATGTAAGTTGCATATTGCATCGGTTCATGAAATTTTTATAACTAAGAAGTGATTCAATGTATATCAAAAAATGTTAATTCTAAACTAAAATATAAAATATATATTAAATCTTCATAATATATACATTAACTCACACTTAAAATAATAAGGTATGACCAAACCAAAAATAAATTATGTGCACTGGCTAGTATAATATGATGGGCAAAGGAATCCACAAACATTTTTTTCAAAGGAAAAAGATGAATGGAATTATGTTTCTAATATGTGTCAAAATGTCCATCAACAAGTAATTTTGTGGTATCTCCTAGGAGATACCATTCAATCATGCACAAGAGTGAATTTTTCTTACAATACATCTCATAGAGGATACATTCAAGTAAACCATGATGATATTAAAAGTGTAGTTCAAGGCCTTTGGAGTGATCTCCTAGTGGACACCTTAGAGGTTGTTATCATACATTTAAAGGGATGTTGAATGTATCTCCCAGTAGAACATTCCTTCACCTTGAAAGCACTACTAGTTGACAACTTAATAACTTGAAGGGCCTTTTAATACTTGGGAGAGCACAAATTTTAGGTTCTCCTATGTACATGTTCTTTCTAGCTCAATTTAGTTTAACAATTTACCTTATTACATTAATAGTTTTAGATCTGAGTAGTTACCTTATCATACCTCTAAAATTTTCCTTTACCTTGATGGTCCTTTTAATATCTTCAAGGTATCTATTAGGAGATACCTTCAAGTTACCCATACAGGTATTATAAGCCACTCAAAGGAATATCCTATTTGATACCCTAAGATTGAACTTGCCCAATGCTATTGAGGTTTGTAATATCTTCAAGGTATCTCCTAGGAGATATCTTCAATATACCCATGAAGGAATCTCTTAATGGATACCGTTGATGCCTAAAAATCTCACTCTTGACAAAAATTTTCCTATGGAAAGTTATACAGACATGGGATGAAATTATGATCTGTGAAGCAACCTCTAAGATTTCCATGATGCTTAAAATAAATTTTATGGTGACATTTTTCTCCTTCTGAACTACCTCTAAAATTCTTGTTAGAAATGGGGCCCACTTCCCTCGATCAATGGCATACCTTTACTTTAAATAAGAAATCCCTTATTTCTTGAGGAGCAATGTGACATGTGTCATCACTGAAAGGGACTAAGGCTTAGCTATATATTATTTTTAGGTTGATGAAATAAAATTTATATTAATAATATAAATATATTAACATATAGAGTAAGGAAGTTGAAGCCTCAACAAAGGTTATTTTTTCTTCAAGATTGAAAGATACTGCATATGAGAGTTTGATGGATGGAATACCTCTTGAGCAGATTCATTTAGCCACTTTATAATCCAAAGATATTTTTAAACCAATTGATTCTCTTGAAGTTTCCATTCCTATCAGCGCAGATCTAGGGGAAGGGGGTGAAAAGAAGGTTGTAATTTTTTTAGAAAAAAGGTAAAGGTAAGATAGAGAAGGAATTACTTAATATGACCCCTAAAACTCAAAAACAATATTTTCAGTATGAGTTAGTGCTTTAGTGTGATTTTTTTGCATTTCTTATGTAGGGTTGCATCTTTTGTTCTTTGTTTTTGTACGTTGGTTCTATTTCTAATGGAAGAAGATCTTTATAGAGATTTTATCGTAATATATTTCTCTCCATTGTATAAGGGTCGGGACCCTTTCAAAACCCAACGTTTTAGCATTAATAAAAACATATAAAACTATTTAAAAAAATGTAGGCTTTTGAAGGTATGCCCCAAATGTAACCAAGGACACATTTAAGAATAGAAGGCACAAGACCACACAAGAAATAATACAACTAGGCTTAGCGTAGAAGAAGCTCAATAAACAAGAAAAAATATTCAACTCTGAAAAAATACTATTTTACCAAGTCCCACATCCAAGGCACAACTTTTTTGTCATTTTTCTTACAAACCTCTATCCAATGCGGTTAATCATCAGCCACATAAATCATTAGAGGCCCACCCAAAAGTTGAGAGACAATGAGGGGTTGCTCCTCATAAGACTTGTATGAGTCAGACTAGTGATATCTCTTAATATCACCACCTATATCCTTATCTATAAGAGTCACTTTGGAGAAGGATTTTGCTTCTATCATTTCTATGATATCCTATGCTTCTTAATTCTTTCTTAAATCATCTTGGGATTCCTTAACTTATAAAGTCAAATATAATGCATTTATATTTTATAATTTTTTTTTATAAAATCATCTTTGGATTCTGTCTTAAATCATCTTGGGATTACTTTTTTTATAATATATATAAATTTAAATATAATGCATTAATATTTTATATATATATATTTTAAATTGTAGATCAAATTAAAACTTCTTTTTAATATAAATTAAAAGTCATAACATATTGAAATTTATATATTTTTTAAATTAAAATTAATAAAATATTAAACACTTTTTCATGAAAATTTGAAATATTTATTTAAATATTAAATTTATCGTAACTATCTATGTTTACTTAGTTTTATATAAAATAATTCAAAATTAATAATAAAATGTTAGTAAACTTTTAAAATAAAACTGTAAAATTAGAAGTATAAGATTTAAATATTTAAAAAATTATAATAAATTAAATTTATTGTGGGTGTTAAATGTTATAACAAATTGCATACTTATAATACTGACAATATCTCTATGTATAAAATATACTGAATTAATTTTTATAATATGAACGACACATAAAGATATAATTCAAATCTAATAAGATATGTTCTGTAATAAGGATTATTGATAAAAAATAAAGTCTCTAATAACATATTAACTTTTTATATAAAAATAAAAAAATAATAATTGTAAATTGAAATTGTAATCTATATAAGATACATGGATTAAAATTTGAAAAACACATTATTATTTTATTGGTGGTAGTTTTGTGATATGCCATAATATACAAGGTATTACCTTTATATATGTGCATCCACTTATACATTAGCTGAAAATATGGATCAATAAAATTTCTGAATCACTTACTTATTACCTAGATAAAAATATACACATGATCATTCTATTGGTAGTAATTTTTTGATATTCCATAATATACAAGGTGTTACTTTTATATATGTTCATCCACTTATATATTAGCTAAAAATATGAATTAATAAGAGTGTCGAATTACTCATCAACTACCTAGGTAAAAATATAAATTAATATTAATAATTAAAAATTGTAATCAGTAGAAATACGTGGATTACAAAATATAAAATACAAAATAAAATGTGATTTTATTAGTGGTCATTTTTTTATAATCTTTAATCTATGGAGTCTTACCTTTATATATGTGCATACAACAGTAATATTGAATATAGTGGAAGAAAACATTATTTTGAACTGATGTGCATGCATTTTTATTAAGCTTATTTTGAATTGATGTGCGAATATGTTATGCATCCATTTCTATTAAGATTGTATAATAATAAAATAGTTTTTAAGGTCCACAATGCCAATTAATGTCTTGGTTATGGTTTACAAGGCATGTCCAGCATATGGGACCACCTCGTACTCCCATTGTGGGGAGGCACTTTACTATGCTACGAATATAAGGCGTGCAATCCCTACCCTCTGCAGGATTTGAACTTGTGACCTCCCTTCCAAAAGCACATATTCTTTACCATTAAACCAACTATATGAACTATTTATATTTGATAGATTTATTTTGTATTCATTATTTATTTAATTTAATTTACTTACATTCTTTCCATAGAAATTATTTCTTTCTTTTAAAAAAAAAAAAAAAATCAGATTTGCTATTATAATCCCTAAAAGAATGAAATCTGGGAATAAATAGATTTATTTTAATTTGTTGAACCTTATGATAAATAGGACCTTGCAATATGGATTTATTTGATCTCTCTTTCTGCCTGCACAATAAAGGTACGAGTTCCTTATAATTTGATAACACTTTCTTCGACTTAAAAGATGATGATTTTAACATTTTGGAATTGTTAATGGTGTTATTGAAAAAACTTTTTCTAAATCTTAACCAATTCTACTGGCCTCGATTGTAATATTGTTGTAACATAATTAGGGTTTCTTCTTTCTTTCCCTTTGTTTTCCTTCTAAGACTTCTTTTCATTTTTATCTTTAGAAAAAGGATGGACATAGAAGATATATCGGAATTTTAACATGTTTTCTGAGGATATGCCCTTGATTTTTTCCCGTTTGAATCTTACATATATATTTATTAGGTATTTGTAGGTCGCCAAAGTTTGATTTATTACAACCTGTTGACACACACTAAGTTATGGATTCTAATGTAAATTCATAACTGTGCCCTATATTTGCAGAAGGGCAAGAGAAGAAATTGACTGGCAACACCACAAACCAAAACGTTCCGCAGTTGAAATGCTTTTTGGAAGGAGCATCAGACAATCCGGGAAAGGGGACTGACCAACATAGAGAAGAATAACGCATCTCACCCCTGACTATAAACATAAATGACACCCTAACCATAGATAATAGTTCCAGAAATAGCAACGCCTGTAACTTCAGCAACAGTCCAGTCCGGGGCACTACTACAAGCATTGTGTCTCCTGCTACGGATGCTTTGGCTTTAAGAAAGAATATTCGCACAAAATCACGCGTTACTCTTTCACCTGGAAGCCGCGAAACAACTTCCAAAAGAAAGAAACGTAGCCTGGAGCAAGGAAGCGTATTGGGGGATCTCACAGAAGACACGTCACCCATTTCTTTTGGCAAAAGAAGTTCACCCTACCGTGGAGTCAGCAGGTGTGTTCATAATCTACACAAAATAGGTCTGTACAATCTTTGAACAAAGAGATGATGCAGCAATACTATAAAATTGTATGTGAGACTGAACGCAGGCATAGATGGACACGGAGATATGAAGCCCATCTGTGGGACAACACCAGCCAAACAGATGGTCGACACGGCAAGGGTAAAAAAGGTTAGTTTTATGAATTTTTATATTCATTTGTTATGAAATAGATGTCTTCTTTTAAATTATCGAAATCTATTATGTTTAGACTTTAGCAGGTTATTTCTACAGGATCTATGTTTTGAAACAATGTCTGCGACACGATTTGTTTCATTGCCTTCATTTATTCATTTGTAAGGAAATTCTTGTCTAAGTATCTAAGAGTGTTAGGTTTTCAAACAAGCTCTCCAGGATTTGTTTGATAAGTATTTTTCGAACAATCTCTTCAAGATTTTTCTACCTATTTGCTATTGAACAATTGAATAAGTCTTACCTGGTTACTAATTCCTACATTACTTTGTGTGTGTTATTGCCATCCTGAATTCTGGACAATAATTGAACTCTTCAGTATATCTGGGTAAGAAAAAACGATTATTATTTTTTTATAGACGCATTTAGTGATTTTTTCAGTCTTATTAGAATTCTACATTTTAGTTGAACTTTTATCTATGAAACTATAGGTGGCTTTGATAACGAAGAGAATGCAGCAAGAGCTTATGACATGGCAGCTATTAAATATTGGGGTCCTAAAACTGAAACAAACTTTCCAGTATAATGTCACAAGAGTTTCATAAATATTACAGAAAGCTTCATGTTTGTACCTGTCAGAAACGTTGTTGTGCAAGTTCTTTTGTTAGCTATTTATTTCATGAACACACTCTCTCATAAAATGTTTAGCTTAGTCTTTTATAGCATTTTGTTTGCCTATAACAAATGTAGGTTCAAAATTATCAGAAAGAGCTAGAAGAGATGAAAAATATATCAAAGCAAGGATATGTTAGTTTTATAAGGAGGTAATTTTTTTTCTGACATCTGTACATGTTTGAAGGCAAGGATATATTAATTTGTAAGGAGGTAATTTGTTTCAGACATCTGTAGATGTATGTATCAATAGGGCTGCCTAGATAGTGAAGTGTTTCAGTGGGCATCGTTGTTGCTTTGTTGTTAATTTTGCAGGACCAATTGTGGTTTTTCTAGGGGTGCTTCAGGCTACCGTGGAGTAACAAGGTTTAACCTTAATTTAACTAGATGGATTTATAAAAAAGATTTAAAACATAGATATCTGAACTTGAAAAAAGGATTGGTATTTCCCTAATATAAATAGATTTACATAGACTCAAATAATGAATTAATGTACCTGTAAAATACCTATCATAACTTTGCAGATACCATACAGATGGAAGGTGGCAGGCTAGGATTGGAAGAGTTTCAGGGAACCGGGACTTGTATCTGGGAACATTTAGTAAGAATACCGCTCTCATTTTATACTATAAGTACTATGCTGACATATGGTTCATGAGAACTGTATTCAATATCTAAACTAAATGGAAAACGCTAATGATTTTCATTTAACACACAGGAACAGAGGAAGAGGTAGCTGAAGCCTACGACATTGCTGCCATCAAATACAGAGGAGACAATGCTATGACAAATTTTGATTTAATCACATATGATGTGAAAAGCATTATGAAAGACCCACTACCCTTTGGGAAAGGAATGCAGAGTAAAGCTCGTGTTGAGAGGATTTTGAAGGAATCTGTAACTGATAAGGATAGCACATATGGTTCACAGACAGAAAATACTAGCTGTGACAGTGCCACTGTTGGAACATCCAATGCTGCTCCTGAATTGCCTGTTCTGGGTTATACATTGAGGCCATCATATCAGCATTTGTACCCTGCAATACACCCATCTATGTCAACAGACCATAAGAAAACTGTCCTTACAATCTAGCGAGCTTGGAATCTGCAGATATCAATGGGCATGGAATCCAAAAAACTATGGTACCTACTCATGGGCTTGTGATTGCGAATTCTTCTCTTCCATCATACACTTCTCCGACAGTTTCATTCACTGACTCTCAACGAGGGTTGGTTTCTTCAAAAACATCTGCCTTTGAAAACATATTATCTGCAGGTACCTCCACAAGAAGCACATGGAACTTACCTCCCAGTAAGTCGTCAGGTTTCTTGGGAGCTGTTTATGATAATCTTATGTGCGAAAGCAACGGGATAACACCATCTTATAAGGATGTAGAAAGTAAACCTAATGAAGCTTCAGCATACCAAGCTCCTGTTATGTTTGATATATGGGCAGACAAAAAGTCATCAAGCTCCTAGTATGTTCAAACAGGACTCTATCTCTATCTGATTATTCTACATGCGTAAGACCATAATCTGTGTCATTCGTATTCTTAATGCACTTATTTTGCGATAATATTTGAAATCGATTATCTGTAACCTGATTTTTATGTATTCGACAATAAATTACAGGGTGAATTCTTACTTCCCTGTAGACTTATACCTGCTACCATTTTATATTGATGTAGAATTGCCATCAAAACTTTAATATAAGTAGTTGAGTTTTTTCAAGTAGATTGAATAATTCTAATCTTATAGCTATTGAGAACTTTTGTTTCTTTGAAAATCGAGGGGATTTTCTTATTGCTGTTATTTTAATGGTTGCAGATTTTATATATATAAAATATCTTTAATTTAATAAGGGGATTTTCTCATTGTGTTAATGGAAAGACAGTTTTTATCTAAATGTTATTATTTTTTGATATTTTAATTTTTTTAAATCTAAAAAAATGTTAAATTAAATATAAAATAATTTTAATAAAATATCTATTCAAAATTTTTTAATATATATTTTTTAAATTTATGAAGAAACTAAAAATTTATTTTTTTCAATAAAATTAAAATTATGAAATGCTTCTTCAAATCCATCATCCACTCTCTTAACAGGGTCACTTTAATCCTAACTGGTTAAAACACAAATTAAAAATTAAAAATTATATTATAGTTTTATAACGATGAAAATTGTTTAATATCTTGTCCCAATGTTTCATCCATCTTTCACATTTATCAAAATTCATTTTCCATATATATTTTTCATTTTAGACCTATGAAAACAAACAAGGTAAGAATTATATGCAACCGTGCTTTTTAAAATGATTTCTTTTATACGAAAACTATCAATTTACCGTAAGAGATATCAAAGCCCCTAAAAAATCATTTGGATCTGGTAAATATTTTTCACAACAGCTACTTCTGATAGGAGTGTTTTTTATCCATCATCGTTCACATTTTGCCACCGCAATTAGTGTAAAATATGTAGCCGATATGGAAATGAATATTTGGTATTTGCTGGCAACTCATTCATAAAATGACTCCTACCTATTATCAAGGTAGGTTTAGTTTTTAAAATAAATAAACGCTGGGTTCATGAGGCCTCACCTTAAATAAAAAATGATGACCTATTTTTGAGGTCTAGAACCATAACTCATTGATGACAAAAATCAATTTCTCTAAACCACAAACCTCACACAAGAAGTTAAAGTATGTTTACAGCGTTTTCTATGAGGATTTTCTTGTTAAAGTGTTATTGTCTTGTCTTCATTTTAATGTATTGAAAATTTATTTTCCTTTAAGCTGTAAACATCGATTGTCAGAGAAATGTCAACTTCAACGAATTCTATCATGAGTGTTCTCTTTTTTAGGGGAAACTAGTTTTTAAATGAATGTGTAATATATAACTGACAAACAATTGAAATTTTATATAATAAAGTTTAAAAATTAAACTACAATTAATTATAATAAAAAATATTTTAAATGTAAAAATAAATAACAATAAAGATTTAAGATTTGATTGATTGATTTATGTATTTATTTAAATATAGATATTGCTGTTAAAAATGGAGAACACAACAAATTTAAGATAATAAACCAAATAAAATTTAGAAAATGTAGAGTGAATTGTGATTTCTTCCCAAAATTATTTGTAAATTTTACCAAAAAAATAATGACATTTCTAAATTAAGGGTCATTTTTGGAACACTATTTATATTTATGGTGAAGGAATAAAATATGAACAATGATTTGATGATCAGGGTCATCTATTTGAAGCTTCCAAAAACCTCACTCACTTTTATAAAATTATATAACAATACGTGAAAAACTAGTCTCCTTGTCCAAAACTCTAACATACTATCATAGACCATTAAAAATGTGGAATACATTTGATGGCTTGTGTTATGTCTAAATTACTATAAGTGCCCTCCATTCAAAATAAATTCAATGAGAAACACTCAATAAATGTGAACAAATAGTTCAGTGAATATGGGGCATAATCTTATATGACATTGATTTCTATCTTATTATACCTTGGATTTAATGTCTTAAATGTACTAATATGATAGTGTGTTTATATACTTATTAAATTTATAATAGAATCATATTTATGTAGATGTTTATGCATAATGGATAGGAAAAGTTTAAAAATAAGGAATATAAATCACACAAAATATCAAAAGAGCATTAGAGAGGTTTTCCTAATAGCTTACATTACATTGATTTGAATAAATACACAAAAATAACATATAATAGGAAATTGAAAAAAAAAGAAAGTGATAAAGAAAGTAAAAAGACATAGCTAGAAACATAATCAAAACTTATAAATAGGAGTTTAACATAAATTTATAACTGAAAAATAAATTAATATCATAGTATATTATAGTTATACAACTAATAATCATCTTTTTTTATTATGAGTAAGTTTAGATCTATAAATTGAACCAATTAGGGTTGGTTCCTCAATAGATACCTCATAAATGGAAACAAATTAAACATGGTGAGATTACAAGGTATCTTGGGATTCATTTTGGTCTTGCAGTTTCCTTTTTTGACATGTGGAATTAGTACCTAAACAGGGTGAAGAACAAACTATTTAGTTTGGAAAATGAATTTGTCTTTTTGATAGGTAAGATCCAAGTAGCTAACAACATTTTTCTTGTCACATATATTTATTATTCATCTTGTTGGATGCCTGCAAAAAAGGTTATGAGGATTTAATTAAAATTATTTGTCAATTTATCTAGACTAAATGGGATGGTAATGCTGGTTTTATATTCACTTCGTGGACTCATTGTATTCAACCTAAATATAAAGGTGGTTTGGGGTTAATAGATCCAAAAACCCAAAGAGTTTGTCTAGCGGCCAAGTGGATTGTTACAGTTGTCAAAGGTGACGAACCATGGAAAATACTTATACAAAATATAATTAGTCTAACTACAAAAAAAAGGCAAATGGCAGTCAATAGGGTGGCTGAACAAAATTATCCATGCTTCATTCTTCTCTATGTAAGCTTCCCCACCCTTACAATCTATTTGGAAAGCTTGATAATTTACATGTCATTTTTTAATATGGAGGGATGATTCTTTGCAACATGGGTTTTTCTCTACTTCTTCTACTTGGTGGAACAAACATGTCTGTTATCAAGGCCAGCTCCTTGCTTTAAGTTGTTCTAAACAGTCTTATTTTGTTTTCAAAAAAGGAATTCAAAAAAAGGAGATCTTTGAGACTTTGCTACTTTAAATTGGCTACTATGACAGTCTATCAAAATTTGTTTTAGTTTGAGCAATAAGTATAAATCATATTTGATATTTCTTCAGTCTTTTTTGCCTCTAGAATTATCTATGAAGCTTTGTACTCCATTCAATGCAATTTTTTTAAAGATTGGGTATGATTGGCTTCTTATCCTTTCATTTTTTATCTTTTAAAGAAGATATACTTGATGCTTCTTGAAATGCCTTTAAAGTCCCGTTTGAATAGCAAATATTATTGCAAATTTGGTGAGAAATATTGGACAAAACTTACAGCTCAAATCTGGAAATCAAACGTTGATTCGGATGCTCAGTTGATGGCTTGAAAGATTCTACATTACAAACTACCCATTGAGGACAGGTTAAAATATATTATGATCCAACTTGTCAAATGTCTATTTTGTCATCAATATGAAAGTATGAGGCATATTTTTTGAGAATATCCACATGTGAAAAAACAATGGAATTCCACGTTTCGTGAATTACCTACTATTTTTGGTCATTAGCTTATTAGGAAAGAGGCTCTTCTAGAGGTTGGATTACATGATTATGTTATTACTAATGGTGTTAGACATGTTATTTTGATGCACTTTTAGAGGAACAAATGCAATGTAGTTTTCACTCATTATGATCATCAGGGGTTTATATTTCTTCGACTTTACTCTGATATTTTTTTTGTCTTTTGACTTTGATATATTTTTTTGTCTTACTTCTTGTTTCTCTCAATGTAAGGGAAAATCAAAGAAGAACACAACAATGACTCTCTAGATTCAACAGATTAAATATCAAGTAAATTATTGTTATGTAACAAAAAGATCAGTGTTTTTCAGAGGTTGAAGAATCTTTTATATGAAAGTTGATAGGTTTATCATATGAATGTTGATGTAATATTTTTATGTTTCATATTTTTGGTTGTCTATATTAACACTATTTACTACTAACACTGTAGTATGTTTAATGTTGTTAATGATTTCTCTCTTTCAAACACTCTTATGAACACTGAATTCTTTATATAATTTATATTTTTTCAGTACTAAAAAAAACTAATAATCATCTTATATAAAAATTACACATTTAAATAATATTTTACTTTAATATATGTTCATATATACATACCAACATAAAAAATAAAAGGAAAGTAATACAATTAATATTTGGCACTCCCTAAGCTTCTACTTTCCAACTACAAAAGAGGATATGGATAAGCACATACAAAAGTAATGCCCTTATAAAATCAATTAATGTGAGAAATAAAATTAGTACACTCGTGAAAAAAAAATCTTGTCCTTCATAAGAAAGGCACACGCTAATACGTGTTTACAGTCATACCTCGTTTAATTGTAGAAATTCACACGGAAATGAAAATGACATACCTATGGTGTTATAATATAGAAGTGTTCATATGAATTCTTTTGCGTCTCTATATGTTTGTTCATATTTTTTTTATTTTTTTATTTTTTATTTTTTAATTTTTTAATTTTTATTTATTTTTAATTTTTTTTAATAATTATTTAAACTTTAAAATGTGTTAAATTTAATATTTATTTATGAGTACAATTTTCAGTAAAAAAATTGCATTTAAAAAAATTAATTTTTTTCAATTTTAATTGATTAACATGACATGTGTCATAATCCTAATTCAATATAATGAATATTGAATTTCTTTATTTTCATTGGAAATGTAAGTACATCTAGTAAAATATTTATAACCATTTTTTTTCACAACATTATACAAATTGTAATTAGCATTGAAAAAAAAGTTATATTTATATTAAAAATTAATTATTTTTTCTATTTTTTATTAGATAATTTTGAAAAAAATTGTAATTTTTAATCATGAAGGTGTCACAAAGTTAAAATAACTAAGCATTATTATTTATGTAACTTTTATGCCACATTATAATGACACTAGTGCCACTTTTGCTTCATCCATAAACAACACCAAAATTTTAGAAATATAATTTTACTTAACAAAAAAATTAATAATAAAATTAATTTCAATTAAAAATAATTCTATATAATTGAAATAATTATGTTATATTTATCTTATTAATTTTGTATAAATATATTACATAAAATTATTGTGTTTATATAATTTTTTATATTAACCAATAACTTAAATTATTATATTTTATATTTTTACATTTAATATTTTATGTTTAAATTATAAAATACATATAATAGTAATGTAAAATGAAAAATTTCAATTATATAATTATTATAATGGAATATTTATATAAAATAATATATAATAGTAAAAATTTGAGAGTGTAAATACTGTCTTTTTTAAATTAGAAAATAAATAATTATATAGGTACATTCTAAATGACCCCAATCATCATTATCATTGTCTTCCTCATCCTCTTATTCTCATATTCATAATACCAAAAGTAATCTTTTTCGTCCTCCCCTTCAATAACACATGGCTTTTCGACATGAAAGTATATAATGATAAATTAGTATAAGTGTTTCAATTTATAAAATAAATTACTTAAATCAATTATAGAACATATTTATAGACACTAAGTGATTATCATGAACCCATATCATGAAGATAAGTGTGTCCCATCCCATATTTTGTAAATGTAGCATTATCATCTATTACTCCAAAACTAACTAATTTTATTTTAATAATAACAAAAAAAATGTTATAATGCAAAGCCACAAAATTATGCTAATTAAAATATTTTTGTTTGATAAAAAATAAATATATAAATATAACTATAATTAATCCTTTTAAATTAATATTAATAAAATACTTCATTATCACCATATAATTATGCACCAAGGTAAAATTCTAACCTTAAAACTAATGTCTATAAACATCAATTTTCCCAAGTTTATCTGGGGATAATAAACCCCAGCTAAAAAAACATGAAAACCTATAAAAAGAACCTGTAACTTTGCTCATATATGACATTGAATACAAGACCCATATTAACTTTTAATCTTGGATTTTATTCCAATATATATTTTTTTTTCCCGCCTTATTCAGAAATCTCTTCAAAGTTTAATTTAATAAATTATTTGTTATAATCATCATGGGCCTCTTTTCATTATTTTAATTATGCCACTGAATATTCGTCTCATTGTTTTGAAGATTCCTTGATGCACTGCAGTTTTCATTTTGGCTGTTTCAGTGATGTGGAGGGTGACCTTTTTTAGGGGAGCACAAGAAGTGCGAAAGCGGCCATTTTCCTTGAATTGAACCTGAAGTTGGGGCGAGTGTTAAATGACTCTTTTATGACATACCTAGGAGGAGATTTCTTGTCATATCTCTGTATATTTCTTTGCACGTGATCATGCTTTTCACTTTCTTTAATAGCTTCTTTGGTTGTGTTTATTTCGTATGATGAAAGCATTTATTTACCATGGTAAAAATGAGTGTGCTTATGATTGTTACCTAGCATATGAGAGAGGACCTTATTCACTTTGTCTTTAACTACATGGTATAATTCATTTTAATTTAAGGAATTATTATTATATTGATTTAGAAGTTCAATCAGTTCTTTCAGTTTAATAAGATTATTTTTCAAAATTGATGTAGTAAAAACAGGTCAAATTTTCGGAGGTCATAACTTTTGATTCATAGTTTCGTTTAAATTTTTTTGTGTATTAAACTGACCATCTCGAAAAAATTGTTACTCTTCTAAATTGCACTTTTTGTATAGAAGTGTTGTTTGAAATTTTTTGGAGGCCACACAAGACCATCTGAGGGTCCAAAACTATAGTTTAATGATTTTTTAAGGATTTTTTTATTTTTAAAAATTGCATATTTTTATGACCGGATGTGAATTTCAGTTGAAATTCATTTTATAGGGTAATTTAAATGTTTAAAGTATTTCAAGAGAATTTTAGCATTGTACATGCTTGCATGGAAAACTTACTAAAAATAACAGTTGTTAAAAATAGAAGGTTTTTTTAAGATTTTTTTTTTTTTTTTAAAATTTTCGCATATCAATTATAATTCCAGAGTTAGGCTTATTTATGCATGGATTTGTAATTATTTCAATTCAATAAAAAAGAATCAATTTTGAGTTATCGTTTCAGATCTTGACCTATTATAATTTTTGGTCTTGATAATAATTTTGGTTCATTAAAAATCCTAAGAACACGTAGTACACATGGCAACATGACTAAAAATCAAGTCCATGATGAGAAAAAATAAGGTATATTCCACATAACTATTTGCAAAATAATAGTAGATTTTTAATTTGAATAGTGATGAGTTAAAAAGTACATCTAAATTGTTCCAACATTATAAGATTTAAAACCCAAATTTTAAAGTCTTCTTGCATTGATACAATAGTAAGATATCTAGCATTTTGTATGGTGGCCTTCAACAACTTTTTCCATATTGCCATCATATGTTGGAAAAAACACATCACTCTTCAAAGAGACCAATTAATTTAGAGCAGTCATTTGAGATGAATGATTTTGAAAAGGCTTTAAATCTTTAGGATTGAGAAGTATTTCCTTTCCAACCCATAAAATTAGTCTTGTTCAGAGAAGACATAAAAAATGGAAGGAACTACGATGCTTAGCTTGGCATGTTTTATAGGGATTTGCCATATACATCTCAGGGTATAATAAAGAGAATTGAAATGCTTGATGTTGTTGATATTATTGGCTATGGATGTTTTGGCATGGTTAAAAAATTGGTCGTGGATGGTGATAGTGCATTTGTAGTCAAGAAAATTCAAAGAAATGATTTAAGGTCAAATTGCTTGTTTGAAATAGAGCATTAGATATTATGAATTATCAAACATAGAAACCTTATGATTTTGTGACATTACTGCAATTCTTACTAAAGTAAAATTGAGATCTATGACTTAGATCATGTCTTAGCTTAAAATCATTTGGCCACAATTTTAACAAATGTCTAAATAATTATCCAAGTTCTTGCATACACATCCAATATACATAGTGGACACCGAATTAGGCGTATTTATTTATTATTTAATTTACGCATATAATTATTTAATTTTTGAATATATATACATGTATGTATGTATATATGTATGTTTATATTTATGTATATGTATATGTATATGTATGTATGTATATATGTATGTATGTGAATGTATGTATGTGTGTGTGTGTGCATACATGTATGTATGTATGTATGTATGTAGTTATATCTGTCTATATGTGTGTGTCTACACACACACACACACACACAGAGTATAAATAATAATCTACGATGTTATAAAAAATAGAAAATTATTATGCTATAAATGTTTTCAAAATTTTAATATTATATATAATATATAATATATTAAAAATTATATTGTATAATATTATATATATAAGATTAATATATAATAAATAAAAATATAATATTTTATTATTGTTAATAAATATTTTATATTTTTATTATATTTATCTTTAAATTATATATTTTACTATCCATATATTTTTATTATATAGTATATACATATTATTATGTTATACATTAATATTATATTATAGTAATAATATAATATATAACATACATGATGTAATTTTCTATTTTGATATAACATCATTTTGTAAAGACAAATAGTGTAAATAGGTAGCCATACCTCACTTGAAACTCGTGACTACTATCCCCATCATCCCTTTTGTTCACATAGTGGTGAGAAAAAAACAATCATATAATTCTGGTAGAGATTGTGAGAAGAATGAAATTATGTATTTATTCATACGATGTCACAGTGAGCCATGTGGGGAGGAGATGTTTTGTTTCACAAAGAGCTTGAGCAATGGTGAAGTGGTGGGAAGCATTAGGGAATATAAAACATGTAAGTGTTGAAAGATTTCAAGGTGAGGTGGGTGGTGAGGGTGAGAGGTAATGATAGGGTATGTCATGTGATATTGTGCACCATAGAACTCATATCATACATCGGGCCTAGATTTAGCACAACTATTTAATTTACATAACTTTCACACATTTCAAAGGGGTATGTAGCTTATAAGGTGGTAACATCTTTGATTGGTTTTTATTTTATTGTTAAGGGGATGAGGATATCATGAATGCTAATTTTAGTCTAACATGGCTCCACATCCCATGGGTACCTCAAATCCATATTACATTGATGTTTATGTGGGGCCAATACATTGACATACTAGAGTCTATATATATTGTAGCTTATGTTAGTCTATGTTATGAATAAATTAATATCTGGAATAATTAAATTAGGCTTTAACATATATGCAAACACCAAACTCTGATCATTGGAAAAAATGACAAAGCGATAAAAAACAACATGTGACAATATATTTTGACATGTTTTGGGTGGTGATGATCAATGGAAATGAAAGATTTCAAATGTTTTTATAAAATGTGAATGAAAAGGCCCCAAAAGAATTATTACATTAGTGACTTGGTTTCACATTATGTTATATCTCTTAAAATTTTATTTTTCAAAATAACTATATTAAATAATAATAAATACAATAATATTATATTATAATATTAATATAATTTATAGCATACAATATTTAATTTTATGTTTTGGTAAAGCATGGCTTTGTAAAACATAAGTGTAAATTAGTAGTTTTATTATTATTGTTAAAATTAATATCGTTATTAATCTCTATATATATATATATATATATATATATATATATATATATATATATATATATATATATATATATATATATATATATAAAATAAAATCAAAGTTATATATTATATTAGTATATTATATATTATTTATATGTTAATATATAATATTAATCATGTATTGGGTAATTAAAACAGTTCGGTGGAAGCCATAAATTACATTGGTAGATATCACATGTCATAGAACTTTGTACATATATCTATTTTAGATTCATCCCCTAAAAGACCTTGTCATTATTGTCACTATCAATATACCTTATTTGAAGAAAGTTAGAATGCACCATAAGCTCCACCACCCTGATGTCACTTTGTGTTTTGGGATTGGGCATGATTAGCTTGTAAATCAAAAGAGTGAAACAACAATAATATCTATAATATTTAATAAGAAATACATAGAGAATAAATGTAGTGTAACCAATGCTTTAACAATTCTAAAAAAATGCAAGGGAATAAAAACACATAACACAAAACACAAAACACACAACTCATAGATAAATGGCTAAATAAAAAGTTTTAAAAAGCATCCACACATAAAAAGATGTTACAACCAACAAAAAATACCACCTTTTTATGACTTTGGTAAGTGTTATCAACCTTTGTCCTACAAGTCCATGTGGAATGATCCCTACTTTTCTCTCAGCAATGGACTCTCATGAATCTGAAACATATTTTTATTTTATGATTTTATTTGAATTACACTACCTTATTTTATATAATCCCCAATAAATTTTATAAAATGGTAAAAACATACCAAATTTAACTCTTGAAAAATATGATATGGAGGTGTACATTATCTTCATCATCATTGTTTTTCTAATGCATGCCATGTTTTTAATGTAGTTAACAACTGAGTACCACAAACATTCCTTGTCATAGCCTTAGTAGTTGTGCAAAACATTCGAGTTGTTCTAGAATGTGAATGACAACACCACCAAATCATTTTTTCATTAGTGGTTTGATTTCTCCTTATGTTATAACTCTTGCATGTATATTTTTATAGAATAGCTATATTAAACAATAATAAGTATAATAATATTATTACATAATACTAAATTATAGTGTTGATATAATATATAGCATCAAGATGTAATCTTTTGTTTTAGTGAAGCATGGTTTTCTAAAATAAAAGATGTAAATTAGTAGTCATACCTTGCTTGAAAGCCATGATAGTTGACCTTGTTTGACCTTTTGTGAACACAACAATAAGTAACAATAATCATATATTTATGGTGCAAGTCATGGTAAAAAATACTATTGTGGGTTCCTTCATATTGCATGGTAATGAGTTTTGTAGGGAGGAGACATTTTTTCCCCATAGAGCTTGAACAATGGTAAAGTGGTGGGGAAGGTCTAGGCAATACAAAACATGTAAGTGGTGAAATGTTTTAAGATGAGTTATGCGGTGATTGTGAGGGGCAATGAGAAGGAAGTTTGTGTAATATTAAACACCATAGACCCCATATTATATATTTGACCCAGATTTAGGTGACTATTATATTTACATGAATTTAATACATTATAAAGGGTTATGTGCCCTGCAAGGTGATGATATATTTAATTTGGGGTTTTCTATTGTTAAGGGTCAATAAGGATATCATGAGTGTTGATTTGATTACAACAAAGATTCACATTTGACAACTATCTTGAATCCATTTTACATTGTTGTTTATGTTCAAAAAAGACACTAAGGTACTAGAGTCTATCTTGTACCCTAAATTCATCCATGGTACAAATATATTAACATCTAGAGTAATTATTTGAGTTTTAAAAACATATGAAAACACCAAAATTAGACCTCTAGAAGAAAATTAAAGGAAATAAAGAATATACAAGAGGTAAAATATTTCAACATGCATTGGGGGCGATGGTGAGTGGCTATGATAGGGTATTTTAGATTATACCATACATCAAATCCCCCATGTTATACACCAAACCCAGATTCAAGGTAGTGGTTGGATTCACATGACCCAGTATCACCCATTGAAAATGGGTCCATAGCTTTCATGGTTACAACATTTTTATTTTATCATTTTATATTGTTGAAGGTGGATGAGGATATCATCAGTGTTTATTTGATCGAAACAGTCCTCTACATTTGATATGAGGTTGGAATCAATGATATAATGTAGTTAATGTGAGGACAAGATATTATGGTCCTAAATAATATCTTATTATTTTTGTTTATCCATGTTAGTAATATATTGACACTTAAAAACAAAAAAATATATCCCTTTCGATGTTTCTTGCACCATTGAGTAAACTACTAGTTTAAGTCCCAAGTTCACTTAATCATCCCTTGTCACATCTTAGATAGAAAACTTAATCAGTTCCAAAAATGAAACTTTATAAATTGAATTAATTTATTAACCCAAAGACATTTATCTTAATGTGTTCACCCTTGGCTATCCTCATTGCAATCTATGTGTAAAAATAACAAGCCTTATCAATATTCAAATTCATACTCACAAGTGATCCATATTGTGATAATCAATCGTGTTTTCTTAGTGCCTTATTGTGTATTTCAATGTCATCACACTTTTGTGATTTTTAGCATAAGTTATCATGGTGCCTAAGGGTTATGAGACTATGAGGTAATAAAAATATGCCATATATCATGACCAAACTGACTCACACTCTAAAGAGTTGTGGGAAGGTTTGCACAGTGTTTAAAGATTACAAGGCAAAGCATAAATAACAACACACCACACATTATGATTTCAATCACTTGTACATCATAGTTTATTGAAAGGTTTTCATGGATCCTCAGGATTTCAATGAAATGAGGAAATTTCAGGTTACCATGTGTTGTCAAGCTAATGGCCACATATTTCATAGTTTACAACTTAAAACTCAACCACAAGAATGGTTCAAAAGACTGTGAGCCTACCAAAATGAGACACATTCCTACCTTCAAAAGGACTTAGATGGGATAACCTAATTCAAAAGTGTAATTCAAAGTTTAAATTTATTGTTGAAGTCATTTAAATTAAAAATATATCCAAACATTTTTAAAAAGGGGTCCAATAAACAAAAGAATAATTTTGAAGTTTAAAATTCCATTGCACTTTTTCCCTTCATAATGTATTTCAACAGGGGAGGTCTATGAAGGGTCCTATAAATGTCAAAACAAGTAGATTAACCAAATCATTAAATCTTACCAAATTTAATCAATTTCATGTATACATGGGAGGCATTATTCATTATTATATAAGTCAATATACAACATACATTATACATGATTAATTTTATAACAATAACTACTTATAGAGATTTCTCTATCTTTAATAAGACTTGTATCATATTTAATATTGGGAGATAAACATATAAATATATTTGATATAGAAACCACTTTAATTTATTAAAGACAAAGCTTATGAATCCTTTTACAAAACACAGGTTAAGTCAACACAATTTATATAAGGTAAACATCAAACAATCATAATTCACTTTCCTCTTAGCTAATATTTCTTATTTTAGAACACATGATCTATTTCAATTCATGATAAAAATATAGTCTATTCAATCTTGTCTATGAATATGCCTTTAAGTAATAAACAAAGAGCTTTTAATGCACTAATTTTCAACATCTTTATTATTTGAAAGGAGGTGGATGCAAATTTCTTGACATTAATTAAAAATCCTAACCAAATAATAATCTGATATATATTCTCATATGCATTCAAAGACACACACACACACACACACACACACACACACACACACACACACACACACACACACACACACACACACACACACACACACACACACACACACAACATTATAAGATATAGAAAATGATTCAACAAAACATTATAACTTTCAACCAATGATTCTTTCTTATTGTAAAGGGAATTAAAACCTAGTTTGTCCTCTTTTCTTAATGTTATAAAAGTAGAGACAAAATCAATAATGTGTGCACCAAATTATTTTACTTGTTTTCTCATCATCAATAATTCCATCATGCAAATGGATACCAAATGAGGATATGATTCAGTTCTATTTTCCACTTAACCATCCTCACAATGAGTGCATATTCTTGATAAGGGGGTATTGAGGGATCCTCTAGCTAGTTTGTCTATTATTCAATATGTAACCCACTATTTTTTGACCCATCATTATATTCTAAACTAATATAAATACATTATTCCTTTTCATTCATAATATGAGTTACTAGACTAGCAAGGAATATAATGGTATTATATAGGCTTAGCAACTAAAAATAGTGACTCAAGACTAGCAAAAATAGAATGGGTTACAATCCTATCAATAAATTATAACCGAGTCAACAAAGATCAATTGTAAAAACAAGAAATTAAAAAATGATGGAGGATATAAAATATCATGTCAAACATGGGGTCCCCATATCCACATCAATTTGAGATTTCAACATTGTCCTTGGGCATGTAACATATGCATATTAAGAAATAGGTTCTGTATAGTGGAGGATTTTAACATGGGAGATAATATCCCCAAAAGACACAATTTTGGAACTTAACAACCTATCACACACCATGAAAAAAATCCTCTATACTACTTAACTAAAAATACTAGTGAATCTAATAGAATTACCATACATAGAGAACTATTATTCTTATCTTTAAACCCTCCTAAATAAATCACAGGGGATAGAAAATTAAAAAATAAAAAGAAGAATTTTGATATAAATAAAACCTAATTTAAACACTATTTAAAAAAATCACAAATCCACAAAGAATATTTATAACAATGAAATTCATATCCAATGATCATAAAATTGATCTCATCCTTTAACAAGGGAATTCAATAAAACACATTCATAATAAAGTATCCTAGAGTAAAAATTCACACATTGTATGAAACTAAGACATCAACAAGGAAATGACTAATAAAAATGCTTATTGGTATGTAAATTATCTACACAATAGTATAATGTTACATTCCTTATTCCAATCTTCTATTTCTTCTTAAAACTATTCCTCTTTATTTTCTCTTCCTTTTAGATTTCTTCCCCCTTATGAATGGCTATGTTTTTTTCTTATATCCACCCAAAGATTATTAATGTCAGTTGTATTTTCCTACCAAAAATCAAACTACATTTAATAATTTGTGTGAAATTTTTATTCATGATTTTACTTCTATTAATTGTCTCATAATTCTCAATCTAATTACATCAGTCTAAGGACAAGAATATCAATGAACATTATTTATTTCTTAAAAAACTTGTTGATTCTATATATTATTTTCAGATATTTAACTCTTATCATTTATACTTGTAACCTTTAGTCATGGTATTTTACATTCGCAAGGATAGTTTATATTTTCATTTGGGATTGAGGGCTCTTCTATTTTTATTTTGTCTTTAATGTGGTTTATATTTCCATTTTACCATATTCACATTTTATGGATCCATAAAAACATGTCCTTATTTATATTTTATTTATGACCATGTTCTCATAAATTAGAACACATTATGTCCACTTGTAGTAATTTGATAATTATCAACTGCCCAAGAGATTAAAGTGTTCCTTATTTAGATTTATGCAAGGTGGATGTCCATTGTTTGGATCTCCCATTGGATTGTTTTGAATTAAATAACACCCCATGGTTGATGTGAAAATTACATACCAACTCATCTTAACATTAGTATATGTGTATCTTTATATTCTTATAATTGGCAAATAAAACCAAAAATATCATGATACCTCTACAGTTTAACAAAGTGAGTTAGTAACCCTGATAATTGGTATCATTGATAAATAAAATCATAGTACATCATGATGTAATTTATTTTATTATTTAGACACCACATCATCATGTGGAAGAGAAACAAAAGACCTGAAAAAGGAATAAGGTGTTCTTTCAAAAATATGATCTCATTATCAAATAAATACATATATGTATCCACATGTGTGTCTCAGCATGTAATAATTCATGGCATAGTATTTTGAGTTTTGTTAATTAGAAGATAAAAATATGTGTTCTTAGCATAATAATAATTACAAGTATGATTCCCATGTTAAAATAATTAGGGTTCTTAGCGTAGGTTATTACATACTCCCACTATGTAATAAACTTCATCTTGGAGTTTAATGTAAAAAGATGAGGATAGGGATGTTGTATCTCTAAATTATCTCCCCAAGTAGCATAAATTGGGTTGCATTATTACCATTATACTTATTACCATTAGACCTTCACTTGATGAAATTTATCATGCCAAAGTTGAAGTGAGCATTGGTCTAAATTCCTCATGTGCTCTATCTTGAATGAATCCTTGTCCCTATGCATAAAATACCAATCAAGAAATTACAATGGATATGGTACAAAATTTATTAAAACAAAGGTATAAAAATATCATACATCCTTTACATATTAGGTGACGAGATAATTAGGTTAGAAACTAAGACAAGTCGCTCTAAAAACTCAAATGATCCTACACATCCTAGTGATGACTTAGGTCCAATGCCATTCCATCATTCACTCTTTTGTGGTTTCACTCTATAAAACAAGAAGTATCCAACCTTGAAACATTTATCAATCCCACGTGAATTTTCATACTTCTTCTATGTGAATATTTTTTATATCCCTTTTATTGGTTACTATTTTTATTTCATGAATTATTCTCTCTCTCTCTCTCTCTCTCTCTCTCTCTCTGTGTGTGTGTGTGTGTGTGTGTGTGTGTGTGTGTGTGTGTGTGTGTGTGTGTGTGTGTGTGTGTGTGTGCATATACACATATACATATGTACATACATACATACATATCACTAATTTTGTTAACTAACTTGCATCATAACCAATGTCCTTTGCTAGCTATTTATAGCAAAATCCTTTTGAATATTATCTATATATTCTAGGAGGTCAAATATTTACACTTAATACATCAATATTTCATTTGTATTGAACCTTCAAATTGTATATATAAAAATTTATTAAAATAATGTAGAATTTTTAAAAAATATATCTTTATCATAAAAAGTATGGTTATATTTACATCATAAGTTGATTCTTTTTTTTTGTTTTTTTTGTTTTTTTGTTTTTCATTATGGAACTTTGAGGAATTTGTATAACATTTACTAGTACAAAATTGAAGCAACTAATAGTTTTTACTTGTGTCACTTTTGCACCACCTTTTCATGACACTAGCATCACCTCTATTCCACACATAAACAATATGAAAATTGTATAAATATAATTCAAAATAACTACAATATGTATGTATGTACGTACTTAGACATATGTATGTATTTATACCTATATATATGTATTCATGTATGTATATGTGTATGTGTGTGTGTCTATATATATGATGAAGGGATAAGGGCTAATTTTCCCATCATTCACATACAACACAATAATAAATAATTTCATATAAAATGTGAAGAAAGAAATAAATCATATTTTATTATAAAAAAATATAATACTACAACAACATGGTTGTTTCACCACAAAGATAATTTTAAACCTATCAGGATTCCTACAAGCTAGAGCCACAATATGCACTAATAGAACTATCCTCTATCACCTTCCCTTCATGTCTTTATTGGCACTAATAAATTCCATTTTTGGGTGGCAAAATTCCCAACTATCCCTTTTCCTAGCCAAGATAATTATTTTGAATTTTTAAAGTTGTCCCTTTTCCCACCCAAGAAAATTTAAAATTCAAAATTTAAAAATTTGGCAACACAACTTTTGTGAGCCATATTTTTTGAAATAGGCCTCCAATTGATGAATCATTTGAACCATTGAAAAAAATTTTAAACTTTAATAAATTGCTATCTAACAATTATATTGAGCTGATTGTTTCATAGAAGGCTATATTTCAAAATTCTAGAGCTCTATGTAAACTTTATTGTCCATATATGCACAACTACAAGATTATGAAAAATAGCAAGTTACTATTTTTACCCTTCAACAAATTTAGATAGTCCTAAACCATTGGAAACTTCAACCTATATTCCAAATGAACTAATAATCCTATTAAAAAAATTCAAAGTGACATAAAATATTATTTTTAGTGATGAAATATTTTCCTTACACTTTAGATACTCTTGCATTAGACACCCATGGTAATTTTGAGAGGTGACCTAGTCATGTCTCAGGTGTTTGAGGAAAACCAAAATGATCAAACTTTTCATTGAATGACCATGATGAATATTCAATAGGTATTCATTTCCACTTAACCTAGAATTCTTCATACTACATATTTCTTGTACTTCTTCCCACATGGTTATCTAGGATTTATTCTATCTCTTTGTTCTATGGAGTAGTTGCTAGAATTTTCCATAATTCTTTTGTTTATCCAAGCTCACTATCTCCTTTATGATATTATCTAAAATTATTAATGTTAAACATAGGTGAAATGTTATCTCCATTTGGAAATTTCACCTCATAGGTATTTCCTAAATCATGTCTGTTTAGAATCTTCCATGGTCCAAACTTCTTGATTTTTAATTTGTTATATGTTCCAATAGGAAATATTTATTTTCTTAGGTGAACCATAACTTCATATCCAACCTTGAATTCCTTGAACTTCCACTTTCGATCCACCTTTTACTTATAGTGAGTATTTATCTTATCAATATACCTTCTTACCTCATCATGGAAGTTCTTCAGGTGTTTTGTAAATTACTCGACATCATCACTACTCTTTTCTCCTTTGTCCATCTTCCTCAACTTAGAAGCATTCCTCAGACTACTCTCATATACAATTTAGAATGAGGATCTACCAGTAATCCTAATGATAGAGTTATTTTAAGCAAACTATGACTATGGTGAGATCAAATTTCATCCCTTGGGTTTATCTCCTACTAATCATCTTAGTAGATTTCTAAAACTCCTACTCACCACCTTTGTTTGTCTATTTGTCTAAAAATGGTGTGAAACACTCAACTTTAAATAATTGTTTCATTTATTCCATAAGGTCCTCCATAAATACCCAACAAATTTGGTATCTCACTCTAAAATTATACTCTTTGGTAGACCATGTAGTCTTAAAACCTCTCTAAAAAACAACTCTCCAATGTGAACAACATCATGTGTCTTTTGACATGGAATAAAATGTGTAATCTTTTAA